>OU898282.1:78595626-79195626 GCA_918026665.1 Diabrotica balteata | reverse complement strand
GTTTAAGAGTAATTAGCAATTATTTATCTTTTTTGATCCTGTTTAGTACTTCCTAATTAGTTTTAATTGATGTTCAAGATATCTTCAACCTCTGTCTACGAATCAACATTTACAATACTTTAATTTTGGTTATACCTGATTCTTTATCTATAGTTTTTTATGATTAGTTAATTTTTCCATTTTTTTCTACTGTTTTTTATTGTTCTTTCGCTTTTTCAGCTACCTGTGGTTTCTCTATAGTTTTATCTATAGTTTTTATTATTAGTTAATTTTTCCATTTTTTTCTACTGTTTTTAATTGTTATTTCACTTTTTCAGCTACCTGGGGTTTTATGTTTCACTTTTCATTGGTAGTTTTTTTGGATCGTGTAGATTAAGATCATCTGTTAGCCTGTTTCATTTATTAATTTTATGTGTTTATCATGAATTTATTATAAGAAATTTCACATTTTTAAATTTACCTTATTCTGACATTTATTATTTTTTATTTATACAATGATATTTTCCTTTTTGTAAAGAATTTATGTTTTAAACCTATCGTATTGTAGCCAGTTAGCTTATTGTACATCTTACATTATTTAGTCATGGCTCCCACTTTAAGATTTTGGAATTCTGTACCAGCTTGCACATGTCTAGTGGATGTTTACCATGCATTTTCATAATCACTCGATAGTCTCCGAAGAAAGGTGTTTGAGGTCTTCTGATACAGTCTCCAGCGCAAGTCTCCGTAATTCAGTCCTGTTAAGATATTTTCGCCCAATATGCATTTTGCCATGTGCTTGGCTTTCCATCTCTTGTTTTTTTAAAACGTACTTTATCTTCTGTTCGAAATGATGCAGATTTTTTTAAGCAAGTTTTGACCCATATTTATACTGTCCCTAGTCTGTTGTACTTTTTACCAATACACCATCCCTAATGTGCCTATCGAGTAGTTTTTCTAGATTCTTTAGTACTCACAGACTACAGATATAGGCCTCACGGACCTAACTTAATTCATTCCGATGTTGCTTAATGTGGGTAAAACGTCACCATTGAACTTTCCATGCTCTGAATATGCATCTTAGTTCTAAACTAGCATGTGGTATTGTATAAATCCTATCCGGAGCCAGTAATTCATACGGCATGAATGAGTTTAATCATTTGAATATGTTCTGGATTTCCAATTCTTTTGCCATACGCCAATTTTTCCTAGAACTAAAAATTATAATAGCTTGTGCAATCTACTGCTGTTTTTATACTGGTATCAGTTTTATACTCAGAAAAGTTTACCCCGAAAAGTTCGTTTAGGGTCTCTTCACAATTCTGAGTGTAACTCATTTTGGTGTGATCAAATGCTTATCCGATAGCCCTTTTAGAGAACTTTATCGAGCCTTGTGACATTTCTGCAGTACCTGTTTTCTATCTTAAAGAAATGAAATTTTTGTGGCAATTGCATTGTTAACATTTGCAAGGTTGTTATTCCAACAGCGAATATTCTTGTTACAATTTCTTACTTTGCCCATACAATTCTTTTCTAACGCTGACATTACAACCTCTTGAAATTGTTTTCCGACCATGTATAGGTCAAGTGTATGCCATGTCGTCCCTTAAAACGTAAAGTAACCTATACTAAATAATATTACAATTTTGCTTGTTACGTTTTCCAGTCAAAAGTGTGATTGACAAAAAGTTTGCGACAATATTCCTTACTCAATATGACGTATGTAATAACATACAACTTATGTTATAATAATATGTTTCTTATTTATATTAAAAATAGTTTTACCCCTTTTTCCACCACACATCAGTAAAACCAGTTACATTTTGGACCAATTTTTATAACTTAACCTGTATATTGATTTTAGACACGTAGCGTAAATTGAAGTAAAAATGAGTTTTAACGTAAAAATTTTAATTTTCACGATTTTTTTGTAATAATTTTTTACAAATAATCTTCGATTTCGTTCCCTTATATTCCTTAACTTAAAAAGTGGATAAATAATACATTTATTTAATTATAAATATTTTGTAATTTGTAAATAAAAATGTAGTTTCTAAATTAGTATCTTAGTTAAGTTGTAAAGCTACACATAACTTTGCCGCTACTTTTGTGCTGTGAAAGAAGTAAGTTGTATTTTAAAAATATACAATAGACATAAACGATAGATAAATTGTTTTGGCCGAGTTTAATCGTCTTGATTAATAAAAATAGTTTTAGTTGTCTGTGCTTAATATTTGTTTTCCATATGCCAATATTTGTTTATCCCTTTTCATTAGGTCTTAGGTCTTAGTGATCTATCTACGTTTTATTTTCTTTATTTTTGAACATTGATTGTCACACGATATCTTTCTTATCCTTTATTGTTGTTTTTGTCCCTTTACTAATCGTTGTACATACTTGTGTTTGTATATTTTTTCAAGTTTGTAATAAAAATACTTAACTGCATAATTTAATATTACTCGCCAATATTTAATATTATGTATTTGCCAAATTTTAAAAATCTGTTTTCTTTATGTTTTTTATTAATTTCTTTTTCTCTGCGTATTTTTTGTTTTTCTTCCACTTGTTCTTCTTTAAGTCAAAAGTTTTCCTTTCACTTTCTTTGTACTTTAAACATTTTGAGATACTTTTTTGTATTACATGTTTTAATACGTATGAGTTAATATTTTTATTAACGTATGCTGTGTACATTGGATAATATGCAGTACTTACTGTATTATACGTTTTCATTTACAACTGAAGATAATTAAGCTAACTATAGCCGCTTATGTTTAGGTATTTTTTATTTTAGATCAAATATATTTCCAAATAAACCTAGATTAATAATTTAGAAGCTGTTGGCCAATTACTCTAAACCAAATTTAATTACACAACTTTATTTTATAAATTAGGATTTAAAACAAATCTAAAAGTTTTTAAATACTAAAATTTAATTAGCCAATACTAGCATCTCATGGAATGTTTCTACTTAATTTAGTTCTCTATAGCGTTACCACAAAGAATTAGAATTCCATGCGCAACCTTAGATGATAGACCGCTACCAGAGAAATTCAGTCCACAAACCCTTCGTAGAATAATCAAATTGCAAAGCTCAACTCTGCCAAGATAGCATTTTGGTGATTTTGTTTTCTTGCGTTTGGAAATACTAACATATATTTTTTTATAATTCTTTTTTCATTTTTCTTTTAACAATGGTAGCAAAAAGTTTTAAAGTAAACTTTTATATCTTTATTCAACTAAATTGACTTGTACAATGTTGCTTGCTAGTAAAATATTGTAATAGTAATGGGAAAAAATAATCTTCACAAATTTAAAACAGTTTGTCAATGTTTCGAATTATTTAAATTTTATTATACCCTTTCAAATTTTGAAAATTATTACTCTATTTATCTTATTCTATAATTTTAAAGAAGTATTTTAAAGAAACTGATATAAAAATAACATAAAGATATAAAAAATAATAAAATTATAAAGTTGAAATAACAGAGAACAAATTGACAATGAATATTGTTGTTAAAATACACCTTTTGGTCGATATCAAATATAGGATAATAGCGATTAAGGTTTTTAGGGCGATATTTGCACTTAGACGTGTCATATAGTTAGAAAATATTTCTGTTCTTAGTCTTCGCCTTCAAGGTAAACGTTCCAGAGGTCTTTCTGTAATTTACCGGGTTTTCACAGCATTAAATAGGTTAATTTAAACCAACACTGAACAAATAAATCGCAAATAAGCCGATTTTGTAAACAAAAAAGGAGAACACGATAACAAATTCCGTTCTGTAAAACACGTTCTGTTGACAACTTTATCCCAATCTCAGCAAGAGTGATGCTCATACAACTAAAAGCAAGACCAATCGACAGTAATCTAATTCAATTGTATGCACCTACAACAGAAGGAACAGAAAAATAGATAGAAGTACTATATCATAGCATAATCAAGTCCTGAAAAGGTTGAAAACGCAAGACCTAACAATTGTCATGGGTGACTTCAACGCCAAAGTTGGGGCCAGCAAAACATCATCTGCAGTTGGACCAAAACCGCAACAATCGGGGAGACACGTTGGAGATTTTTGTGGAAGCAAATGAATTGGTAATAATGAACACCTGGTTTAAGCTACACCCAAGGAAACTGTACACCTGGAAATCTCCACAGGACTCTGTGGGAAAGATTGTAAGAAATCAGATTGATTTCATGCTAGTAAATAAGAGGTATAGGAACAGCTGTACATATGTCAAAACATACCCGGGGGCAGACATAAATTCCGATCATGTACCAGTTGTAGGTAATTTCAAAGTCAGAATGAAGAAGGTTACAAGTAAGTCAAAAATATGATGTTAGAAAACTGAGAGATCCCAATGCTCGACTGAAGGTGAGTGAAAACCTCAATACAAAAGTGCTAAAATGCAAAAATCCAGGAACTATAGAGCAAAGTCTGACCATCATACAAGAAACAGTGATAGAGATAAAAGAACAACACTTGAAGATACAGAAAAACGGAAATCGTGGATGACCGATGAAATACTTGAACTCATGGATCAGAGAAAAAAAAACAAAGAAAATCTCAAAGAATATAAGAGAATACATACCATCATCAGAAGAAAAAAGAGAAGCCAAAGAGAAACAAAAAACAGAACAATGTCAGCAAATAGAGGAGTATAAGAGTCGATTTGATAACTTCCATGACCTTAGAACGATACAAGAGCCCACCATTGAAGAAAATTCAGGTTCCGAAATCCTGCCAGAAGAAATAACGGCAGCCGTCAGACAAATGAAGGATGGAAAGGCACCGGGGTTTGATGAAATTCCTGTAGAACTGTTAAAGCTATTAGAAAAATAAAAAATAAAAATAATAACTGAAATATTTAATGAAATATACAATGCAGGAAAAATACCAGTAGATTGGCTCAAATCGGAGTTCGTACCATTGCCCAAAAAAACAGGAGCAAAAGTTTGTGAAGATAATAGGATTATAAGCCTAATGAGTCATCTGCTGAAGCTGTTTTTAAGGGTCATCCACAAAAGAATTTACCGGAAATGCGAGGAACAAATTGCGCTCAGTTTGGATTTGTGAACGCCGTTGGTACGAGGGAAGCTTTATTTGGCGTGCAGATATTGTTTCAGAAATGTAGAGATATCAGCTTTAATATTTTTACATGCCTGATTGATTACAAAAAGGCTTTCGATCATACATGAACAAATGATAGAAGTGCTGAAGAGGAGAGGAATTCACGGAAAAGACTTAAAAATAATAGCTAACCTGTATTGAAATCAATCAGCGGTACTCCGAATAGATGGAGAATATACAGATCAGGTTAAAATCTTAAAGAAAGTGAGACAGGGTGATGATATAATACCCTATAGAGGGCGATATCTGTTCAGCTATACGGACAGAGTAGACGCGATCTAGGGTGTGACGCTGTAGACGGCGTACGGCGCGGCGTTTATTGGACACCATAGCCTTTAAAAAAATATAACTACATACAAAAATATTACTTTGGTTATACATATATATGATATATAAGTAGATAGTATTTTGTTTTATTAATTATTTTGATAGATATATTTAAAATTTGTTTGTTTCACACAACATACTTTATACAATTTTCAAAATATAGACGTTCTCATAACAGGCACTAAATAGTTATGTAACAGCTCTTCCGCGTAAATACAATTTATATAATTAACGATAAATTTAGTAGAGGAAAGTTGCTAAAACTTACTCCAATATATTTTAAAATTCGTTGTTTATTAATTCGAATAATTAATTATGGTAAATATTATCTTGTAGCATGAGTCCATAAAAACATAAAATCTATATTTTTTTTTACATTTGCAATACTAAACATGCTAAGTATATACAACGTCAGATACAGCCTTGTTAGAGGATGTTCAATTGATAATTAGACGAAATATGTGATTTCAACATTACGGAGTACCACCGCATTATCAACTAATGTTAAGCGTTTACTTAATAATACCGTCAGTGGAATCGTACATGGTATTGTGCAATGGCCTCCAATATATCCGTGACTTACTTCACTCGACTATTATTATTTTGAGGTAATCAAGAATTTCGTATAAAATGACAAGCCTACAAAACGAAATAATATGAAAATTCGTATACAAGATGCTTTTGCCAGCGTTGTAACTGAAATAAAAGATGTTTGACAGTCCTTTATCAACCATGTACGACTGTGTCTAAATCATAATGGACAACATTGTAAAGTTTACTAACATAGATTAACTAATCAAAAATTTCGTATAAAATGACAAGCCTACAACACGAAATTTTATGAAAATTCGTATACAAGATGCTTTTGCCAGCGTTGTAACTGAAATAAAAGACGTCCTTTATCATCCATTTACGACTGTGTCTAAATCATAATGGACAACATTGTAAAGTTTACTAACATAGATAATAGTGCATTTATGAATATAGGTTATCGATTAGGTAAATATTATTTTTAAATAATTGATGGATTCGACCGTTACTTGATGGAAATTCATTTTATGTAACAATAAAACACTGAAAACTTTGTTTTCAAACTTCCACAAAATTTATTTTAAATATTATCACTACAGCTGTTTCGGCTGATTGCCTTTCTCAAGTGATCTATTTTGGCTTGGGTTTACAAATTTATAGTCTCTAATGAAATAGGTTGAGGAGGGGAGAACTGTTTGTCTCAAGTATAATTTGAATGACCAACTTGAGACAAACAGTTCTCCCCTCCTCAACCTATTTCATTAGAGACTATAAATTTGTAAACCCAAGCCAAAATAGATCACTTGAGAAAGGCAATCAGCCGAAACAGCTGTAGTGATAATATTTAAAATAAATTTTGTGGAAGTTTGAAAACAAAGTTTTCAGTGTTTTATTGTTACATATTATTTTTAACTTAAACTATTCAATTAATAATTATTAGCATACATTTTATTCTTTTTTTTTTTGATATTTTGATTTCTGTTTATAAAACCAGACTATAGTTTTTAAAATTTTTGTTTGTTATGTATCAGTAGGTACCTATACAAAATTTACTAATAAAAAATATACAAAACCATAAAATCTATAGTTCTTTCTTAGTATTGGCATAAGAATATGCTAGGTATATACAACCTGATGTCAAAATATAGACTGTACTGTTCTGGAAAACTAATACAAAGAGTGTTTGAGTAAAAAAAATGAGAAGAGAATTTTGTGTTAGAAAATATTGATCACATTGTATATTACGGTTAGATGTCAAAATGTAATATCAAATTATTTAAAATTGCCACTGCACCAGAAACCCTATGACTTGTAAAATATTTTAAAAATAAATAATTTTAGTTCTATAAAACCTGGTACAAGTACTTCACATTTTTTAAAAATGCAAAATGTTAATACACAGAGAGTTTGCTTTAAAAAATACAATTTTGGTTAATTTCGTTGTTCTGACTGACTCTGTATAATCAAAAATATTTATAAATTTTAGACCTGTTTCATCAATTTTATTATAAACATTTTTTATATACTCGGTAGTTAAGCAGTAACAAAAGAAAATCAGAGGTTTGCTGCATTCTGTATATAATTGCTTCGCGAACGAAATTTTTGTTTAAGTTATAATGCAGTAAAGTACTTTGACATGGAAAAAGGCTTTTTTGTTTCTTTAAAATACATAATAAAATAAATTTTACCATCTAATATTTGCACAAATATCGCTTCATTAAATATATACTGCAACTGATATAAATACAAATACCTAGTCCATTAAGACCATTATGTAAAAATGAATTGGAATAAAATAACCTGTATTTTACAAAAAGTGACCTGAGAATACCATTAAGATGATGAAATATTTGATTTGATTATATTTTTTTACTTTTGACGATATATTTTCGTTAAAAGAATAATAAATAAAAAGGTTTACAACTTTTATTTTTGTTAATGTCATCATAACTTATAATGAATTAAGTATAAACTAATGCTTTAATATTATTTCAATACTTCTATAATTTTACCCATACTCATTCAATACTTTTGCTACCATTGTCTAATAAACTTCTAGTTAGCTTCTAAAGGACACAATCACACTACACCATCAGACATACTTTCCACTCTGCACACTATTACAGGTTTAAAACCTTCAAGGACTCCAAAAGTAATATTCTCTCTACTGACAAAAAGAGAAATCATAGTACTACATCAAAATAAAAACTAATCAATTAATAGGACTGCGTGTGAAGGCATTCAGTGTGTTAGCACAAGCTTAAGATATATCACATGTTTGGGTTTGCGTTAAAATACCAATTTGGACCTGGCTTATTACATGGAAATTTAAATGTGTTGTTATTTTTAAATAAGCAATAATGGTATAAAAATGTCAAGTTCTAAATAGGTATAATTACCTATTACATAAATTAAAAATTAACAAACAACTAAAGCAGACAAATAATTTGCAATAAATTATAATACACGACATTTTAAATTATGGAATTTACGGTAATCATTTATACAGATACCACCTTAAACTCTCAGCGAAACACTAACATATCGCAAATACTCTTGATTTGGCTATATCTTAGTTTTGTAGTTATTGACTGTAAAATATCTTTTATTAGCATAATATTGGCCATCCAGATCTTCAAAATCCTAATAATAACGGAGCCGATTATGATCAGGTTAATTTTTGGTGGTGCTAGTTTGTATTGTGTTCGTTTTAGTTTTGTGAGGTAGATCGAAATGACTAATACACAAATAATAGTACATGCAATCATTTCTATTGATTTGTAAGACCGTACGACTATAATAAAACTATGGTGATAGAATTCTGCAGCTTCTTAGCTTACTGCCCAAAGTTTTATATTATAGTCACAAATGTAAAATCTTAATCGTTCCTAACTTAATCTTACTTAAATATTTATGTGCATTTTTATCAATATTGTCCAAAACTGTTTGCAGGTATTTTCCAAAATACAAGTAGCCGTTCTGAAGAGCCGTTTTAGGGCGAATTACGTATAAGCGGATACACAGACGCACTATACGTGAAATTAAATCTTAACTGTCTTTTCCTTTTAAAAACGAAGAACCTGAGATTTTTGCTCTTTAGTGATCGTAGATTTAGAGAAATATTATGGTACTGGTCCCTCCCGTCAAAGTTATTTTCAAAATATTGACAACAGAAAACGAAGAAAAGATTGCCATTGACTGCCAACTGTTAAAAGTCTGGATTGGGAGTCTAGATTTAGAGCCAGGATATTAAATGTAAAAAATAATATAATGTGGATAACAGAAATAGCGAGCTTTGTAAAAGGCAACAAATGTACAAGTCCACACCGTAAAACCATTGTCTGCGAAGATGACAAAGGAACAGTAGTGAATAAATAACATAAAAATTAAATAAAAATAAACAGAAAACAGTTATACATAAAGTTATACAGAAAACATATATAAGTAAAAGAGAAATAAATAAATTTAAATAAATAAAATGAGCGAAACAATAAGTTGTTTTAAGGAAAACTTAGACAATAAGAGGGTCATAATGACCATTTAAAATAAATCAAGAATAAGTACGACACATATATTTAATAAAAAAAGAACAAAAAACACATAAATTGATTTATGTGTAAATAAAATACTTACTGTAACACAAACCACAAATTTGCATTATCTTTAAAAATGTTAGGTATATTCTTTATACCCTAGTTATTTAGCCACTTCATAGATCACCGTAAAAATCGCAAAATAGTAAAACATGTTATGTTAGATTTTATTTCTAAGTATACAATACTGTTTTGGACAATATTTTTATTAGACACATTTAAATAATTAAAAAATAATAACAGGAAAATTGTTGTGATGACAGAATTCCATTATGTTAATCTCAGGGTATAGTTTTCCGTCATTTTAAAGTTTCCTCATTTTTTTCTTACTATCCTTTCTCTTTGCTTTCTCTAGATAACATTTTTTAAGCTTATTAGTTTTAATTTTTATAGTGGAAATATTGCATTTAACTAAGTTAAAACAAACAAATTCATTGCATGTACTAAACTGCTTTCGTAAATAGAAATAAGAGATATGGCTTTCTTTCTACTTTCCATTACGTGCAAATTCAATAAAATCCATTAATAATAAACAATAGTCTGCTGACATAAAATATTGATTTGAAATTAAATATTTTTAAAAGTATTATCAATAAAGATAACGGAGTAATTTTGAGAATATTTAAAGTTTTTAAAATTTATTTTTTTAAAATAATTTTATTATCTGTTATTAAGTATTATCAATAAAGATAACGGAGTAATTTTGAGAATATTTAAAGTTTTTAAAATTTATTTTTTTAAAATAATTTTATTATCTGTTATTAGAAATTTTGTTTTTTTGTGTTTTATTAAAAATAAGTCAATATTTGATTGTTATGTAAAATAACATTAAGTTAACTGTAATAATTGTTTTTAGCTAATATATATATATATATATATATATATATATATATATATATATATATATATATATATATATTTCGGGGTTCTACAGTATTCACTGCCTTCCCTCGCTCAACCGTTTCCATCTCTCTCTGTTGTCCTATTCTCCATCGTGTAGGCCTCTCTTACTCATCGCGTCGTCTATTTCGTTCCTCCAGGATCTTCTTCCTCCTCTTTATCTTTCCTTCCTATGGGCTCCATTCGGTTATTCTCTTTATCCATTTGCTGTCGCTAGTTTTTCTTACAGGTCCATACTACTTTAGTCGTTTTTGTTCTATATATGTTTATATGTCTATTTCTATTGATGTTCTTTGCAAGCATTCCATCACTGTTGCTACTATCTTATTGCTGTTTTTCTTGTTTATAATCCAATTTTCAGCTCAACATGTCATAATATTTCGCACTAATGTTTTATAAATCTGTGTTTTTGTCTTCATATTTAGCTGTCTATCCCACTATACTAATTTAAGTTGTCGGATTTCTGTTCTTGTTTGCCCCAACCTTTATGTAATTTCTTTCTCTGTTGTTACCTTTTTCGTTATTATAAACCTCAAGTATTTGAATTTATTCTTTTCTTTCATTGTTACGTTGTCATCAATCTGTAGATCTTCTATGTCTTCTTCACTTGTAGATAGGTACTCTGTTTGCGGTAGGTTAATATCTAGGCCAGCCATATCTAGCCATTTTTTTTATTCCTTTTAGGCCGTTCTCCATCCGATTTCTTTATCTGTTATTTCTATTTCTTGTTGTGGGGATCTGCTTCGTCTTTGCCTGTTTTCTTTTCCAATAAATTATGGTCTTTGTTCTGTTAATAGTTCCTTGTAATAGTCCTTCCATTCTTTGTCCTGTATATTTCCCAATTTAATTTTTTCTTTTGAGTTTTGTTTCAATTCTCTCAGTACTTTCCATGACTTCGAAGTTCTTGTACATCTATTCACCTATTCTTTATATTCTTTATATTCTTTATAAACTTCGTCGTCGTTTGTAGTCAGCCATTTTCTGTATCGTTGTTTTTTTCTTCATTTATTCTTTTTGTTAGTTCATTTATTTCATAATACTGCTGTTTATTTGTTATATGCTCTTTTTCTCCAAGTGTTTCTAATTCTGCTTATTTAATACTCGCCTTTATATGCTCGTATATTTCTTCGATATTGCCGTATCTAAATTCTATTAATTTTTGGTTCGTATTGATTGTTCTTGGAAAAATTCTATATTGTATTGTTTTTCTCTTATAGTGTTCAACGGTTCTTCTGTAGAGGACGTCTTGTTATATTTCCAATTATTGCCCATGTTTGCTGTCACTAGTTTATGGTCCGTTCCACATTCTGACTCGCACATCTTTGACCTTTATTGTGGTATCTTGCTTGATTATTATGTGGTCTATTATCGATTTCAGCTTTCGTGTTTCTTGCGTAAATGTATGTTTATGAATATTTTTATGTCTGAAGAATCCGTTGGTGATTTTTAGGTTGTTTAGTTCGCAGAATTCAATCGAACGTTCTCCATTATCGTTTTTTTCATTCTCTCCAAATCTCCCCACTAGTTTATCGTTTTCTTTCCTTCTGGTTCGGCTGTTAAGGTCTCCTGTTATAATTATCTCCACGTTCTTCTTAATTAGCTCTATTTGATGTTGAAGTTGTTCCGTGAAATGTTTTAGTTAATAGTTAGTTAATACAAAAGTTTTAGCTAATATAATGCCAAAACTAAAACGTAGAAAAAAATATAAACAAATTTTTACAACAAATTATTTCTTCTTTAATTTATATTATGGTATTATTTGGTTTAAAAAATGAATATTGCTAGTTTCTATTACTTTCTTTAATGGAGAGTGGAGAGAAAACCGTTATGTGCATTATAAAAATATAAACTTATTAAAAAACTAAATTAACTAACAACTATTTATTTTTCAATCGGATCTAGATAATATATAGCTTTAAATCTAGTATTGTATGTTTATTAGTATTAGAAAGACGTAGAAATTCATCTATTCACCTGTAGTGAGTAACAATAGCTTTTATATTTTATTTACGGTTAGATAATTATTAACAATATATACTATATGTACTATATTCATTGCAGACCGAATCGAAAAGGTAAGAAATGAATAATTATAAATGCGTTCCCGGTATTGACTGCAAAAGTTGGCAAATTATATATATATATATATATATATATATATATATATATATATATATATATATATATATATATATATATATATATATATATATTGCAAAAGCCATAAACGCTAGTAATCAACGCTGACGAGTTAGACTACAAACACAACTATGTGGATATGTAGCGGAAGACAGGAGTAGTAGTATGCCAAGCTTTCGCAAATCTTGATGATTTGCATCATCAAGTAGCTACAATCAAACAACTTAGTACAAATTCCAGAATAAAAATTATTTTGTAATTAACACTAATTAAGGTTAGTTGTCATGGTGACAGAAACATCTATCAGGATGTAACATTACTCATCACAAAAGTGATATTAGGTTACACCCTGGTAGATGATTCTTAGCCAAACATGCTAAGACAATTGGATACTCTTTCGATTTTTTGAATGTAAAAATTCTATCCACAGAGAGTTATTATCCAAAAAGATTGTTTCTCGAGATGGTTTTCATTTTTCAAGGGAAAGAAACTATTTATAAAAAGACAGATACCAAAAATTTCAGTAATTTGTACTCATTATTGTTAACTTTAGATAAATACAAATCTACTAGTAAAGGCAATGCATCGTCAACAATACACGGTCATTATTTATGTGATATATAACATCTACTTAACAAAATAAGTATTTTTGCTTTTTCAAAAAACTCATCGCCTATCAAGTATACTATTTACCTTTATATTTTAAGATCTAACGTTCTGTCATTTTAAGTTTATAATAATGAATTCACAATCAACTGTTTTGTTTCTGATAAGCATATGTATACCCTAAATTTTATATTATGACTACATCATTCTACACATAATTTTATTTAAGTATTATAAAATGTGTTTTGTGAAAAACGTTTTTTAAAACAATTTTTTGGATAGTTTTGTTAACATTGTCAAAATTTCTAAGTTTTGCTCTTTGTCATCATAGATAGTAATGGGTCTATCGGGATAAGTTCTTTTTGTTACATCTTACACCTTGCTATTTTAGATCTGTTACTTCACCAGTGATTCTTAACAAATTATGCATTGAACTGCACTGTTCAAGCAGGTTTTTTAGTTCTTAACATTAAACAACGTAGCCCTGTAGTTTGCTTTACATCTTTCAGTTTTTCTCCTTGATTATTGCCACTAAATGTTGTATTAAGTGACAATAAGCAATCTTTTAGAGAGGTTCGTATCACTTCGTGAGACTACGCCGCAGCTAAAATTTTTTTTCAAAAAAATGACAATTTTTTTTACTTTTAGCCTTGGACTACTTAGTGTCTGTATGAAGCTTGGTGTTCTCTACCTTTAATGTATGCAATTATTTCAGGTTTTTGAATGACTTTAGATATATCTTTCTTTTCTTTGTTTTATGGATTTAAATATGAAAACAGACTAGAAAACTATATAGCTGTTTCCAAAACCAACACTATCAAAATTACAAAATATGAAGTATTAGAATAAGTCTGAATTACAAATTACTATAAACAAACGATATCTACAAAATAACTATTTATCTAATACAATCGTATTTTCTTACCTTTCGTAAAGTTTTGTTTTATAGTTTTTGCTAAACATAATATTTTCATTCACCTAGTGACATTTATTATGCACAAAATTTCATTTTGCCGATTGAAAAATAAGTGACATAAATTTAAGCTATTTTGTTGTATAAACCTTCATGAGTTACTCTTTTTACAAAATTTTTGTGTTATTAATGTAAAAATACATCAGATAAATAAAACTTCTTTGTCCCTTTTGTTACGAACAAAAAAGGTTATACACAAAATAGACATCTGAACTTTGAAATTTATAACCGGGATAATAATATATCGCGAAGAAACTTTTTTATACCTATCAAATAGATCCCTGTTTTAAATTTATCAAGGCAGATTTTGTTATACTCACTGATATAAAATTTTTCATTTACAATTCTATCAGAGTCATATATTCGTTGGTTATGAGCATAACAATCTAGTATGGTATTTCGTATATTAAGAAGAAGGGAGTTTCTAACGTCATAAGTATCTGGCACAGAATATATAATATTTTGCAACATTATAATTATAAACATTTGTTCTGAATAATTTACTACTAAAAACTCATTTATATATAATGAGAAATGAATTTAGCGACAAAATAACAAATAGAAACTTATTCATGTCATAAATATATTATATTTTTCTAAAAATATAATAGTTATACACTTATACATTTTTGTATATAAATATATCATATTATTAAATATAGAGAATATATTTTATACTTAAGGATAGGTTTTTATTTGTCATATAATGACTATGTCTGTTTTACGTTACATAAAAATGCCAATGGCCTAAAAAGAACACAATAAAAAATAAAACACAGATATTATTACACGTGTTGTCGCAACTACCATACATTTGAAATGTTCGTTGTGAGACGACTATGTAAAGATAATACAGAGTAAGCTTCACGTCTGTCACAATCTTTCCCTTCAGAATCAATCCCAAGTTAGCATGAATTTCTCAGAAGTATAAGGTCCATGAAAACCTATAACAATGAAATATTAATACAATTAAGAATGTAGAAAAAAAGTGTTAAGAATTTAAAAATATTTTATATATTATATATATATATATATATATATATATATATATATATATATATATATATATATATATATATATATATATAAGATTAATCTGATAATATTAAAATTAATTTAAACACAGAAACAAAATAGTAGTAAGTTTAAAACGATATCTCTTAAAATTTACCTGCGTAACTTCAGACGAAAAATGTACTAAATTAGTTAAATTTGTGGTAAAATCTACCCAAGAATAAAAATCTGTAAAACATTAGATCTTTTCGGGCCATACACTGTGGAATCAGTAGGGATGGCATCCTATTACATACTACGGTGAGGCTAGTATAGCGCTATGTCTTTCTCGGACATTGAATAATAATGTCTATATTTTTCCCTATTCTACAAGTACCTTGCTATATTGGTATATGCTGTGGTTATAAGTGACCTAATAACTAATATTACCATGACAATATCAAAAGTTTTAAATATTGGTCTGACCTCACAGGATTACATATCTTGTAATGTCAAATAAATAAAATATTATGAATAAAATATTACTAACAAATGTTTTATTTTAAAATATTTATTCAAATATTTAAAAATTTCAATCTTTTAAATGAACGTGAAAACTAGAGATGGTATTGTTTGAAATAAATATACTTCTGTTTTTTAACCCAGAGAAGATGCTGTTCATATTAAACTCTCAAAATTCGTGGAAGCCAATGGGGTTATACCTCCATTAATAGCACTTCCAATAATATTTAAAATATTATTTTTATTGGTTAGACTTTCTTCAACGTAACGCATGTCCCGTGTATTTCTCAGGATCGTCCAATTTAAGATAACGTGTTATTTGCAAAGACCATTATCCAAATGTATTAATACCAACGCTTGATCAAAGCACTTCCCTTTATGCTGTAAGAAAACCCAATCTGTACTTTAATTTTTGGTGTGCAATATTAAGTATTTCTTCACCAAGCGCACATAATTAATTACACAGCTATCACTAACTGTAAAACGTCGAGCCATCACAGCCTCAGATGGTCGGATAATAATAAGCAATACGCTTCCTTCCCTCTTTCCTCCTTAATGCCATGTAAGCCTGTATCGCACACTTCTGCAAGAGCCAAAGATACAGCAAGTGGCTACTACCTTCAAAAATAAATGCGAAATGTACGGAGCATCTTTAAAAAACCTTCGCAAATCGTTGTCCTTGAATACATATGCTTTCTTACCCTCGTCATTCTTGTTAATTGCGTCATTCTTGCTAATTTCATTCATGAAAGCGCACTTTCAAAATGATTTTAAATCGACCTCTTTATTTAATCCTTAACATACTTTGTAATTTCGAATGGATAGCTTTACTTTACATGCTTTACTACTTAAGTATCAATGTTGGAATAGGCAATATACAAACAGTAATAATAATTATTTTCATGTGACAGATTGCAAATTAATCTTTGTTTTTCTTATTTCCATAGCAAAGAAAGGTATACTGATGTACATCACAAATTCAACGATTTTACTTTATTAGCTCTTTCAATTTTTTGTAGTAATAATACATGATTTCAAAGCAGATACCATGGACAGAAAAAGTCACCAATGAAGAAGTACTGCGGGGATGAACACAACCGCGGATTTGGTCAACGAAGGAAAAAGAGCCACAGGACAAAGAAGAATATCCTGGCTTGCTAACCTGAGAGCATGGTATAGAAAGACCTCAACACAGCTATTTCGTATAGCAACCAACAAAATCATCATAGCCAGAATGATCGCCAACGTTCGGAACGGACAGGCATTCTAAGAAGAAGAAGACCAATAAAAAATATAGCATACAGTATTCATGGATAATGGTCTTTAAAACAGGTGCTCTATTTCCATTACAGCTCTGCCGTCGTGCTCGAAAAATCGGGCGTGTTTTAGAGAATGCAATATTCACTTATGCTTTAATATACTATTATTAATAATTCATAATAATATACTTTAATATTAAACAGGGTGAGTCACTCTCAACGGGACGGAGCCTACCGGGGAAATGGCTAAAGATATTAAAAATTCCTTTTGTAGGAATACGTAGGTCAGTACCGACTACAAACTAAAATTTGTGAGATATACACAGGGTGTCCCAATTTGGCGTAATGATATAAACTTATACTTTTTTAAATGGAATAACCTATATTTCACTTTAATTTTGAATTCTACTGAACAAAATAATGTTACTTTATTCAACATTCCCTATACCTATTTTTGACCGGTTTCGATTTATTTGGGTTTTTCTGAAAATGTAGTATTCGCGAAATTAATTAATTACACAATATCGCATCAATTATAATTAACGCCTTTTTGTCAATTAATTTTCAAGTGTCCATGCTTTACATCAGAATAATTACTAATTGAAATTAATCTACAGAGTGTTCGCAATACGAAGTGTCAATGCTGTAGAATAGTTTGTGTAATTACTTTCTTAACTTAAATGGGACACCCTGTATTTTACTTTAATTTTGAATTCTAATCAAAAAACAATATTACTTTATTAAACAATCCCTATACCTATTCTTTATAATTTTCGATTAATTTGGGTTTTTTTGAAAATGCACTATTCTTGAAATTAATTAATTACACTTTATTACATAAAGTTAAACAAAACACACTAGAAAAAAATTAATTTACATTAAATGTTCAAAATGGTGTCCATTTTCTTCAATACATAACCTTACTCTGTGTTCAAAATTTTGTTTTACTCTTCTTAGCATTTTTGGAGTAACTGTTGCAAACGCATTACGAATACGCGTTTTCATGTCTTCAGCGGTTGTAGGTGGAGTTTGATAAACCAAACTTTTAATATATCCCCAAAAAAAAGTCCATTGATGTTACCCCAGATGATCTAGGTGGCCAATTGACAGCACCACCCTAACTATCCACTTTCCGGCAAATTTTCTGTCTAAATATTCTCTAACGTTACGCGTGTAATGTGCTGGAGCACCGTCTAGCTGCAGAAACATTGTTCTTCTAATATTTAAAGGGATATTTTGCAAAAGTTTCCAAAAGTCTCTTCGTAGAAATCTTAAAAACTTTTGTCCATTTAAATGGCCATTAAAAAAATACGGTCCTATCACTTGTTCTCCTATTATTCCACCGTATACATTAAGGGACCATCGGTTTTGTCGATCAGTACATCTATATTCATGTTGATTTTCCGTATTATAATAGTGAAAGTTATGTCGGTTCACGAGTCCATTATTATGGAAAGTAGATTCATCAGTGAACAAAATTTTATCAAAAAAATGTTGATCTGCTCCCGTTTTGTCTAGAAACCATAAACAAAATTCTAACCTACGTTCAAAATTAGTTCCATACAAATGATGATGCATTTGAATATGGTATGAGTGATATTGATATTTTTTAAGAATTCTGCATATACTAGTTTGGCTTACTTCAATCTCCCTGGCCATCGTCCTTGTACTTGTATTTGGATTTTCAATAACTGATTGAATAACTTCTAATTCGGTATTTTCATCTTCAGTTATCGGATTTATTAATTTTCGTTTAGTATAAACAACACTGCCAGTTTCACGAAACCTTGTTAAGACTCTGTCAAATATTTCTTTACGAGGATGATGTTTTAAGGGAAATCTCTCAGCATAGACTCTTGATGCTAACAAACTGTTTTGATCACATTCACCCAGTATTAAAATCATATTTACTCGGTCTTCAATTGAATAATCTGCCATTTCAATTTAATTGAAAGCAATACAGTTAATAGTTTGACAATTAGTTTGACAGCTAGGTACCTTTTGTTTTTTCATGGCATTATTTATAATAACGAGCTATATAATTAATGACATTTAATGTTCCAGGTAACATAATGCAAATAGATTTGAAGATACTAGATATTAATATAAAATTTTATAATAGTTTAATTATAATAATTGTTACAACAGTCAAATACGGGGTTTTTGTTTAAGTTAGAGTAGAACTTTATGTAATAAGTGATAAAAATTAATTAATTTCAAGAATACATAGTGCATTTTCAAAAAAACGCAAATAAATCGAAAATTCTCTAAGATAGGTATAGGGATTGTTTAATAAAGTAATATTATTTTTTTAATTAGAATTCAAAATTAAAGTAAAATACAGGGTGTCCCATTTAAGTTAAGAAAGTAATTATACAAAATATGGTACAGCATTGACACTTCAGATTGCGAACACTCTGTAGATTAGTTTCAAATGGTAATTATTCTGATATAAAGCATGGACACTTGACAATTAACTGACAAAAAGGCGTTAATTAAAATTCATGCAATATTGTGTAATTAATTAATTTCGCGAATAGTACATTTTCAGAAAAACCCAAATAAATCGAAACCGGTCAAAAATAGGTATAGGGAATGTTGAATAAAGTAACATTATTTTGTTCAGTAGAATTCAAAATTAAAGTGAAATGTATGTTGTTCCATTTAAAAAAGTGTAAGTTTATATCATTACGTTAAATTGGGACACCCTGTATATATCTCACAAATTTTAATTTGTAGCCTGCAGGACGTATTCCTGCAAAAGAAATTTTTAATATCTTCAGCCGTTTTCCCGGTAGGCTCCGTCCCGTTGAGCGTGACTCACCCTGTATAATATAATATTATTTACATGACGTTAAATAGTATCATATTTTGATAATTAGGTTTTTTGCCACTGTTGATATATATATATATATATATATATATATATATATATATATATATATATATATATATATATATATATATATATATATATATATATATATTTTTTGTACTTAGGTGAACAATTAATTTCTTAATCAGTTAAAAAAAAGGGTAAATGAAATAAATGAATTAAATCAAGCACTTTTCATAAGCCTTCAATTTTGACAAATTTTATACAGTGAGTATACAATAAATAAAATATTTAAAAAATTAAACATAATTTATTATTATGCAAAACATACATTTTCAGTTTTTTCTTAGGTTTATACAAAAGAATATTTTTAAGAAATACTTAAGGATGATTATTTAATTTTATTTTTACACCTGCAACAGTTTAATTATAATTGTTTACATCTTGTTACATACCATTTTAAACAAGTACAAGACTAAATAGGTATATCTTACTGTTTAGGAGTTTATTGATGAAGCTAACTGTCAATTATGTAATGTAGAATTTTTTTAAACCGGCACTTTTCACACAAAGAAGAATGTCAAAAAAGGGCCTTAAATCTCGCATTGTGTAGATTATTACTATTCTTAGTATATTTATATCATACACGAATAAAAGTAAATAAGATTTGCTCAAATTTTAGATATACCTAGCATTATTAAGATTCTGTTTCATCTCAAAGTTAGTGCCAATCTCACCAAGTTTTACTTAATTAATCAATTAATAATTAACTACTAAATCAAATTGAAGAATATAGTCAACCACTATATAACATACCGGATTGGTCACTCAAAAGAGTTCATCCTGATATTTGGCATTGTTATCGAATTTTTTGAAATTGCTAAAACAAGTAGATTTTTACTCTAAACCTATATAAATATGTCATGGGTATCTTACTGACTATTTAATTGAACCTTTTTGCCAAATCCGTTGCTTACGAAACCATTCATTAAGGTATCGGTTTATATAGAAAATTATATAAAAATACATATTAAGAGTCATACATGCTAAAATAAAAAGATAAAATGTAAAGAGAAATCAGGATTTTTGCATATAAGAACTATACCTACCTCCAGAAATATTACATATATATTAGTATATAATATCAATATTATTTTTATTCTATTCTATTCTATTCTATTTCTCTACAAAAATTATAATAAAATAAACGATACATTAAGAAAGACACAAGAGTAAAAAAAGTTGCTCTTTATCATTGTGTTTAAGATTCCTCTTCTTGAGAACGTATAAGAACACATGAAAATACCGGTAGAAGAACATAATATACAATTTACGTTATTTTTCATATTAACTGCGAAAAATATGAAATGTATTGACTATATGCAGAAGAATTATAACTAATTTGGGATATTGAATATCGTTACCGCTATTATAATCTTATTAACAGCTTTTCTAAATATTCTTCTACTTCCGGACTTCTTAAACATCCGGTCATTCGCAAAAATATGTATTTTTGTCCTCTTTTTTTTTAATTGCCCTTTTGTCAGATTTCAGTAAAATCCTAGAAAGGTTTTTATTGAAATCGGACAAGCAGCTGCGGCGGATATCCTTTTGGACATTTAACATCACAGAGTAAGATATCGTGGCATCTTTCGGCTAAGTAGGATACTAGGCCAGAAAACGGTAGTGCCAGTTTAACCTTAACTACCGTTCCACAGTAGTAGCCTTACCACTCAAAAAACAACTAAGATTCATATATTACCCATCACCTTTAAAGAAGAATAACTATATTATATTAAGGAAACACTTATACATAACCATACCTATTACCATAAATGGGAAAAAGAACCAAAATAAATCAAAAGAAATTTCCTGCACTGTCCTCCAGCTCCTTCTTCATCTCCCCAGAGATCAGATAGTATATCTGTTTCCAACATTTGTGTATGCCCGGGCCGCCCCAATATATATATATATATATATATATATATATATATATATATACATAACATCGGATATTAAAAAAAGTCAAATACATAATAAAACAACAATATAAAGATATTCTCGAAGGATATCTAAGAATTTAAGTATGTGAAAAAAAAAATATCAAGCACCAATTTTAAATATAACTGCCATTATATTGCATTTAAATTTAATTCGAATAAAAAGAAACAATATTGCATTGCAAAATAGAAGATAGCTATAAAAACTAATTATTATAAATATTTATTATAAATAACACATTTTTTATAAATATTTTTTAAGCTCACAGAAAAATGTTCACCAAGTATATAAATCATAATGATAGATGTATAGAGGTAAATATCATGATTGACTGCTCTTTCTATAGATAGATATGGGTAAAATGAAATGCCGCAGATCCAGTGCTTTTAAACTAAAATAGTTGACTATATTCTTATATGTAAACACAAACTATTAAAAAATAGTTCCATTCATTTATTTTTCTTATTCTTGTTAATTTATAAATGTATTTCTGTTTAGTATAAACTGGACTTCCGTGGATCTGGCGCTGGAGCTCGCAGGGGCTCAGGTGGAGAGGGAGGATCTTCCAGTGCTGGCGGTGCGAGCGGAGATAATAAGGGTGGAGGAGCTACAGGCTCGGATCAAAGTTTATGACAAATGGGGATGTCCCGGCGCAACAAGGGAGACTCGAGACGAACTCGGGTCTCCTTCTTGTTGTTCTAGGACGTCAGCTGCGTTTATTTTTTTATTGAAGCGTTTGTTTGGAAAAGCTATGAAATTTTTGATAAATTTGCAAGAAATCTATAAAATCAAAGCTTTATTAACTTACTTTTTTCCCAACCCGTACTATCTTAAATGGTGTTAAACATCATACCAAGTCGAGTAATAAATATACTATTTAATAAAGTTTAGCTAAAATGCTTAAATGCTGATAGTTGTTAATATAGGCTATCATCTTAAACAACAAATAATATTTATAAAAATTTTCTCCAAGCAATATGCTATATAGAGAATTTAAATTCCATAGCTTTTCCATTAGTTAGATTTTTAACCTAAGAGTCGAAGATTTTTTTTAAAAATTTAGTCTAAAAAGGAAAAGATCATAAATAATGAATATATAAAGCCGCTTGTAACATTTGAAAATATATATTTTTTATTACATTAAAACATAATAATAAAGGATAAAATAAAGAAAATACATCAGGAATCCTAAAAATATTTCTAAAATTTGAGGAAAATATTATACGATATACCTACTTAACCCGGCGACTGTGTGGTGAAATTTTCTAACAGGAGCTGTGTGTTGGGGTAATTATCACCCCATTTTTTTTTTATTTATAAAATTGAGAAAATATTTTATTTTTACATGCAACCTTAAGATTTTAAATCATGGTTATATTGTTATATAATCTTTTTCAAAGTTAAATCATTTTAAAAATTTTCGTTAATAATTCAACGATTCAAAAAATATACTAAAATTTAGTTGATATTTAAACCACTACCACAATTTTTGTTAATAAAATTTTTATTAGAGATATAGAATAAAAAAAAACTACAAATTCTATAAAAAGTAACTATGATCTTTTGTTTAAAAAGCATAATTAACAATTATTTGCACATTTAGAACAAAAATATACACAATGTTCAAGACAAAGAAAAATGTCACATTTTACACATTTCTTTTGGCACTTTCTGTCCTTTCCACGGGGACACACTCCACATCTGGATGTTGTTCGTTGTTTCTTGTTTGAAGGTCCTTGAGAGTCCTCTCCGCTGTCATTTCTTTTTAGTTTCGCTCTTATGTCTGATGGTATTCTTTGATTATTACCTCTTTTTTCAATATATGGTTTAATTAGTGCCAAACCAAGTTGTTTTAAAAAAAATCTGCGTTTTAGTTTTTCATTTGGCTTGTTATGTTGATAAATAACATAACTATTTATTCCTGCATTATTAAGCAGCGAAAAAAAAATTGTTAGTGGCCATCGCTTGCTATTACGAGACACATTATATAACGCAGACATTTCGTCAACCATATCCACTCCACCTTTTGTGTGATTATAAAAGTCTATAATCTCAGGTTTATTTAATTTGTGGTCAAATTCTGTATCATGATGAAGTGAAGAAGCTACTAACACTATTTTATTTTTCTTCGGGACAAAGGACACCAAAGAAATGTCTTTTTAAATCCGAAAATTGCGTGGTTTTCAGCTCTGTTTTTGGAATTCAAAAAGATTGTCGGTATTTCCCTCTTGTTTTTACGAATAGTTCCAACAGATGTTAACCGATGTTCACTAAGCAAATGTTCCATTAGCGGTATGCTGGTAAACCAGTTGTCGAATGTAATGTTGCGATTAGTACCACGAATTGGATTTACAAGCCTGTTTACTACATCAAACGGTCTATTACTAAATTGAAAAGGTCCCTCAGGCTGTGAGCCAACATATACCTCTAAATTTAAAATGTAGAATGTTTTGGCATCCACTAAGGCAAATATTTTAATGCCATATTTGGACGGCTTATTGGGGATATATTGCCGAAAGGAACAACGTCCCCGAAAAGATTCTAATTTTTCGTCGATCGTCAAGTATTGACTAGGAATAAAATATTGTTGACAATTGGATACAAATCGATCAAAAACAGCTCGTATAGCTGCCAGTTTATCTACTCTTTTTCGTTCGTCTCTATTTTCGATATTATCGAATCGTAGGCACTTTAAAAGTAATATAAATCTTTGCAGGGACATTGTTAGCCTGAAAATGTCAATTCCTGTTCCATCTGTAGCCCAAAGATCCTCCAGATTTAACCTATTGGCTTTATAAACGCCTGATAGATATAGTAATCCGAAAACTGCACGAATTTCTTCTGCGTCCGTAGGCTTGGTGATATATTTATGTTGGTCATTATAATTCTGAGCGACTAAACTGATTTTTTTATTAGTGCATTGGACAATATCTTCTACAATAATATTATCCATGAATAATTCCCAGCAAGAAATGGGTGATTTGCAATGTTTTGCATTATTTCGAACACCGGGAAGTAAAGTAATTAAATTTTCTTGTCGTGTTCTAACCGATTTATTAGGACAGTTCTTTGACCATTTTGTTTTCCCATCCCGTCCGATAAAAAACTTAGATTGTCTTACTTTATCATCTTCAAACTTATTGTTGTCTTGAGAAGATTCTTCCGACGATGATTGACTTTCCTGATTAGAAGTTCCAGGCTGACAATTTTCCACTGATTGAAGTTGGTTTTGTAAAACATCCTCACTGGAACTAAGGCTAACCTGCTGACTTTCATTTTCAGATTCGCTTTCTGATCCTAACTCTGATCCAGTTAATTCATCCTGCCAAAGCTTCAAGAGAGCTTCTTGTTCTTTCTCCCAACTACACATATTTCGATATGTCTGAAATTAAGAATATCTAATCAATTTTCAATATTCCTAACAATTAAATTATGTTTCTGTTAAAAAAATCGAGATAAGTTGTGCTAGTATAAGAACTTACCTGTTAATAATTAACCGGTGTTGTGGGGTTAAAATTACCCAAAAACTAAATAATACTGCACTTCAACTGTGTGGTGGGGTTAAAATCACCCACAAGTCCAAAGAAGGCGACACCACTCATTCAAATCTTATTTATATACTGAAATTTATGATGCAATACAAGGTCTGTTATATTATGGGAAGGTACTCGTGGCGCCAGACGAATCTGGCGATGTTGCCACTATTTTAACAAGCGGTAATGAACGACGTGGGTTATTTTCACCCCACAACACAGTTGCCGGGTTAATTACGGATATTTTCGAAGATACAACAATGAAAAGTTATATTGATTGATGGTAAAAATTTCAATTATCTCATCAGTCTTTCATCCATTACTTTTAATTAACTTATATTTTGATTGAATAAATTTCCAATTATTAAAGTTAGTCTTGTTTTAATTTTTAATTTTGGTTTACCCATAATCTTGTATTGCACACTGTATGTCAACAAAAATATCATAACTTCTTTGCTTTTTCTACCTACTTTAACGGTAAGATGTTTAGAAACGAGTTGGACGATCTGGAGTCATCTTGATCCTTATCCTGACGAGATACCTTTTATCTGAATTGTATACCGTATTCCCAAGCATACCCTGCTGTTACCAAGGTGAATTTTGCTAAGCAAAAGTTGACTTTTAATAGTAACAATTTCCCTCTATTCTGTAACTTACCTGGTGCAGTGTGGTTAACATTGTATTTTATGAGAATAAAAACTCGTAATATTCCTTACTTATTTCGTTACCCCTAAATTCGGAGACTTAATTTTAATAAATAATTCCTAAGTAACAGAATTAAGTTTTATTAACGCTGATGTTAAGTGTTAATTTCTTACACAGTCAAAACAATAAAATATTTTATTATAATCCAAATTCTTTTGACACTTTTGACTACTTTTTACTACTTTTTTTCATTGCTGATAGTTTTCTGTTTAATTCTCCGTTTCATAGAAGGGCTCACACATTAATCTTCTGTTAATACGAGTAAAATGATAATTTCGTCGCTTGTCGAAAGACCTTAATTTAGCATAATCTTCGTTAATAAAAAGTATTTTAGGAATAAACAGGTTTTTCAAAATTGACGTTATTATACATTATGACGTTTTTATTTTTAGTTGTTAAATTATAAAACAACATAAATATTTATTGGCTGCATGGATCCGCCCCTAATGCCAAAAAGTAAAATAGAAACATAAAATATTTTAGATCATGAGATAAAAGTTTAGATATAATTTAGAATCCGCTATCGGATATGTACATTAAGGCTGTAGTTACAAAAAATCGGGATCATGATTTCTTCAATTCCCTAGTTCTGTTTTTATTATTGGTATGTAGATATTTGATTTCCCAGATTTTTTACTATTATTTATATAATATGTAATACTCGTATTCTGTCAGCTTATTTACCTGTTCATTCTGCTGAATATTAATAAGACATTAATTATTATTATGCAAACGACGTCTAAACGACGGTAACGATGATCAGGATAAGGCGAATCAAATTAAAATATTAAATAACAAGAGTAATTACCAGCTAGTATAAGGTCCGCTGTATTAAAACGTTTTAGATATTTTTTACAGTATACTACTATATATGAATGAAAATATATTACAATATCGAAAATATATTTTTTAACAAACTTTTTATTACCATCTTTCATGGTGGGATTATTAATATTATTTAACTTATTTTAATATTTCGTTCAACGGTGTATGCTATTGTTCTTAGGTATCTAGAAATGTATCAATAAGTTCATTTCATTATTTTTAAATTCCACTCTATTTAAAATATGTTTAAAAAACATCAATGGTCAAATGGTTTTATCACAATTTGACAACGTACGAAAATACCCAGTGGCAGTTTTTTCCTTTCTAAATTACTAGCTTTAGATTTATTTTAAACTTCAAGACAATACATTAAAAATGTCACGATTTAATTAACTAGTTACCAATTGTTTTCTTTTTTAGACTAGACTATTTAAATATATCATATTTGAACATAAATATTTTATTTGAAATACTTTTCCTTTGTATCACTTTATATTCTTTATATCTTTTTTTCTTAGTATTTTATGATATTATGTGCATAATAAAACTATATTATTTTTTTAATTATATTTTTATAGAAAAAATATCATTAGGTTTCAGATATTTTAAAAGAAATGTTAAAATTTAATCATTTAAATTATTCAATATTAGATTTCTGATGACAGAAAAATATTTTTGAAATACTAGTTGGGTAGAAAATATATAATAGAAATTTACTTTTCTTATAGATATTTTTATATGTAATAGAAATTGTACTTTTGAATGTGTTGACACTATTTTGGCATATATATAATAGAATATTAAAACAGTGTAGACCAATAATCTTTAAGCATAGATCTTTCTTGTTAAAATCATTACTACTATTTAGTGGACCCTCTGAATCTTTGTTATCATTCGTACTATAGGAATTAAAATAAAACACGTTTATTTACGTCGTATTTAAACCAAATTTACGTCGGTTATAAGAATTAGAAAATGGCTAATAATATGATCAACGTTTTTATATTTCTTTTTTATAATCTATTAGATTTTGAAAACTCGGTATGCATTTATGAACGTGATTTTTTATTGGAAAACTACAGATTTTTCTGGTACAAACACAAATTATAATACACTAATAAAATAAATTTTTATAATTGACTGTGTACCATGTATCACAAAAAAAGTTCCACAAGGAATCTACGTTCCTGTAATTGGCTGTATACCCTATATTAAAAAAAATTATTAAAAATTATTATTAAAAATAAGTTAGACATAACGCTTTCGGAATCCATATTCCATCATCAGTGTTCTAGAAAATATGTAACCGCTTAATTAAAAAGAACATAAGTTTTAAAATTTTGACTAAGGTTAATGGAAAGTGTGGTTAATACTTACTAGGAGTACATGAATGTAGCCACTAAATATATGAGTAAAAACCCGTTAACAAATAATTAATTACATTTAGTTTACAATATTTCTTATAATATGTTAAGATGTTAAAGTTACCGTTGGAAACATGGCGACATATGACTCCACGTTGAAGTTGCTAGTCCTGAGACGGTGTGTCTACGAGTACTGTAGACGACGACTGTGTGTCCTGAGCAAAGTTATGTCTGACTTAGCCCGTCTGGGTTCTTAAATATATACCTTTTACAAAGGATTTTAATATTTTTTTTTTTAATTTCCTTTATAAAAGGTATAATAATAAAAAACCTATCGGGCTACATTACATAACTTTTTCAGAATAACTATTCCGTCATCAGTGCTATCCTAAAATATAAGTCCCTAAGTATAACCGTGGATGTATATATTTGAAGCCACTAAATATGTGGTATATTTTGATATTTAAAACTATGATGTTTAAGCTACAAAGGGGATTGATCACATAGCAATGAAGGACTCTACTGGGGTTGCTAGTCTTTAGACGAAGATCTGTGAGTACTTGATAGCAACTGTTGCTATTATATGTTAAATATATTATATTAAATATTGTAAATTTTAATGATATGTTTAACAGTGATTATAATCTTGCAGTTGTGGCAGAAAGGGATGGGTACTTTATTTATTAAGTGGATATGGGTTGGTATAGTATGTTCTAATCGGAGTCGAGTTGTTATTACATGCTCATTAGATATGAGTGGGAGTTGTAAGGTATTGCTAACATCCTTGAACATCCTTTAAAATCTTTCAATTTGTTAGATGTCAAATTCCAGTTATTCTGCCATACATGGTAATTTGTTGTTGGATACAGATTTTATTGTCGTTTTTTGTTAGAATTTTTGATCCAGGGATGTTTCCTTCTAGAGTATCTTCATTCGCAAGTTGGTCCACTGGTATATTTCCCCTAGTTCTCACGTATTATGGCACCTATAAAAAAGTTATTTCTATATTTTTTGTTGATAGTAGTATGAGTTCATTTTTTATTAGCCTTATAATTTCATTTGATATCTATGAAATGTCCTGTAAAGCTTTAAGTGTACTTAAGGAGTCAAATATAATAGAAAGTAATGCAAGGTGCGGATTTTCTTCTGCAAACTTTTAGTGCCTATAAAATAAACAGTGCTTCTCCAGTAAACATGCTATACTCCAAAGAAAAGCGTATTTTAAATTTGTCGCATCATTGCAAATATCCTACAGATTATTTCATAACATCTACAGCAGAAACATATTTAAACCGTAGTAATCAGAAATATAAGTGTTATATCAGGGCTCCATCATATTCATCTTTTTGTTTATTTAGTGCTAACTATTGTTTTTAGAATGAACGGACTTTGTATTTGTTTGTTTTTACCGCTGTTGATGAGATAAGTTGATTCAAGATCGAAGACCTTTGAACCTTATAACGGGTATTGTTCATACAAATGTTGTCAAACTAAACTTTAAAAAAATGTACATAGATTTATTAACACAACAACAAAATTAAAATAATGATCCGATGTAAAATCAATTGAAAAATAGAAAAACGATAGCTGTCCAGCCAACTTAAGCAGGAATTTACGAGAATTTTTGGATAATAACTACCAAAGACACTGAATTGCAAAGGTTTGGAAAGATCGTTACTGTCTACCTTTGATACTTGTTCTTTTGTACTACTCATAGTTTCGTTCAATCGTAATAAATACTTTATTTTTAAAAACTTTTAAATAAAATTTTGTTTTAAATGGATTTTTTTGTTTCTTTTTACAAACTTTTTTACTAATTGTGTGCAGCATTTATTGAAACAAAAGCTTATTTATAAAATTCATTAAGGTACCCATTAATTTTATTTATGACAAAAAACAGAAAAATTTTTAAATCGATCTTTCTAGAAAACGGTGTAACCTACAGACATAAACTAAGATTACCCTACAGTAATAAAATACCTAAAAATTTAATAAATTAGTATCACAATTGCTTAAAAGTTAAGATAAAAAAGTTATAAGTTTAATAATCGAGTATCACCAATGCTTAAAAGTTAAAGACAAAAAAGTTATGCGTTAAAATAACCGTTGACCTATCCAAAACGGACACCTACTAACAGTACTAGAAATTCGCATTTAATGGAATCCATTCAACTATGAAGGATAAAATAATCATACCAGTTTTCGTTTCTGGAGGTATTCGAAAAATCGAAAAAAAACTCAGCATTTTCAGATTAGGTGAATTGAGTTAAATCGTTTTAAAATTATCTGAGGAATTTTTGGTTTTCGTTGGTCAGGAATATATATACATATACATATATATATACATATATATATATATATATATATATATATATATATATATATATATATATATATATATATATATATATCTCATATTGTACTTTTTAGATGAACTGATGATGCTTTCAAAACTCGAAAGCGAAACATCTTCAAAATAGATAAAGTAGCCTATCAACTTTGTCTTGTATTTCTCCACCTAGAGACCGATATAAGAACCCACCACTCGTCTGAGTGATCCTTATATATATATATATATATATATATATATATATATATATATATATATATATATATATATATATATATAAACTAAACTTTTAAGACTCTTTGGGTAAAAACAGCTGAAAGGATAGGCTAAATGTACTCTTTAGTCCTTTATTAATCCAATATTTCGTCGATAGTCATCGACATCGACAAGTTGATGTCATTTACGATTTACGATACTAAAAAAGAGATAGGGTTGACAATCTTATTATATGCTGGTTGGTGGCGTAATGAAGCCTGTAGGTAAATATATTTTTTAGTAGTTTGTTTACCAACTATTTGGAACCTAATAAGTACCTAAGTTACCCGTTTTCGTATGTTGTTATTAAATCAAGAAAGTTACAAAAACAAATTTAATGTTGATAGTCCCTTGGATAATTAGATAATTTTGACCGTAAAATCAATTAATAAAATAATTATAGATAACAAGTACATTTACGGTTTTATTGTTGTAACTAAAATATATAATTATTTACTATTTTGATCATAGGCACGTTGTCATATCCATATTTACATACAATTTAAATTGTCATGAAAATAAAAACGAATTTAAAACGTAAAATAACTATCGCTTTTTTTATTATTTAAGTAGAACATTTAGAATTCATAGTTTGGACAAAGATTAGTTTGCACTGTTACGAGTATTCTAAAACTATTTTGTTGTTAATCTAAAAAAATATTTGAACAAATACTTTTAAAAGTCAACACATTTTTAATTTGTCTGAAACATATTGTATAAAGAACGGCTTGTTAAAATATATTGCTAATAATTATATTGCTAAAATTGTAAACTTACTTTTAGAAAGTTGTGCAGTAATATAAAATTATTTTATGTATACAGCAATGACGTGTATATCAATACATTAAAATGCAGGCTGAAAATGAGCGGCAAACATGATATACGTTGTAAATTCAAATTAAACCCTGCACATTTCAGTTTTTGGCATTAGTTATTTGAAATCCATTGTTTTTAACATTTCAAACCTTTCATTATGAGATTTATTTTTGACTTTAGATATTAATTTATCTTTTATCTATTTAAATAAAATACATTATAACCAATACTGCATTACACCTTTGTTAATTTGTTGTAATGTACCAAAGAAAATTAGGAACTCATCTGAACTATTTAAGCGGATCAAACTATTTAGACAATAATATGGAATTTTGTTCCGAAATAATATCTTTTGAATATAATGACAGCGTGATATTACCTGTCTGTCACGCAAGACCTCTTCGCTAAGGTACGTTACATTTGATTTGAGTATGTATTGTTTTCATCATTATACCTATATCAAGATAAAAAAAATAAGGAAGAAAATGGCAATTAAAACTAGCAATGTATGTTGACAAATATATGTTTTATACCTTTTACAGATTAATTTGTTAGTAAACATGTTTTCTTCTAAGTAAAGGTTTGTGAGATAAGTATGTAGATAAATGTAAACAATCATGAAAATGACTGTAATAAATATTGTAATAATAACCTACACCAATCAACTCTGCATAACTCCAATATTGAGGTAGGTTCACTTTAGGATTTTAAATAGCTGTTAAGTTAAAAAATGTTGGAGGACTTGAAAAAAGTCAAAATTATTATTGTCTTTAGCAATAAATTAAAAAGCTATATTATTAAGTTCAAATGGAAAAAATCGTATGGAAATTCAACGTATTTTTTTTATTGCTATAGTACCTAATACTGAATTTTTTTTTGGTGTCAAAATGAATTCTTACTGCTGATATAATAATTATCTAGGTGGTTCTTTATAAGTAACTTGGATTGATTGCTTTTTCAAACATCCTTGTGTGGCAGTGCCAATTAAAATTTAAAATACCAAATTTAATACAAAACATTTTAAATTTTAATTGTGTTTTTAATGGCCACATAACATTTAAATGTGTTTTGAACTTTTTAGTTCCAAGTAATTATTAATATAATAATATTTTGAGTTAAACTATTTAAATAAATATAATGTGTTTTTTATAGTCTTCAATCAATTGCTAATAATATAATTATAAAAAATTGTAACAATAAATACTGAAACATTTGTTTTCAAACTTCCACAAAATTTATTTTAACCTCTTATTACTACAGCTGTTTCGGCTGATTGCCTTTCTCGAGTGATCACGTCTTCCCCTCGGTTTTGCTCTACATCTCTTTCTATTAACTTTTAACAGTTCTATCCTTTGTCCCACATAGTTTTTATTTTTTCATCTAAATTGAGCAAACCATTGCAGTCTCTGTGGCATTACTGAATCTTTTTTGAGACTTGTTGATTTCTGCACATACGATAACCTTTATATTACATATAATGTCATCAGGAAGGGGAAATATATGATGTTCAATCTCGAACTCGTTGGTTTCTCTCTATCGCATTGGGTATGAATTATTACCATAAAAAATAACTAGCAAGTAGACTATATAAAATTCTATTTAGAAACAAATAAAAGCAAAAGACAAATATACATAAACATATTTACATTCAAATATAGTGAAATATAAAGGGCTACAAATTTAAATATTATGTGAAACGAAACCGATACGATAACCAATAATAAAATAAGTTTACAAAAGGTAAACGAATTTCCGTAAAAACATAGCTGGTTTAAAAACTAAACATTACGATATGTGAGTATCCATATTAGGCAAACCAAATTGCCCGTCTACGAAAAAAATTTTGAGTAGGTATGCTAAAATAGGAAATAAAGAACAGTGACTTTAACAGCTTCTTGCTGCCTAAATGCATTACAAAGAAATATAATGATTTTATTATATACAACGTTTAATTATTATAATAATGATTTTAAACAAAAATCCAATCAAAAATGAAATAATTTAATTATACTATATGCAATTTGAACGTAATATTTATAAACACGTGTTAATAATAATTTTCAACAAGAACATAAATATACTATAAAGTTTATAATAATAAAACGAAAGTAAAATGTTTAAAATAAAGTTCAATTAAAAGGTTCAGATCGCAAAACAATATCAAATAATTTAACACCAAGTAAATGTACTTGATCTCTAACAGCAACATGGTGTATTGTACTTTACTTCAATGGAATGGTAGCACCAACCACTATCGAAAAGGACGTCCTCAACGACATACAGAAACCACACAAGTATTGATGATGGAGCCTCCACCCCTAGTCCCCCCTGTTCCTGGCTGGAACAACTGATGGTGACAGAGTGCTTGATAGTGCCTGAGTGCTTGATGTACCCAGCGAGCTACACTTTTAACTAAATCTATTTATTTTTCTATAGCTCTTTGTTAACATACAATGTATGAAAGAACAGTTTTTTGCCTACAGCAAAGTATTTGATAACCGTTCACTGTTCTATAGTATAGTTCTATATTCTTATCAATTCTCTCACTTACAGTTTACAACTTATTGTAAACAGTAATCGAAACATCACGGCTGATAACGTATTTTCATTTGTTGAATTGGCTAATAAATTGAAACAATGTGGACTAACGTATACAGGAACTATGAAAAAAAAAACAAAAAAGAGATTCCTACTGTATTTTTGTCTGATAAAGATCGACTCGCCTTGTTTACAATTTTAGGATTTACAAAAAAAAAAACAAACATTCCTTTGTGCTGAAAAATTGTCAATCTGTCATAATGTTGTCTTTATTACACCAAACAGATACAATCGAAAATAATGATAAAAAAAAATTTCCGAAATTATTATTAAGTTTTTATAATTAAAAAAAAGGGGAGTTGACAGTTTAAAACAAAAATGCGCATGTTATAACGCAGTCGTAGATGTAGACGTTGTCCGCTGATGACATTTTATGCAATGATAGATATGTTTGTGAATTCTCATGTTATTTATAATAGTGCAGTAAATACTAACAACACAATGGACAAACGACAATTAATTCTTTCCTTGAGGAGAGAACTTATTAAGGACCACCTTCAAATAAGGGCTGAAATTAGAAATATTCCAAGGTATGATCTACGAGGTGTGATACGGCGTTTTATTGGACTACCTGCAGAACAGCCCAGAAAAGATAATTCCTATGATAAGAAAAGGCGATGTCACATGTGTTCTTACAATAACAAACATCCAGAAATGTGCTCATGTGCTACAATTGCTAGTATTATTTTGTTACTTTTTGTGCCAAAAGTTTTTAGTCCAAAAAAATTCAATGTTTATGTTTAATTCGTAATAATATGGTATATAATCTAGATTAATTGTATTATTAGTAATTATTATCTAAATTATGAAAGAAACATTACTCAAAAAGAGATTTTCGCAAAAAATGTTAAGTAGTAAAAGTTATTAAAAAAATGTGACTTGAGTTCATTTTACGCTAAATAAATAAACCACGCTAAATAAATAAACCAGTTTACTTTAACTGTTGCTATGAATAAGTATACTAATTAAGAAGTTAATAAGTTAACTATCAGCTGTCTATTATTTTTTTATACAGATCTATTGCATGTTTAAAATTTGATGACTTCTATTTTATTATTCCTATCTATATAACCCTAAAGAGATATAAACCAATTTATCGATTCTTCTTTTTTGATTTAATTAAAATATACCTTTATTGACTTGCTAAATGCCTCCTACATTTTAGAAACTATTATGATGTTAAATATACTTAATTTTCTACTAGCCATGTTTCCAAGAAAACTTTATTTTTAATATAGGTACAAATATAACGATATAATTGTTATACTAAGGGTAAGTATAAAACCATAAGTATTATTAGAAAATAATAAATGTAGCGAAAGGTTCTTTCAGTTTTCTTTTTATCGGTACTATACTAATAAATATATTTTCTTGGAAAATGGAATAATTTTAGAATAAGTTTTTACCAACCTCGAATGTTTAATTATTAACTTTTTCTAATAACTAAGATAAGTCAAATACCACTTGCTCTATTCATAGCATATATATTTTTATGCTGCTAAATTCATAGATAGTTGGGGGTCAGTGGATGTTGTGATATTATTTTATTATAAAAAAAATAATAATAGAATGATTAAACTTCCTTTTACTTTTTTTAGGCTTATTTTTTGTTTAACTTATTGTCCCTCATAACGTTGGAATATTATCATTCTGTCTCTCTCTCTCTCTCTTTTAGATCAACTTTATTATTCCGATTTATTACTTGCCTGAGCTTATTCTATTTTATTTTCTATTTAGGTACTATTTTGTTTTCTGCAATTTTATTGTTTTCTGTATTTTAGTATTTTATTTTAGGTTTTCTATTCCTTTCTATGTTGCAGTCACTAATTTTATGTTTTTTATCTTCATCTCTTATCCTCATGGTTTTTTTAAGATTCACATTTGATTTATTTTAAAGGACTTTTATTCGTGTAGTTTCACTTCTTGAATCTGCAGCATAGCGTCTACCGTAACATTCGGATGAAATACTGATACATGCAGCTTTTTGTGTTTAAAGCCGGAGATACACATGCCTGTTACTAGCACAATGGCATACCAGTACCTAGCAAGCACCAGCTACTGTCCTCAAACTGGCAAGTGTGTACGTTAACTGGCTTGCTAGTTCCTGGCATGCTAGCTAATCGCAAAGAATTTGATTTTTCTTGCTAGTATCATACTGTGAGACGCAAGGCACGTGCGAGGGGAGTATTACTGGCATGTGTGTACGCGCGCTACCGCTACTGGCATGCCAGGGCATAGCTAGCAGGGAATTGTCAGATTTGTTGTGCTGCCGATTATCATTTTATTTTTAAATTTAATTTAAAAAAGTTTCGTTGGGGTGATGAAAAAACCATCAAATGTATTACTGTATATAGAGAATTGGAGTGTCTTTTGAATTATAAATCATCTCTATATAAAAATGAAATGGTCCGTGACAATGCTTATACAAAAATTTAAAAGATGACTATAAACGAAATAAAAGCCAAAATAAAAATTTTTTCCAAGATTTTCCCGCCTGCCAATTTAATTTCTCCCCCAAATTTTTCTTTTCTGTTTTTTTTTTCCGGATTCATTAATAAATTTCAAACAACATCTGTGGTCATTAGCAATATTTGCTTGTTGAATTCATTTCGAATACCTTCCATGGGATCCCCCTTATTTTGGAAACTCAAAAACTTTTAATTACAAAGCAAGTACTTTAGTTTCAGATGAAAACCACTCGATTGTGGACTAGCACTGGCATGGATAAAAATCTACCCTGCTTTTTCGCTTTGCCAGTATAGGCAAGCGAGCTAATGGCATGCCAATTACTAGCAAATATGTTTTGTGTTTGAGAGTTACTGGCCTATGCTAGCAACTGGCCTGCCAGCTACTTTCCCAATTTACTGGCATGTGTATACCCGGCCTAATTTTAGTTGTTGCCTATGTATTATTTCGTATGGCGTATGATCGCTTCTGTTGATTAATTATTTTATCAACGTTAGCTCAATATTGTCGTCTATTAGTAAATTGATTTCAAAGTATGTATTAAATTTCTCAGCCATAATATTAAACTGATGTCATTATAGATCGTGGATAGTCTCATTCCATTTTATGGTGCCTACTTTTTTATTCCTCAGATAAAAGTTTTTTTGTGCACATGCGGACGACTAGCGAACTGCAGTTGGTTAATTTGTCACTCGATTGCTACGTGGCGTATATAATTACGGAAATCATTATTATTTTATTTTTCTTACGCTATGCTATCTCTCTCTCTCTATATATATATATATATATATATATATATATATATATATATATATATATATATATATATATATATATATATATATATATATATATATATATAATTGCAATTTATTTTAATGAGATGTTCCTTGTAAATCAATACAAAACTTTTATATTGTATTTTACACATGCGTGGTATAGAATGTAATTTCCCGTAGGTTCTGCTAGTCGTTGATAGATGGCGAGAAGTAGAGCCCCACAAAAATATTATTAAGATTGTTTTTTATTTCGAATTTAACTATTTATTTTACAGTTATTTGTTATTTTATTTAATGTATCCGATGATTGTTAATTTCAATTAAAAATGAATTCAATTATATTTCCAATTTTGTTTTTATCGAATTTAAAGATAATTAGTTAAACCTAACATTAATATTAATAAATAACATTCTACTAATTTACTTTAAGATCTGTTGTATTCCACCTTTAATAAATGTACCTAATGGTAGATGACTATAAAGGGAATTTCTCTTTGGCTATGCCGTATTTATTCTCGAGGTATTTCTGAAGGTGCTTCCATTAATAAATCTAAGATAACTAGATTAACTTAGATATTCGATGGTTGGCTAGGATGTTGTCCAATTATTTGAATAATTTTTAAATTACTATCATATTTTATTTTAAAATTAGTCATTTAGATCACTTTGTCTTACTTGATGTAAAACTTTTATGTTTAGGAACTGGATAGAATAACTAATTAGTAGATTATCTACTTAAAAAAAAATTCTACGATTTAATTTAGAATATAAAGTTATACCTACAGTTTATTTGGTTTATGCAGTTATAATGTTAGAAATCGGTATATTTAAATTGTATGGGCAAAATTATATCTTCTCCTTTTTCACTTTGTAACTGGCATTTTTTATCACGTATTTCTTGTCTTTGGTCATTTCAGTTACCATAAAAAATGTAACATACAAAACTATTTGCAATCACGGCTGCTTTCTTCTCTTACACCTTCTGAAATGCCGACGATGAACATTCGAATGCTCCAGGTTTTATTTAACTGTTATTTTTGCTTTACAAATATATGGATTTATTTTGGTCACGATTTCTCCTTTTACTACATTCTTAATATATGTATTTGTCCTGCTTCAATATTCGTTTAAGATTTGTTTTGATTGGTCCCAGTATGTTTCTTATGTTCTTTCTCTTCAATATTCGTAAGTCTTCTTTATATTTTTAAGTTATTGTCATTGTTTCTGCTGTGTATAAGAATATTACTCTAATTATTTTATTATACAGGTTTACCTTAGTTTTCTTAGCCCGTATTATTTGTTTTAATTAATCTCTTATTTACACAAAAAGCTCTATTCGCTTCCAATATTTTTTTGTTTCTATTATTTTTTCTCCGGTTTTATCTTAGCACAAATTTTAGACCTAGGTCTATGAATTTTTTATTTATATCTGTAATTATATGGATAAGCCAGTTGGTAAAGTATTAACTATCATGCAGAAGGTCCATGTTCGCTACCTACAAACATTGAAAACATCGAGATAAATTTTAAGATATTCAAAGGCTCCAGTTGGCTGCGCCTGAATAAAATAAGTAACTTAACTGTTAAATTCATTCTATATTATAGGCCTAAGAATTATCAATCTGCCTTACTATGTTTGTATGCTGCTCTACCAGTGTAAAGGGGAACTAATATATTGTGAAAAAAATTTAAAGATAAAATAATTTTAAATTTGGCCTATTATTAATTTATAACTATTACTATATACAAATTGGTTACCAATGTTTTTTAATATTATTTAAAGGTTTTCAAAAATGTTGCTAAAATATAGACGAAATCATTAAAAAAAAGTAACCGTTTAAGTCAAAACTATAATACCTAACAATTTTAAGTTCTTTTATATAAACATCTACTAAGCACATAAAATTAATTATATATATATATATATATATATATATATATATATATATATATATATATATATATATATATATATATATATATATCAATTTTGTACTCGAAATTATTCATATAATTGGACTATATAAATATGACGCGGTTAACTAAAATAATGTACTTATAACTATTTAAAAAATATACTGATTAATACATGTTGTGCCTGTAAAGTAATTACAGTGAGCTACAAAATATAGAAATGTTTGTTAAATATATAAATGTATTTTGTTAAGAGAATTTTATTTATCATGTTTTATAAGAGCTGTGTTACACTTCAAATGAGCTGAGCACGTATTTTATTTTGCTGATACCTTTATAGAATATTAAGAATTTTCTATTATAAACATTTGGATAAACTTCTGGCTTAAAACAGTTGCTGCAATTAATAAGAAATAAAGTTTGGTTTTTCATTTCATCCACCACTCACATTGGGAAATTTAATAATTTATTGTTGAAATGTATTATATATCACTATGTTCAACTAAATGTCAACCGTTGAATTTGAGAAAACATATAATTTTTTATATTTTTATATAGATAGGTATATTTTTTTAAATTGAAATTTGATTTATGATAATTATGAGTTAATACAGAAAATTAGACCGTAACACAATACTTAATGGGTTGTTTGAATGGTATACAGATAATATTTAAATCAGGTAACCCAATATCGTATGTCGTTAAACCAGAAAATACTAGCAGATACGTCATAGAGTTACCATCCCATCACCTCAGCTTACGAGCTCCTTCAAAAATTGATCCTTAACACAATTGGTCTAAAGCAATTTTAATAACTTCAAATTAAACAATTATTTAAATTGAAACGTCAATAATCTTATTTTAACCTTCAATTGTGGCTTATTACTATTAAAAAAGTATCTTATTTAAACAAGGAGGATTATGCCATAGAAAAGCAACATGACCAAATGTTCTTCATAAGTACTTACATAGATAGGGTTTACCAAAGAAAGCTTTAGCTCTCTGTGGCATTTAAGTTTTTTAAAATAATCCTCAACGGCTGAATACTCTGATTCTATATAGGTGAATCTACTTCTAAGTAGGATCGTAAATATACTCTACTGAGATAGTTCCAAAATACACCTAAAATATTAACCTGCAAATATAACGTGCAAAATATTACTAACTAAAGATACAGTAAACCTAAAACCCCATACGTTCTAAATGCAAACTCAATGGAAAAGAAGCTAAACGATAGATCCAACACAATAATGAGGAACATACCATATATCACAGAAACTTAACCAGGTTTTTACCTCCCCCAAAAATCATGGTCAATCCTTAACAGACCGGCGAGACCTGCCTGCGTTACACTAGCATTGATTAAAAACTTTTATTATCTAATAATTTAAATAATAAATTTTTGTGTAATAAATAGACATATGCTAAATAAATAAAATATTGTAACAAAATCTGTATGAAATGCAAAACACTTAGCAGCAGCTGATATCTGTTTCGCGACATAGTTGCTCTTGGAATATCTAGACGATAAATACCCTTGGTCGCCCAATAATCGGGTAATGCACTTAGTCGAACTAATACCATACACAATGTCAAACCCAGAACTTTTTTATCTCTTCTGGATTGGTCGGTTTCCATTTATTTATACAAGAATATTTTTTGGCTTCCTTGGTTGCCATGATTTGTTGCGCGAATCTGTTCGTTTCAATGACAATAAGGTCTAAGACTTCATTATCGACGATATGGAAAATGCGTGAAAAGGAGTCATTTCAGGGGACAAATCTTGTTGCAGACCACTAGGACCCGTAAATTGGAAGTTCTTGTGTCGTCTCATATACTCGAGCCAATCAGTCGAAGCTGGAATATCTTCATCTTCATTTTGATCATTCTCTTCAATCCGAGCCTCTTCCATTACCAAATCCTGTAGAACATCTATATCTGGGTTTCAGTATTATCTTCATCAGATGACTTAAATCGATCCATTGACGCAGTGGGGTCATGAGACTATTTTCCCGACTGCAGCGTGGCACGCAATGTGTTAAGTTACTATATATTATGTTCGTAGACTTTATAACCTAATTTCTGTAATATGTTTTTTGGCAGCTGCATAGCTAGACAGTATCGAAGTAAGTATAAGTTGGTGATTCTTGCCTTTTACGCAGCATTTCAAGTCTCATTTCCTAAAATCCTGATGATATTAAGTTCACTCCAGTATTCGCTATATTCAAAAAAAGGCGAAGTGACTCAACGTGTGTGGTATAGGTACACTAAAAGGTGCTCGGAGTATGTCTTTTGAGTAGAAGCTGAATAAAGGTGAAGAACATGGAATTCATACAAATTGAAATATTGCTAGCTTCGTAGACATGTAGTTTACCGTTTAAGACATAGCGTATAAGTCACACTTTTATTAGTAAAGACGAATGATGGGGTGCGGCCAGACATATACTCACATATATTAATAATAAGGCTGATATATTGCTAATAGTACTACAAAATTTATTATCTCTTGATCTGTTTAAGGCAATAGCCGTGTAGAATAAATGCTTAGATTAAAAATTAGAATATCCAATATTTGAAACAAAAATTATTTTAGCTAGTGTGTACCTACCTAGCACACATCAAGCTTTATTTGCTTACATTATACATTATTTTATATGAGTATGTTAAAGTTGAAACATTAAATTGCATTTTCCTAACTTACATATAGTTTTTTGCTTATATTTAGATATCAATATAAATTAAATAAACGATGACAATCGTCACATTATTAAGAAAAAAGCTATTCTAGTGTAACACAGTTTCTTTATAAGATGTTTTAAAGTTACGCCCAATAATAAAACAAATCAATTGTAACAACATTGTATCTTTTTTTGTCACTGTATTATGTAGATATTAAAGCTTTCAATTGGTTGTTGGTGAACCAAAAGCCGCGTATTTAATATTTCGCGCTTCCTGACTACTATAACTTTGTTTTTTTCTTATTAAGATTCCGTTCAGATCTAGTTCGAAATATTTACTGGATCTTAATTTTTTCATATCGATCGTAGGTAATTAAAACTATTACTTTGCACAATTCAAAGTTATAATTTTATTTTTAGTAACTCCATCTTTAAATAAACATACCAAATACTCTGTTTTTATCCTACTAAATTTTAAACCTTTTATCTCAAGAGCCTGTATATTGTTTAAGTTTTTATTCCAAATTCAGTTAGATATTTTCTACTAACACTACATCATTAGCATACAATAAGCACCAGGGAACGTTACCATCATCGAGGACATCTAGTATTTAAGCCACACAAAAACAAAATTCCTACTTCACCCGCCATTTTAATTACATACGTCTGTGCAGACTTTAAAGACGAATACTAGGATGTCCTAGAAAATGCTCCCTATGAGTACTGTGTAACTAGAAATCATTAAAAGGACAGGGCGAGATTGGTTTTCTGTGGTTACCAATCTCATTGTACAATAATACCTGCCTTAGACGAGGTAGTAACCAAGTCTATAATACACGCCTTGCTAAAAAAAATGAAAAACTCTGACAGGAGCCTTTTTTCGAATGTAAGTCGATGTTTAGCAACTAACCTAATCTAACCAGGTGGTAACCTAACTAAGGTCTACCAGGTGACCACCAACTATAGACGTTGCCCTCTCACGCGTTGACTCCATGGCTTACGCCTGACCAGTTTTTACTGAAATTAGCACCAATCGAAATTAATACTCACTTCTTAAAGAGGCTATGAAGCCTAAAACAAGAAACGATACTACCCCACTTTCCTAAATATATTTATTTTTAGTTTTTCCTCTTTAGAATGAAGACACATGATGATGGTGATGATGAGCCCTGCTGCAATCCTACTTTCACATGACATTTATCAGTCTCTCTCACACCTATCCTAATAGACTTCTTATATGCTTTTTCCAGATTAATAAATAATATATGAGCGTTGTTTTTTATTGCCGTATTTTTAAATCAGCTTCCTCATAATTGTATCTGTTGTTGCTCTGCATTGCCCAAAACCAAACTGATTATTGGATATTTCGATTGGTTTACGTATTTATCTTTCAATCGCTCTCCCCCATAATTTCATGGTGTTACTAAATAATTTTATAGCTCTATAGTTTGTGAATTTTTGTATATTTCGTTTAGTTTTGTAAACTGATAATAATATACTGCTTTTAGATTCATTTGTCCCACTTCCTCAGTTCTATTAAATAAACATGTTAGCTAACATGTTCTTGTCTCTCCTAAAGCTGTCCATACTTCTCCAGTAATATCACCTAGTTCAACTATGTTAATTTCTTCATTTTTTGAAGTGTTTGAACAACTTCTTTGTTTTTATTTTGATGGCCATTGCTATTTCGGCCTGTCTTACCTAACTTGGGTTTCTGTCCAATTATTTATTTAATAAACTACAAACGTACTTTTTCCATCGCTTTTTTATATCCTTTTTGTGAAATATCATTGTATTATTTTTATGTCGGATGCATTTAATCTAACCGAAACCTTTTGCTGTAGTTGCTCTATGTTTGGCTATTTTATGTATTTTTATTTCACCTTCCCTGATATCAAGTTAATTGTATAGATTTGTAAACGCTTTGGTTTAACTTTTGCTACTCTAGTGTAATTTTCTTTTTGGAGACCATAAAGTTTTTAAGATCTTTGTCTGACCTATTTTTTTATCACTGTTTATATATATTTTTTTCTCTTTTATTTTTTCTTCGTCCTCTTTTAAACATCTCTATCTTAAACCTCTTTTTTTATTACTTTTAATCTGAGTATTTTATTTAATTAATTATATGTTATATTTTTTATACAATATCACGTTAATAACATTGTGAATTCATCACTTAAAAAATATCCTTTACTCTCCAATCTGTAACTTCCTTCTTACTTATAAATCAACCGGAGGTTCTTATAATTGGTGTTTTATTTCCTACCAACCTATGTTTTATCAAAGTGGAGCCATACCTCTTTCAGTTTGTGGGCCGGGCGATGCCGACTGGGGTGCGACGTTCATCACGCAACCAAACCCCCGTCACCCGAAAACCGGCCTTCGCCTGCTGGTCTGTTCCTCTCCGTTCCGATCCTGAACGTAACAAACCAGCAGCGTATGGCCCGATGATTGGCCAGCTAATATCGAGCGAGATCCACCACCCCCCTGCATTTACTAACTTTGCCAAGCCAAAATCAAAGGCAATAGAAAAATATATGAACGGTAAAAACAGTTAATAAAAACAAATTGGATATTCACAAACATAGAAAGACAAAAACAAACATCTACGCAGGTCAACTAGATAAAAACCTAACTAGACAAGCGTAGACCCCTTAATAGGAAGAAGCCGGTACTTACACTCGAAATAAAATTGCCGTAAGTCACTTATGCTAGCACCTCATAAATTGACTATAAATATTGATACTACCCGGGATTGCCTTTGTAATCAAATTGCGGATGTCAAACACTGATGCCATGCAAATGGTTGTCTAACGATATCGGGTTTGCATGATTTGAAGGAATTTAGGCTCAGTGTACAGCGCCGTTTTATTCGCGGCGGCGGTACTTAGGGATTCAGGACCCTCCCAGCTGACGGCATGTTGGTGCAATGAGTCTCGTCGGCGCATTTTATTCTTGTCTCTGTCTCTCAAATCCACCCTTTCTTTTCAACTGCTTTGGGAAGATACGTAACGAGCTGACCATGGCTCTTTATTCAGTACGTGGCTAAAGCTCTCGTTAGGTTTGCATCCCTTTCGGCACCTACGCTCATGTGGTGGATTTGAAGGGATGCCTCTAGTTGGAAGTAGATTTCCTCGAAGTTGTAGTGTCTTAATAAAATCTCTTCCTGACCAGTAGGGAGGTGGATTGCTTATCCAGGCAGAGCTTTCGGAGTGTGAAAAGCCCTAACGAAGTCCGATTTCGGTATAGCCGTCCTCAAGTTTCTGGATCAATTCACGTATGATCGATGCTGAACTGACAGACCATGTTCGAGTCCATTTTAGGACCTTCTCGCAGAGACGTGACATATATGGTAGACTGAGGATTAACGACGTAATATTAGTTGCTGAGCTGATCAATTATGCCAGTCTCCTTCTCATGATAGCCTGGACGTGCATGGCCATTTCCATGATGGCCAGACCACCCTCATTAAGGGGGCATGGATATAGGCATCGGCACACGTTCGATTGAGAGACAGAATGTTCCGAACGGCTATACGTACGAACTTGTCAACGCCCTTCAGTGCTTACATCGTGATGGTGGGACTCTGGAGCTTGTCAATATATCTCAGTAGCAGGTATGTTTTAAGTACCAGCAGTTTTTGTAATGGTTTGAGCCCGCTCGATGAATAAAATCGAGCTGAGTCTGCAGCTCGTTGAAGACTACCTTGGCATGTCCTAGTGCAATACACTTTTAGCCTAGGTATCCAACCAGCTAATAGGTAATATCTGCACCCTCACTAGCGTTAATCGTCATTCCTCTCTTCTCGAAGAACTCGACGGCTGTCCGGAGCTGTCTGGTACCAACTTTAGCCGATTCGGATAGCAGGATTAAATTATCAGCGTAACCCAACACTGAGATTTTCCTGCCATCTGCGATTAGAAACCACCATATTAAAGAGGTATGGCAACAAGGGATCTCCCTGTTTGCCGCCTCTATACATCTCGATGTTGGTTGTCGACCTGCTTCCGGCAGTGACACTCGTACGACAGTTCATGTACGAGTCCACCACATACCGCTTAAATGTTGTGTCTACCCTGAAGCGATTCATGGTCTGTTCAATTGATCGTTGGGAGACTGTGCCGAAAGCTTTTCGTGGATTGATGTAGATAATATTATATGACCGAAGGCCTCTTCTTCTTTCTTTGACTACCATCTGAAGCGTTAAGTAAATTCCACCCCTATGAGCTTACTTACCGTAAAATATAAACGACTCTTACATTTTAGAAAAAAGTAACGCCTTATTGAATAAAATATTTTTTTGAATAACTAACAAAAATTAACACATAATGTAATAAATGTGCAACTAAAAATATTTATTTGAAATATATTACATCTTTTAAACAACTAGTTATATACCGTACCTTTCATTTTCTTTTTGACCTAACTGTACAAGGAAAGTTTTTGACCTTTACGAGAACTTTATATTTTAGTGCTAGGTTTAAAAAAAATATATGTTAATTAAATCAATCATAAAATATCAATCAAATTTTTGGTCTTAAAAATTTGTTGTTAAGTAATTGGGCGAAACTTTACTACATTATAGTTCTTGTCACTGGACATTTCGTGGTAAGGTAGTTTTAATGTGCAGTAACTATAGAGAAAAACATAAATAATATTTTCATGACCAGTAGTTTATAGATTTTGTACCTTTCGAATTGTATACCTAATTGTTATAATGATACTAATGAGAGATTATTTCTGATGTTGGTGTTCAGAAATATAAATATTACAGATCAGCAAATATATATCTCAAGTAATACTTATTCTTGTGTTTTATTTAAAAACAGCAACGTCGTTAGAAAAGATAATAATTGTAACACCCTAACTTCAAGTAAATTCGTGACAAGGGAAATATATAATGCACAGGAGTTGGAACAAAGTGCTTTCAAAAGTTGAGAAGTTTTCCACCCATCATCTGCTCAATAGGGGATCAATATTGGGGTTTTAGGTGTCAGGGCAAAGATTAACTCGTTGGCTGCCGTAAGACATAAATGTGGCGTCTCAGGTTGTTTTCGATAACAGCCGCGTGACACACATAATGTGTCTCAGCAGGAATTCTGTATGATAGCCGTGTGAGCCTCGGTTCTTGTCTCTATCCTGTATAAAGTATGATGGACTGAAAGATCGCGGCTGTAAACACGTCTTTTTACTTGGAGTATAAAATAAAATTTTTATAAAAATAAGACAAAAACATGGCAACATAATTGTAATAGAGATTTAAAAATTATTTGGTGCACTTATGTATCTCAAAAAACACTGAAGGCAAAAATGTTATTGGTACCAACATCTTCCAAAGAATGTTGACGATATTCCCCAACATTCAACGTATGCTGATCATCAAAACCTAATAGGCAGTTTACGATTTACTGCTTGAATTTTGTGATGGAAAGTTTTTCGTTTGCTACTTCTTGGTGCAAAACATGTGCTTTTACTAATTCACTACCAATAAGAAGCTCAATGGATAGTTTACGGTACGACTGGGTTACGACTTAGGTTACGACTTCATTTGATTGGAAAGATCAATGTAGGCTTTATTTTTGTTGTAGTCAATAATAGCAGCAGGTTTTTGCACTTCTTTATTAGTGCCCGTCTTGATAGTCTGTAACTCATCGGTGTGTTTGGTGGATAAGATAAGAACGTCTCTCTTATCCTACCACTTTTGGATAACTATACCTGAGTTGCTTTCAGCTGCCTCGGTCTCTCCTTTTTTTTTAGATTTTTATTAAGAACTTGTTTGGGATTCATTTTTCAATTCGAGCGAAGTGTCTCAACTGAGTTTTTTTGGGTGTTGTGCAAATAAAGCATGGGCCTATTCGACACTTGTATATTAGTTGTCTGTAAAAATTTTCTGCTCCTTATCAAGCAAGTCCTTCGCAAGACTGAGTACTACGTTTTAAATAAAAGATTGGCCCTCTACCCGGTCTTGTCCACAGTCAATCAACGTATTATAAGTATACCCCTTTATAATGCACAGTTTGTAAAGTTTAATTCCAAACTTGTGTTTATTTATGATGTGTTGTCGAAAAGACAACCGACCTCGGAAAGGAACCAGGGTTTCGTCAATTAAAGTGGCTTCCATCGGTGTAAAATAACGTTGAAATTTGTATTGAGCTTTTCTGTGAGAGATATTTTCTGCAACCCGTCTGTCGACACAGTTTCATTATTGCTAAAATGCCACATTTTCAATATTATTTTGAATCAATTACGGAACATTACAGCTTTTATGGCATTCTGATATATGTTCATTTTTGACCAATATGATTCAATACTTGGGTATTGAACAAGTCCCATCCAAATAATTATGCCGATAAATTTTTTGATTTTAGCCTTCTTTGGCCAGACACTCAGCTGCGTACCTATTTGTTTCCGTGACCATCATTTTGAGCAAGTCTTCGTCTAAAAATAGATAGTAGAACTCCAGCGGCTATTTATCATAATAGAGTTCATAAAGTTGCATATTCACTCTGGGATTAGCCTCAGTAAAGACAAAGTGCTTCAAATTCGATCCAGTTACGGGATTCCAAATAAGCTGGTCCCCATTGACAGATTCTTTATAACTTTATAAATAACACGTTTAATTGTTTGTATGACTTGGTTATCTGGTATATTTGAGCAACTTGGCTGTGGCAAATTTGCTCGTACTTTGGAATCGTCGGATTTTTCCTTACTACTTGGAACGGATTCATAGGATGATTCACCAAAGAGCTGATCCTCATTTTCGTCAGATAATGTCTCCTGAAATAAAAATGCCAAAATTATTTTTGAATTTATAAAAAACACGTTATCTTGTATTATTTTTATACAAGCCTTTACGAAAAAAAATCTGGTGTCATTTGATTTATTTATGTTTGTTTCAAGTGTGTATAAAAGAGCATCATCAATAGTGACTCAAAATGTGCATATTTCGTATTTCAATAAAAAATATTTACCTGTCACAATAGCTGCAACCGTTTTTGCTCTTTTTCGTTAGACCTTGATGGAATAAACAACACAATTTTATCACAACTCAAGCTTCTTAAGTAAGACTGGATCCGAACCAATAAACAGTAATACGCGATACAGCACAGACTCGACTGAGACAGAAATTACCGCTATGATAATATAATAAGCTCCGGCCCGCCACGTTGCGTCGGTATGGCGGCAGGTTGGTACTAGCCGGTGAGATACAACATTACATTTGTTGCACGCGGCCATTGGTTAAAACTTTATATGTTGAGAACGCGTGACCATACGGTGTGTCTCATTAAGAAACATAAAAAATTCTGTAAAAATTTTTTTAGAAAAAAAAACAGCTCACAGTGTTTTAGGATATTAAAACTATTCTTTGAAAAAGAAAAATAGTTGGCCGAACAGACCGATTTTATTTAAGTATTAGGGCAGTCAACGTGTTAACTCTCGTCTGTTCAAAAAAAAATCATGGTGATTTTCGCAATGTTTGTCTTTGCATTAACCTGCTGAAAAATTGGGGTTTGAATTCTCTGAGTAGAAGTTGTTGCCTCTGACCCAGATAAGGGATAACCTTGAGCCATAAGAGATGGTACCCTACAGCATAGTCCCAATAATGGGGCGCACGTGCCGTTAGACAAAACTGCGGACTTCGTCTTACACCGCGTTGTCTTCTGACCTTAGCTCGACTATCATGCATCCCTAAACAGAATCGGTGTTCGTCACTAAAGATAACTCCATCATATTCCTGGTCCCAAACCAATTGGTCTATGGGCTATTGAAGATAATTACGTCGATATTAAGAACCCGGTAAAATGTAGCACCCATTTTAGCCGAAATGAAAATATACCAAAACTAACAAATTCGACACAATCGCATCCAAATTGGTCTTTCATGTTCTGTAAACCAATGATTTGCAGTAGAACTGATAGTGGAAAACCGGTCTCTTAAAGCCGTCAATCTTAGGCGACGTCTTGGCACTCTATTGTTCTTCGCCGCGGCTCTGTACCGCTGGTAATCGTATTTGGCCTTCTTGACGCCATGCAAAATAAAATCTTCCTAAATATTCAAAGTTCCTAAATATCTGTGAACTCCATTCGCAATTTAACTCAAAGAAAGTTAGGCTTGTTTAGGACAACTATACGCCCCCGAAGCTTCGCTTAGTTGAACTTAAACAAAGACTAGCACACTACAAAATTTTAATCGATATTAAACTTAAAATGGTAAAATTTTTAAGTTAGCAAATTAAAAAACAAATGAATAACAAACGAAAATCTAAACTGATATGACTGAAATGGTAATTATTTATTGTTTTACCGAGATAAGCCAAACTTTATTAAAATCAAATATTTTATAATATGTGTTGTTACAGTATGACATTAAAATTGGGTAGGGGAGTGTGGGGCACATTCGGCCTGGGGGCAGATTCAACCACTGCAAATAAAATTTTAAACAAGCAGAATTTCGCGCCGAATTTTCGCTAAAAATGTGGCAACAATCTATCTTCACTTTAGTTGTTGGTATTTCTACAATAAACAGCGTCCAAATATTTGTTTTGTTTTTAAGTGTATTTTTTCATGCTAAAGGTAAGTTTTTATTTAAAAAAATATATATTTTATGTGATTTAGATAGTTGCTCCTCACATATTTTTGTAAAATTTTGCTCACATTAGGTTGAAAATCTCTAGTTTGGGAATATGCATTGGACATAACCTCTAACTTTGACCAGAAGGTCACAATAAATTTTTCTTGCTTGCAAAGTCAGGTGGGGTACTTTCGGCCGGCCTAACGTGGTACATTCGGCAGTGGCCGATTGTACCCCACACTAATTTAGTAGTAGTTTTAGTGATTATTTTAATATTTTTTGTATTGCAGATGGTAAGAAAGTACCAAAATAAAGCAGATTGAGCAAATATAAGTTACCAGCGCATAAAGGATGCTCTACAAAATATCTTTTCAAGAAATATGTCTAAAGAGAGGCAGCAAAAACATTTAATTTAAAAAGACAAACTTTGCAATCTCGCATGAAAAATATATTAAGAACAATGACATTTATTATGTTAGTTGATTGTTCTTGTGCTTTAAATATTTTTTATGATGTACTTGTTTGTCATAGACGAATAAATATATATTTTTTAGGCAATTACGCTTCAAAAAGTGTATTTTCTTCCTCACAAGAAGATATGCTAGTGGATTATATAAAGCAACGTTCTAATTATGGCTTAAGCTACGAACAAATAAGATCAATGGTTTTTGACTACGTGAAGATTTTACCAATTGCAAATATCCATGGTGCTGGGATATAAATAAAAAGACAGAAAGAGATTGGCTACTTGGCTTTATGAAAATGCACTTTGATTTATCATTAAGAAAACCGGAAAGCACGAGTTTGGCAAGAGGTCTCGGATTTAATGAAACACGAGTGGAGGTATTTTTCTAAAATTACAAGACAGTGTTACAAAAATATAATTTTAGCCCTGATCCAATCTTTAATTCGGACGAAACAGGTGTAACAACAGTCCCATCCCCTCCCAAAATTGTAGCACCAAAGGGTAAGAAGCAAATAAGTCTGGTATCGTTGGCCGAAAGAGGTGAACTTGTAACAATTGTCGGCGTTATAATCACCATAGGAAATACATTACCACCTATTTACATTTTTCCCAGGGTAAGAAATATCGAAGACTATTTATATAAAGCACCGTCTTTAAGTGTAGCATTTGAAAATAAGTCTGGGTGGATAACTAAAGACCTTTTTATTAAAACTTTGGAGCATGTGTCAACCACACAAAAAGCGATAAGGAAAATAAAATATTATTGCTCCTGGACAACCATGAGTCGCACACTAGTCTAGACGCAATACTTTATGCTCGAGATCATGGAATGCTTTCGTTTCCTCCGCATACTTCCCATAAACTCCAACCACTTGATGTGGAAGTTTATGGGCCTTTTAAAAGTAAATGCTCTATTTCCTTAAATGAGTAGATGATAAATAATCCGGGAAAAACTGTCGCTGTTAAAAATATTGCAAAAATTACAAAACAACCATTTTTAGAGACATTTTTCCTTAAAAATATTACAAGCTCCTTTGAAAACCCAGGAATATGGCCCCTTTATTCACAAGCGTTTAGTGATGCAGATTTTGATGCCACTAAGGTCTATAAGAATGAATCAACAGGTAAAAATATCTCAAATCAAGATGCGGATTTTGAAATAAATAATCAGCCGTCTACTTCAAAAAGTGTCGGCGTAGTTCTTGATGACTCTGTACAAGATAATAATGAAAAGTCGTGGATCGTGGGTGACAAAAGAAATAAAAATTTAAAAAAATAAAAGACAAAAAGAAATTAGAAAAAGAGGACAGGAATCTAAGAAAGAAGCAAAAATTCTTAACCATTAGGGATGAACAAGCAAAGAAAGCAAAAATCAAAAAAAAATTAAAAAAGTTTTGATTACAGCTCTAGCAGTGAATCGGAAGTGAGTATTAAAGAAATACAGCTCTAGCAGTGAATCGGAAGTGATAAAAGACACTTTCATATTAGTAAAATTTGAACTGAACACAAAATTGGTTTATTATGTTGGAAATGTGGTTAAAAAACTATCTGATTCTGAACATTTTGTCAAATATTAACAGCGCATAAGAAATTCTAATAAATTTTATTTCACTCAAATAGAGGATACAGAAACCTGCGAAAAATCAAGTATTCATGCCAGCCTTACCAAATTCTCTAAATCTCAAAGATATTCGATGGTGATATTTCACTACAACTTTCAACGAATTACGGTTAAATAAATATCTTTGTTAATTATTAGTTATTAATGTTTTTTAGTTCATTAGTTCTTTTTTAATGTGCTAATTTTCTTACTTTTCCATATTTTGTACATTCAAAACAATGTTTGATAACGTTTCTTTTAATAACTTGTAACAATGCAGTTTCTATATACCTTAAAACATTTTGGAATGGCTGATTATACCCCCACTAGGGGTACAATCATTAATATATATTTTATTTATTTATTAACAAAAAACTGAAATATATTCAACAAAATTGTTTTGATTTTTAAATGGACAAAAATATAAATTTTACTTTTTTGTTTGCAAATTAAATATAATAAAACATTTTTTGTATTTTTTTACCTAAAAATAATTATGGGGCCGAATGTGCCCCACTATCTGTCAAAGACTATAAGTCTAAAGTGTCCAATCCTCCAAGCAGGGTCGAATCGCATTTCGAATTCCTATTGCTAACTAAAAGTGGCTTATCTATATATAAGGTAAAGTCAATGTGTTGGTTATCTGATCTCGATGGCTCTTTCGACACAATGCCAGTTAACAATTTTGTTGCTAATTTGTTTAGTACTTACAGTTTTATACATAAAGTTCTTGTCGATAAAGGTAGATTCGTTGTCTTTATTATTTAATATTAGTCCTCCTAAAATATAGCTAAAAAGTAATATAATATATTATTTCGTACCGTTCGTCAGTTCGTTTGCTTCCTCAAATCATGTGGTGTGAGTTGACATCGTAGCCGATAATGACTTGTACTCCATTCTTTCTACAGTTTTCGATCACTTTCCAAATCGCCGTATGAAAGATGCAAGTGTAGAAAACAAAGAATTTATTCTTTAAAAATTTACTAAATTGTTTAAAACGTAATAATAAGAATAAAGAAATATGTATTTTAGGTGATATAAATACTAGAGAAGGAAAGCGAGGCAATCCCACCAATATTCATAAAGATTAATTAAATCCTCATAAACGTTTAGTCTTAACGGCAGGCTTTTTTGGAAGGAATATCTAATGGATTAAAGGTTCTTTCCAGTAAGGGATTATAGGTTCTTTCCAGTAAGCGATGACACGACGCTTAGTTTAGGTTAGGTTAAGTTCAATATAAGTGGGCGCTTTACACTATTTCCACTTGACCTAAGAGGTCTATTGTAGCTCATTCTGCCGCATAAGTTAAACTTTTTCGTTTAGTTTAACATTTTCGACAAAGTCTATTACGACCTTAGCTAACACTTCTACGAAGTCGCAGGGCTGGAGTTGACAGTGATCAAATGTAGTAATTCTTGTCAAGTCTTGTATTAAGTTCCACAAAACCTGTTCCGTCGCCTTATCATCTGCCTAACAGAATCTGTAATTAACACTTTCTACCACTCCCATTTTGTTCATGTGCCAATTGAGACGACAGTGTCCTATTAGACCTAGGACAATGCGCTGATCACTCCTATTTAGAGCTAGCAGATCTTTGAATCTCATCTTTGAAGGTTCATGTACAAAAGCCTTCGAGTGTTTAAGAACCACTTGATCGTACTAGTGGTTACGTTTTATTTATCCCATTCATTCCAATAATGTTCTTTTGGCTGTGCTTCTCGCTATGCCAACGACAGGTTTTGGACCAACGAATTTTTCTTTTGCCCCTACCATGGCAAATAGGTCCTCTTGATCGATTTCTTCAATACCAGTATGTACAGACACTCAGACTAGTAGAGCGGCAGAAGGTGTAGGATGCCTAATGAGAGCAAGCTATATGCCATATGTTAAAAATTGGAAATGTATATCACAAAGAAATTTAAGGATAGAAATAACACTACATAAATCATATATAACAACTATATTAGTCACATATGGCCCGAATGATGACGAACCATTAAAAGTTAAAGAAAAATACTGGGAAGAGCTCAATGATGTCATAGAAAATGTGAAAGGTAGAACAGTCATTTCTAGGCGATATGATTAGCAGAGTTGGTAAAAGAGACGATGATAACATAGATATTATGGATATACAGGGGAAAGATACAAAAAACGATAATGGAAGAAGGATGATAGACTTTTGCATGGAGAATAATTTGATTATCACCAACACATTTTTTGAACACAAAGATATACACAAGTTCACGAGAGAAGTCAGGAGCAGAAATGAAAAATCAATTCTAGATTATGTTCTCATTAATAGAGAATTTAGGAAAGAGGTCACTGATGTCAGAGTTAAAAGAGTCCCGGAAATCTATAGTGACCACTATCTGGTAATGGCAAAGATAAGAATACCCCAAAAAACCCCTAAAACCACTAAACAAAGAACGAAAAATAATAAAGTGAACGAGAATATCCAAAACTATAAACTAAATGACCAAAAAGTCGCGGCCATGTTCAAAAGTAAAATAAAAGAAAAACTAGCCAAATTAACTAATGCATATACTACTGACAACTTACAGGAAACTTGGAAACAATTTAAAGAAACCATCGTGACGCCAGCAAAAGAAACGTGTGGAATAAACCATGTAAACAGAAATAAGAAGCAAATACGATGGTGGGACGATAATTTAAAAGCCCAAATAAAATATAAAATACAGAAATTGAAAATATACTTAAACAAGAAAACAGAAACTAGTTACGAAGAATATAAACGACAAAGAAAGGTGGTGAAAGAAATGGTGCTGAAGAAGAAGAAGGAAGCCTGGGATGAGTTTGGAATGAAGATAGAGACAGATAGCCGGGGTAACCAAAAATTGTTTTACAAGGCACTAAAGACGCTAAGAAAAGGTAAAGAAACAACGATGAAACAGGTGAAACGTAAAGACGGCACGGTAAAGACCAAATAAGATTATGGAAAGATGGAGACTATACTTCAGCGAACTCCTAACACCAACACGGCCGAAAGAGGAAACTGTAATGATAGAAGTAGAAGGAGAAAATGGACAAGAAAATTATATTCAAATAGAAGAAGTTAAAAAATCAATTAACAACACAAAGAGAGGTAAATCGGCTATTCATGACAAAATCACTAAAGAAATGTTAAAGACAATGGAACCGAAAGGAGTTGAATTTTTAACCAAAATTATGAACATGGCTTGGAACCGATGTACAGTCCCCGAAGATTGGAGAATTGGCATAATACTACCAATCTTTAAGAAAGGAGACCCAAGTTCTTGTGAAAATTATAGAGGAATTAATCTACTTAGTACCGTCTCCAAAATATATGAAAGCATCCTAAAAAAGAAATTAAGACACATCGTTGAACCACATCTGGATGAAGTACAAAGTGGGTTTAGGAAGGGACACAGTACGCAAGACCATATATTTACGTTGAAACAAATAATTAAGAAAGCTATAATAAAGAACACAGAAATATATATGGCTTTTCTAGATAATGAGAAAGCATTTAACAGAGTGTCCCATGAAGCAGTTTGGAAAAGTCTGCAAAATAGAAATATTGACCATCAACTAACAGGTGCTATCAAAAGTCTGTATCAAAATAACAAGAGTTATGTACGTATGGATAACTTGGAATCAGAGATGTTTGCAATAAACGAGAGTCTAAGACAAGGAGGTGTTATGAGCCCCACACTATTCATATTGATTATTGACGACATAATTAGGGAAACAAAAGCAAGTATACACAAAAGTACATATCGGATATAGCACCTAAACTACGACCGGTTGGTATAGCTGAGTGTGCATTCGCAGATGATCTCATGTTATGCGCTTCCAACGAAAAGGACCTCCAGGAAAACATAGATAGCTGGAATAATGAGCTGGCAATTAGAAATATGAAGATTAATGTTAAGAAAACCAAAGTGATGCTAATAGCGAAAACTAACTGAAATGTTAACATACAAATTAACCAACAACTCATAGAACAGATAGATGCATTCAAATACCTAGGGGTTACAATAGACAGAGAAGGTACCATGCAGAATTAAACAACAGAAAGAATAAGTAGTGCTTCAAAAGTGTACCATAATCTTAGTAGAGCATTCATAGGTAAACCGGAAATCAGCAGAAGAACCAAAATGACAGTTTATAAGACAGTATTCCGACCAATCTTGATATATGGAAGCGAGAGCTGGGTTTTAACAAAGCAATTAAAAAGCAAGATACAAGCCATTAATATGAAATATCTAAGACGAGTTAAAGGAATAACACGACGAAACAAAATAAGAAATGAAGATATTAGAGAAGAACTGGGCACAGAATCTGTACTACATGCAATTGAAACACAACAAATAAAATAGTTTGGTCATTTGTGCCGAATGAGCGACAACCAACCCGTTAAACAAGTCTGGAAGGCTAAAGTGAAAGGGTTTAAAACCAGAGGCAGACCACGGAAAACCTGGGATGACGAAGTAGGGCAGATTTTGTAAAGTAGGGGATTGGAATGGTCAGAAGCTCAAAATAAGGCAAAAAACAAGAAAGCATTGACAAAATTCGTGCACAGAATAGATTACAAAAAATTCTGGTTTTTCATTGGATTTGAGATGTAATGTATATCTGTAACCTGTAATTGTAATTGTATTTACCTCACACCTTAGGGTAAAAAGGTGTTCGATTATATATATACATATATATATATATATATATACAGTAGTCTCTCTTTATAACGATTCCCTATATAACGATAATTTCTCTATAACGATGAAAATAGTAAACGTTGGTTGGTCCGTCATAAGAACAATGTATTAATTCTTTCTCTATACCGATATCGTTCTCTCTTTATAGCGATGATTTTCAGCGTTCAATAGTCGATGACAAATGTGTTATTTTATTTAAAGTTCAGACTACCTCAGTCACGAGTGGCAAGGTCATTGTCCAGCGGTTGTTTACTTTTGCGAGTTGTGTCTTAGTCAATATGTTTTCGAAAAAGCCTAAAGTGCTCTCGGTGCAGGAAATGTTATCGATCAATTGGATGTCGTTCGCCATACGGAGCTATCTCAGTTAACTGTGGCTCCGATATGGAAGGACAGAAAAAAGTGGCTTGAAGCGGAGATGAAGGGCGATAGCAGGAAGAAGTTGCGGAAACCTCAGTAGCAGCGTATGCACCATATTCTACTTTCTGGGCTGGACAAAAGCTGAGTTCTTTGCAACTGAGCTTGGAATTGAGAATTTCAAGGCATCTGAGGGTTGGCTGAGCCAGTGAAAGCTGCGGCACAAGATCTACAACTACGGGCAAATCTGCGGAGAAGCTCGCGATGGTAACGGATGATTGGCTAGAAAACGTGTGGCCTGGACTAAAGGCACGATATGCGTCAGACGACATTTTCAATGCCGATGAGACTGGTTTCGATGTTACTTTAAAAACATAAAAAATCTACGGGTGACCTATAAAGCAAACACCAGCGTGTGGATGACTGCGGAAATTTTTGAAGAAAAGGTAAAGTGATAATAAAGAGCTTAAAGGGAAACAATTCTTCTGCTTGTAGACAATTGTCCTGCTCATCCTGTACTGTGCGACCTTTAAAATATTGAACTTTGTTTTCTGCCAGTAAACACAACGAGTGTCCTTCAGCCCATGGACGAAAGTGTCATCAAGAGTTTGACAAGCTATTTTTGTTTGACAGGAGAAGACTTTTGATGGAATTGGTTGAGAATAATGGCGATCTTAAACAAAATATTCTTGACGCCAGCCTAACGATTAGTAAATCTTGGGACAGGGTGACGAGCAATACAATAACACATTCCTTCAACCACACAGGATGGCTGGAAGATCAAGGATTGACTGATGATGAAGATGACCTGCCATTAGATTTTTGGGCCAGACAGTTTGAACTTACTACCACCTACGGACCGGAAGGGCTAAACAGATTTTGAAGAAGTTAATGAAAATGTAGCTACAACATCTGGACTTTCTGACGAGGACATCCTACAAGCAGTTCGTGTAGACCAAGAAGAATACAGTGACCCGGAAGTGGAAGGCAGAAAACCAACGTCACTCTCAAATCTATATAAAGTAGCGGATTTTGCAGAACCCTCAATACGCAGAGGCGTTGCAGAGTACATAGAGAAAATTAAACAGATTGCGGACGAGCGGCATGCCTTATACAAGGCTCTAACGCCTCGAAAGGCACTAAAATCCAGGAAAAGATTCCTTGAAACAGTGCAGGATGAATCGGCTGAGTATCACCAAACCTGGTAAAATGGGGAAAGATAGACCAAGATAATGTGAACTGTGACTGTGGAGAAGCACAGAATATGGAACATCTTCTTACATGCAGAAATTTATGGCTCGCCAACAAAGATGGAACCGACGTAGACCGATAATGGGCCGAAATTTTATGAATGACATGAATGTCCGGACACAATAAAAAAAAGCAGGCATTGAATGCGGCAAAAGTACTGCATCGATTCTTCATCCACCAATAAGACGATATGAGTGCTGTGGAAGATTCTATGTGTCTTTAGGACATGGTCAGGTCAGTTCTGTGGAAAGGGAAAAGGAAAAAGACCAAGGTGACAGACTTTTTTGGTAATGTAGGCTAAATATATTTTACAGTAGTGTATTATTTTGTTATTGTACAGAACAGATGTTTTAATTGGACAGTCATTTTTTTATACTGTATTGCTTATATTATTCTTTAATAAATCTATGTGGTGTACAATACAGTGTTAATTCATTTATATTCGTTTTGATAAATTATTTTATTAATATTACAGTACCGAATTTTGTCTCTCTCTGTATAACGATCTCTCCTTATAACGATGAAAATTCCTGGTCCCTTGCATATCGTTATAGAGAGAGAGGACTGTATATACATATATATGTATATATATATATATATATATATATATATATATATATTCATATATAATGATATCCTTATAACCGTTTAGTCTTAACGGCAGGCTTTTTTGGAAGGAATATCTAAAGGATTAAAGGTTCTTTCCAGTAAGAGATTATATACGTAACGTAGTAAACGTACTCGAACAGTCTTTTTCCATCTGGTAACTCTAACTTTTCCAATAAACGGTAAGGTAACACTTCCACTTTCTTCTTCTTCGTCTGTCACATTTTGATCCGATTCACTTCCTCCATCACGTTTCTCAATTTGATCGATTTCAACAATCGTTTTTGATTGGCTTCAAAGGACATCTATAGTAATAAGAATTGAGAAAAATTTACCGATAAAATGCAATAAAAAGATGCTAAATATGTACCTGATCTGTAAGTTATAATAACAAGTAATAGATACACCGTTAGTCGCTTAGGACTCTCGCACCGAAAATAACTATAAAACTCGCACAACTGTACCCTGACAGGCAAGAATGTACACTAACACGAGTTTGGTTGATAGGGAGCGGTACAGAAAGTGGCAATAGAAAAATAACAGTTATTTGTAAATCCCGAATGAATAATTCTGTCGTCAATTCATTACTTTTATTTGATAATTTGATTTTTAATTGATAAGCATATATTTTCGCATACTTCCATAGATTTTAAAATTAAAGATTTTTACGTACGTAGATTTTTAATTACATTGGTTATTATAGCAATGACTTTTACATATTTGGTTTACACTATAACACGAGTTTGGTTGATAGGGAGCGGTACAGAAAGTGGCGATAGAAAAATAACAGTTATTTGTAAATCCCGAATGAATAATTCTGTCGTCGGTGTGTGACACTGATAGTGACTAACAGAGGGTTAAATAAAAGTCCCATCGATCTTTGTGGTTATTAGGGCCACTCGGTGTAACAATTTTTTACAATTTTGGATACATATACAAATTAATTTTATTTGATAATTTGATTTTTAATTGATAAGCATATATTTTCGCATACTTCCATAGATTTGAAAATTAAATATTTTTACGTACGTAGATTTTTAATTACATTGGTTATTATAAGCAATGACTTTTACATATTTATTTATACATACACTTATGTTTATATTTGGTTTTGTATTTGTATTAATTTAAGAAAACTTAACCCTAGAACCACAAGGTGGCGTCATATAAGACCGATAAACTCGCTCTTTATATTTTAATCCATGCTATTTATAACTTTAGTTGTTACGGTAAAAAGTGTGTTTAATAGGTATTAATTAATATTAGATACTGAAATTAAGATTTACGAAATCCACGAGAACACTTTTTATCCGAAATCCGAAACAAACCACAGAGAAATGTACTAATAAAGTGCACTAAACGAATAAACTTAATACTGTGACTAAACAAAACTAATAACTACTATACTCACTATACTATATAAAAAATATCTATATAATAAACTAATTTTTGAAATATTCTCGCTGAGAGAAATTTCAGAAAAATAGGTAAAATACTACATACCCATCCAAACAGTTTTCTCAGTTATCACTAACGACAGGCTGACGTCACGTTGCCATGGCAACCGTGAACGCTTATGCATATGTATTTCGCATTTCAAAAAGGATATTCACGTATTTCTGAATCATACACGGCTAGTGACATAGGCATCGAGCAAAAAGACAAAAGAGGGATTTAAAGGTAGTGGTTGCAAAAATATTGTTAGACAGGAAGTGCCATTTTGAGAGGCCAAATTAGACAAGGAAAGGGAGCCTTTCCTTGTTTAAGAAATTAAATTTAGTTGGGTTATGTTATTGTTTGTCTCAACTATCACATGAAATCTTATTTATATTGAAGTTTTTTGACAATTGTTTCACATTTTAGACTCTTATCGTTTTAATATTTAATTAAAACTTTCTCGTCTAAGACACATTCTGAAAACTATTTTAAAGCTATTGTTAATAAGTGTCGGAAAATTTAAATTTGGCGCATTCGCATTTCCGGATATGTCCACCATCAGAGGCCACTTTTTTGGTCTCTTTTTCATAACGATTAGATTCCCTCTTTTGTCTTTTGGCTCGATGGACACAGGTCAGGACTTGACCGTCAAGTATCTACCGCTAATAAAGCTAGTTGTCTTTTTTAATTTTTAGATTAATTAAAAAAGAATAAATAAATGATTTCAGAATTTAGATACAATATTGTTGCTATTATTTTTTATTTATTTATTTATTATATTTATAGTTAAACAATGTAATGCCCAGGTATTTTTTTTCATTAGGTACATGTTCAATTTTAACTCTATCGAGATCCAGTTTACATCTATTTGGTTCTTTACTGGCTACTTTTGTTCTAGTTTTTAGAGTTGAAATCGTCAAGTTAAATTATTTTGGTCCTGTATTAACTATGTAAACCAATCTTTAAAGGTTAGGTATCTTTATTTTGGGCCATCAATATTCCATCGTCTGCGTAACAATGGGCCATCATTTAATTTCGTTGTAATCCGTTATGTATTATCTTTCGTTTAGACAGACGTTTTCAATCATATTATAAAAGCCAGCGGGCTCTCTTTATTATACAAGGGATGTATTACATCTTACTCTATTAAACGCCTTGTTTAAGACGTTTGACCTAAGTAAACAACTAACTCACTCGGCATTTCCTCATTCTGTCGTTACTGACAGAGAAGAGGCAATGTGTAATGGACTAAGAGTGCTTATTACCACAGTTAACGTTAGCCATGATTGCCGCACACTTACCAGCGTTTAAAGCCATTCATCTTTACTCGAAGAATTTAATACACTTTTGGAGCTGGAAAAACCCATGTTTGGTCGATTTGGACTGTAGAATTAAGTTACTAGCTATCCTTACTCTACAATCTTCCTGTCATTTGCTATCGGTAGGGCAAGCCTATCTTCTTCAAGTGTGCATATCTGCTCGTTGATGACCATATTAAATAAGTAGGGGGATACCTCGTTTCACAACAACTTAACTCATTCTTTTGATAGGCGGTGACGCTCGTAATGCAGTAAATTTACCATCTTTATGCATAATGGCTTCTCTATAGATGTTAAATAGGATGAGATTTATCCCGCGACCTTGCCTTATACTCTTACTTGAACGATTTTGACAGTTATGTTCCCCTATGTACCCTTACTTTTTCTGACAAAAATTTTCTACGCACAGGCTTTCTAGTAATGCGACTAGGTGTTTTGTGGTACCCATTTTCCAGTTAATTCCACAGTTTATCTCATCTGACATAGTCAAGTTATTTACTGTAATTATTAAAATACACGTATCTACTTAAGTATATTAAATTTTTTTTGATTTTTAGATAGTGTGTGTTAAGTTTCAAATTTGTTCTCTGGTGCCCCTTCCTGACATAAATAGTGCCTGTTCCTTCTTGAAGTTTCATAAATCAAGTCATCTTAGGTCTGTCTAAAATATTTTGCTGCTTTCTTTAGATTGTTTTTTAAGGATTGGTACATAATCTGAGGTGATTCAGTCATCTGCCCACTTATATGTTTGCCATATGGTTTGACCATCGAGCAAAAAAACAAAAGAGGGAATGTAAAGGTAGAGTGGGCAAAAATATTGTAAGACAGGAAGTGCGATCTTTAGAGGCCACATTAAACAAGGAAAGAGAGTCTCTCTCCTTGTTTGACAGTAAATTTAGTTGGGTTATGTTATTGTTTTTGTCCCAAATGTCACATGAAATCTTATTTATATTGAAGTTTTGTAACAATTGTGTCGCATTTTAGACTATTACCATTTGTAGAAATGAATTGCATACGTTACACACTTTTTATTTAACTGAACTACAATTAAATTAACATTTGAAACATTAAATAAAATAAAACAAAATGGACTGTATAATTTCGAAGTGGCTTGCTTGATGGTCGCTAGCTAAGAGGGCGACTTGTTAAAGTTGACTGCGTATGGTTGGCTGGAATACCATGTTGCCACGTTGATTTAAGTTTTCACCATATTCCCCGCCTTGAACGGTTGGTTCAATAATACTGGTAGAGGACATATTTTAGTTACAGCTCTTTTTAAAGTTCCCTTCGACGTCTTCACTGTAACGACTCGTACTACGCCGTCTGGACCTGGGCGAACTTCACTGATTAGTCCTAAAATCCATTGACATGGAGAAACATTCTCATTTCTGATGGTCACCAATGTACCACATTCCAAATTGGGTACCTTTTGTTTGCCGTTATATCTGCTTTGAAGGTTGGAAAGGTAGGAAGTAGACCATTGCTTCCAAAAACTTTGCTGCAATTGTTGAAGCAGCTGAAATCTTGTTAACTGGTTCAGTTTTACCGTTTCACCAAAAGCTGGATCAGGAACAGCAGTATGTGATCTTCCAATCAAGAAGTGAGATGGGGTTAAGGGTGAAAAGTCATTAGGGTCTGAGGACATACGGTAAAGGGGACGGGAATTTACCGTAGCCTCAATTTGTGTTAGTATCGTTACAAATTCTTCATACGTTAATAAAACATTTTTAATTGTCCTTAGTAAATGATGTTTTACACTTTTAATGTTAGATTCCCACAATCCTCCAAATGACGGAGAATTCGACGGAATAAAATGCCATTGAATATTTTTATTTGTGAAAAGTTTGAAAATGTATCATAAGAGGTAGACAAAAACTTAAATAATATATTTAACTCATTTTTTGCACCTACAAAATTAGTCCCATTATCCGAATATATGTGAGATGGTTTACCTCTGCGAGCAACAAATCTTCGATATGTTGCGATAAATGCTTCGGACGTAAGAGCAGTGACTAATTCTAAATGAACTGCCTTTGTACTGAAACAAATGAACAAACAGATGTATGCTTTATACGTTTTACAACCACGACCTTTGCGATCTTTAAGGACAAAGGGTCCTGCATAATCAACACCGGTTTGATCAAATGTAAATGAAATATTTACTCTAGATTGAGGTAAATCGGCCATGAATGGAGTAATTTAAGTTGGTTTAAATTTGTGACATGTTATGCAATTTCTAACAACAGCTTTTACTGCATTCATGCCTCCTGTTGGCCAATATGCTGCCTTATAGTACACAATAATAATTGGGGACCTGCATGAAATAAATTTAAATGTTCATCCCCAATTATTAGCAACTGAGTAAGCCGATGCTTACCATTTAATAAAAAGGATGTTTGTGATTATACTCTAACCCAGAGTGGGTTAGTCGACCACCTACTCGTAACAAATTATTACCATCAATAAATGGCGACAAAGCTAAGAGTTTTTGATTTCGTTTGACTTCTTTATTAGCTTTGATTAATTGTATTTCTTCTTGAAAACATTCATTTTGAGCTAATTTAATTAAACTTAATCGACCTTTTTCTAATTCATCTTGTGATAAAAAGGGGATGTACTGATTTTTGCGAGAGACATGATTGCTGGATGTTGCATCTGGTAGTTTTCTATTTTTGCTAGAATTAAGTAGGTTCCTTAAGTATCTTAAAAAATAACTGTGGACTCGCAACAGTTTACGAAAAGTAGAAAATTTATTAAAAATAATAAATTGATCTGTTCTTGAAATTAAGGAGATTGGTTTTTGTTTGATTTCTGGAATAATAATAGAATCTGACTGTTTAAATGGTGGAGGAATAAAAGAGCAATCCAGTAAAAATATAGGACCATTCCACCAAAGACGTTGATTAAGTAACTCATGGGGATAAGAGCCTCTTGAAGCAATATCAGCTGGGTTATCCCTTGATGCAACATAATGCCATGAATGACTTTTTGAGAGACGCTGAATTTCACTAACTCTATTGCCTACAAACACTTGAAGATTACTTGGATCTGCGTGTAACCAATGTAACACAATTTGTGAATCACACCAATAAATTGGAAGTATAGAAACCCCTATTGCTTCTATAACTGATTTCATTAATTTTGCCAATAATACAGCTCCACATAATTCTAATCGTGGAATTGTAAGTAGTTTTATAGGAGACACCTTGGTTTTTGAACATAATAAACGAACTGTAATGTTTCCAGAATTATCGAAGCACCTGATATACACAACTGCGCTGTAAGCATTAAACAATGCATCGCTAAATCCGTGTATCTCGTATCGTTGATGCAATTCGGTTAAAATAAATCTGTTCAATTGAAATTGATTTATCAAATGTAATTTGGACTTGAATCGATTCCAGTCCTCTACTAATTCTGTGGGAATCTGATCATCCCAATTCAGTTTTTGTTTCCATAACTTTTGTAATAATATTTTGACCAAAATAATACATGGACTGATAAGTCCTAACGGATCATAAACCTTTGCAATCTCTGACAAGATCTGTCTTTTTGTATTTATTGTTTTTTGTTGTTCTGGAAGATTGTAACATAAAATATCGAGTTTAGGAAGCCATTGTATTCCTAGTGTCTTTACAGGATCTGAATTTCCCAAGTTTAAGACGCTAAGTTCATCGGCATTGTTCTTTAAATGTTCTATAATGACAGGATCATTGGAAACCCATTTGCGTAAATTAAAACCACTTGACTGCAGTATATTAGAAATGTTGCTGCAGGTTTGTTTGGCAACATCACAATCATCAAAACCTGTAATCAAATCATCGACATAAAAATCCTCATGAATTAATTTGGATTCTAATGGAAAAGTATCTTGACAATCATAAGAAATTTGTCTTAAACATCTCATTGCGAGATATGGAGCACTCGAGGTACCGTATGTCACGGTATTTAAGGTCATAATTGAAAGAGGATGATGTACATCTTCTCTCCAAAATATTTTTTGTAAATGTCTATCATCTGGATGGACATCAATACACCGATACATCTTTTCGATGTCTGAAATAACTACATATTTATGAAACCGAAACCTTAACAATATTGCAAAAATATCATTTTGAATAGCTGGTCCTGCGTACTGAATAGATTAAGAGACTTACCAGTTGTTGTATTAGCAGAACTACTGAGAACAACCCTTAATCGTGTACTAAGGCTTTCATTGCGGAGCACCCCGTGATGAGGTAGAAAATATGAACAAATGTTGTCATCGAAATATGTGTCAATTGACATATGGTTAAGTGCCTGGTATTCTTGCATAAATGGAACATAAAGATTCTTTAATTGAAGATCTTTTTCAAATTGTCTTTCAAGATTTAGAAATCTCCTCACAGCTAAGTCTTTTGAATCTCCTAACTGTTCTCTACTTTCTTTTAATGGAATCTTGACAATAAATTTACCAGTTGAATCTTTAGAATATGTATTCTTGAAATGTTCTTCACATATGTTGTCCTCTTGAGAAGTAACTTTGTCTAATTTGTCTGAAATAATATGAATCAACATAGCACTAGATAATGGATTTTCATAAGACAAGTTTAAATTCTTTAAAACAAGCAAATGTTGATTAACTGTATCTACTAATTCTCTTACAGCACTAGCACTTTCTTGTGTGACTGATTTTAAATTAAATAATGATTTAATATGACTATTGACAAGCAAATGAGGATTGTCAAACCGTTTGCATAAAGCCTGCCATGCTAAAATATAATTTTGTTTAGAAAATTATAAATGCTTAACAATTTGTTGCACTTCTGTGCCTAAAGAAGTTCGTAAGTAATGGAATTTTTGAATGTCATTCAATGAAGAGTTTTATGAACTAATAACTCAAATGTTTCTTTAAATTCTATCCATTTGCAAAACTCTCCATTAAAGGAAGGAATTGTGACTGGAGGAAGCTTGACAAATTCTACTTTATTTTCAAATAACTCGCTGTGAGTTGTATTATTTGTTTCAGAACTAATTATTACATTTAATTTGGATACCAAACATAAAGCACTTGCTGGTCGTTTGTAAAGTTAATTCGTTCAGCATATTCATTTTCTAATTGATCATCATCACATTCTTGTTCAATGTCGGTTTGTAAATCATTAAACTCATCATATAATGAACCTAATTTTGCAGATCTTTGTTGTAAATCAAAATGATTGTCTGTTCTATATGTTTACTATCATAGTATAATTTTTGAATTTTGTTGAAAAATGAAATAAAACATGTCAATTGCTGTTTAATCGAACCTCGTTTACGTCTTAGTTTTTTAAGATCAGCCATTATGTAAAATAAATTGAAATAAAATCTACTGTGAGATTTTTAACATTAAATGCATAAGTAAAAACATAAATTTCACACTTTCAAAGTAACAAAAAAACTTGTTTTTACGTTAAAATGAACGTATACCATTTTTCAAAGTAAAACACTTGCACGTCACGATTTCAAAAAAGTGACGTCACTTGTATTTAAAATTTCCAGAACATCAACTTTAGAGTTCAAATTATACGGAACTGCTCGATCTTTCATAGGCGTCAACATGGTGGAATAATCAGAACAATGTAATCATCATTATATGGGAAATTTTAGAATTATATTGATTAAATAACCAAAAACATTTGTTATTATTAATAATATAAATTTTATGAAATAACACTTTAAGTCTAATATTCCACAAATTAATAATTTTAATTAAATATATTAGACAATTGTACGCAACTGATACGGAAATACTTCAAATTTTTTTGACAGTTCAGCGGGTGGCAAAAGTGTATTAAGTGTTGCCGCTTTTTTAGAGTAAGAACTTTGTTTATATTTTTATTTCTTACACAATTTGATTATAATATATTGTATATTAATAAATTGTATTTATAAATACATATTAAATTTATATTAATAGCCTTAAAAACTAATTATTGTTGTGTATTGTGATTTTGATATGCCAAAACAAATAAATAGTCTCTAGAAAGCTGATAAGCTTTCATATAAGATAGATTATTTTAAACAAGAAATAATGGCAGGACGTTTTTACTATTAAAGCTCTAAAAGAGGTAAGTTTAATATTTAGAATATATAATTTTGTATTAAAATGTTTTCCTGTGTATTTTAATGTGTTGCAGTAGTCTTAAAACTAAGTGTATTTACTATTAATACAATAGTTTGACAAATACTTGACATTTTAAAAATTCGTCATTTACTAACTATTCTAATGTTTTGGCAACGCTGTGGGGTTCTGACGACGTAAATATTGAATGACGTGCAAGCTTTTTTATCTGAAAAATGCTATACATACATATATTGTAAAGCTTTTAATAAACATTTGCAATCATTAAATAAAAAAGCTTTAATAAAACAATGAAAAGAACCAAGTTTTTAAATTACTTATTAGTCCGTAATGAAAATTATAATTAATTTTTTGAATCCTGCATAAATATTTTAAAATCGGATATGTTTAACTAATCGGCAACGCTGTACAAATATACTTGATATGAACTGAGATTTTAACCCTATGGAAAACTGGTTAAACAACTAATTTCGGCTACCGGTAGGGTTTTAGATAGGTAAAGAAACACGTTTTGTAATCTTATGAGGTTAGGAAATTGAATAATGAAATAGGCACTCACTTGTTTTTGCATCAAAATTATTGTAATCTTCTTTCCATCTGGATCGTACGGACCAAACTTTCTGTAGAAATGAATTGCATACGTTACACACTTTTTATTTAACTGAACTACAATTAAATTAACATTTGAAACATTAAATAAAATAAAACAAAATGGACTGTATAATTTCGAAGTGGCTTATTTGATGGTCGCTTGTTAAAGTTGACTGCGTATGGTTGGCTGGAATACCATGTTGCCACGTTGATTTAAGTTTTCACCACCATTAATAATTAATTAAAACTTTCTCGTCTAAGACACATTCTGAAAAATATTACATAGCTATTGTTAATAAGTGTAGGACAATTTAAATTTGGCGCATTCGCATTTCCGGATATTTACGCCATCAGAGGCCACTTTTTTGGTCTCCTTTTCATACGGATTAGATTCCCTCTTTTGTCTTTTTGCTCGATGGGTTTGACATAACTTGTTGATTATGCTTACTTCTACTTTATCTGCTAGAGGATCATTTCTGCTGTTAGCTGATGTTACTTGAGTGCTACTTTCACTTCGTGTCTTAATATCATCTGCTATAATTATTGTAGTGGTTGTTATTTTATGATCAGCTGTGAGATTTTATTTCTTAGGGTCTCTCAATTTTCTGCCATTATAATATCAGGTCGCTATATTTTAAGAAACATGTCCTTGGTCTCACTTTTAGTTTGATGTGTATTGACTTCCTCACATAATTAAGTACTTGTTTTTGTCATCGTTGCCAAGTTGTTTTACGTAATTCTGTAGTTCATGGAACTTTTGGACAAAGAAGGCAACTAGCAAGATATCAAAATATGAAATAAAACAAAAAATATATAATATAAACATGGTTTATTAGTTAATTTTATGATCAGTTCCTTTATGTCACACATTCAAATTCGGCATTGTACAAATATATCATAACCAATTCCAATTCCTACACTCCCTAATAGTCCTTTTGGGCACTAAAACTTGCTTTCGGTTCCTTTAGCACATTTAGTGACTAACATTTAGTTCACAATAATGCAACTTATAGTAGGGAAAAGAAGGACATTTACCTTTGTCATACAAAGGAATAAAAATATAATTCATACTACCTTGAACCCAGCCACTTTAACAATCGAAAAACTTGTATCAAATAATAATGTAGTAATGTTAATATACAAAATATATTATATCACTTATATGAAAGGTAAAATTATTATAGGTTATAAATATATAATTATATAAATCTTTGCATATTAAAATTCTATTTATTAAAACCTAACCTTTAATTGTGTAGACTGTAGAATAAACATTGCCAATAAAATGTCAAGACTTATTTACACAGAAAAATATTTTATAACATTCTTTAGTATCCACGTGTAATTTTTGACTTTGTTACGAATGCTTGATCGCAAAATCTAATTCACTACATTACTTTGATAATATTTGTTACACTAGTGGATCACTGTTATGGTTTTCTAATCTGATATATCTTTTTTACTTGTAACACATAATTGCAGATATCAAATTAGGGCTTACAGTTGGCATTATAACTAATTTAATAAAATAACAAAATTTCTGTAAGAATCGCCATAGCCTTTTTGTAAATGTAACTGAGCATAAAAAATTTAAAGAAATATAAAAGCAAAACACAGGTTAATACTGGGACTTTTAAGCCTCATCAAAACACCTTGGTCTCTAGAGGACATACATTCCGTTCAGGTCCTTAAACCTTCCTCTACGTTTGATCTCCGAAGACGTTTTTAAAGAGTGGAAGCCGTTGACGGCATTTCTCAAGAGTATCATAATCAAAAACAAAAAGATTGTGTAAATTTGGTTTCTGTGGTTTCCCAATCTCAATACATAACGATACCAGTTCTAGGTAAGGACACAGTCACAGCTTCTCTGCAGATGTTGCTAAAGGAAACTTGACAAATCTGAAAAGAATCGTCTTCTCTATAATATATCTAAACTCGGTCGTTTAGCTAAGTTAATTGGCCGGACTGTCCAGAAAAAGCCATCCGATAAAACCGGAAGACAAATAGTTAATAATTTTCACGTAGTCAAAATAAAGGTGAGTAAATGAATCAGTCAGTTAATGCAATCGATTTGATCTTATTAACCTCTACGGAGAGAATATTATATCGTCCAACGACGTTGTCTAATAATTAATAAAATAGTTTAATCTCTTTTTTCTAGAAATGAAATGAAAAATAACAAATCGCCTGGAAATGATGGAATAACTGCAAAGATGCTGAAATATGGTGGAAAAGTGGTAATTAATACTCTACATTCCCTTTTTAATAAGATATTAAAAGAAAAAAGAATCCCGAGCAACTGTAAGGAATCCGTAACCATTATCCTGCACAAGAAAGGAGATAAAGCAGATATAGGAAACTACCGTCCTATAGCACTGCTCAATGTAATGTATAAACTCCTAAGAAAAATTTTAACCAATAGACTGACGACAAAATTCCACGGATACCAGTCGAAAGAACAAGCTGGTTTTAGAAAGGGATTCAGCAAACCTAACCATTTAGTGGGTATGAAAATACCCAATACCCAGAACGAGCCAATCATTCGAACGAATTCGAACGAACGAACCACATTCCTCCATATATTATGGTGTTCATAGATTTCGAATAGGCTTTCGACAGTGTCGAACATTGGGCAGTGAAAAGTTTTTGATTAATAGCAGAATTGACCACAGAGATATACTGAACTAATAGCCAATATATATATATATATATATATATATATATATATATATATACATATATATATATATATATATATATATATATACATATATATATATATATATATATATATATATATATATATATATGTATATATATATATATATATATATATATATATATATATATATATATATATATATATATATATATATATATATATATATATATATATATATATCGGAAAAAGGAGTACGACCGTCAAATTCCAATATATAAAAGGATCACTCAACAGAGTGGTGGGCTCTTATATCGGTCAATTTGTAGGTGGAGAAATGAAAGTTGATGTGCCACTCTATCTATTTTGAAGACGTTTCGCTTTCGTATTCTGAAAGCATCATCAGTTCATTCTAAAAAGTATAATATAAGAACCACACAATCATGGAAAAGATGTTACAGGTGTTACCTTAAAAAGACATGTAGCAGTCAAAGATGTTAACCAGCTTATGAATTAAACTTGAATAAATGGACATTATAAAGTAGAAATGTATAAACATTTAATTTACTAACAACATTTAGTGACTTATTAAACAATTAGCACAGTAAGTGACCATGTGGTCCGAAGTATAAAAAATATATTAAATTATAACTTAAATGATGCAAAGAACTAAGAAAATCAACGATTAACTTCCAACTATTGATAATTATTAAGCTTTAATTTTAACTTTTGGTAGCATTATTAAAAGATGTTAATATAATTAAAAAAAAAATTAGTGTAAATGAATGAAGTTACCGGTCTAAGCCTTGCACCTGCTACCAGGAAAATGGCGTTAGATTGAACAGACTGACACAGAACCACGAAAAGACAGCCAACCTTGAGGTTGAAATTATTTCATAAGAACAGCAATGTCAGAGGTACCACCTCAAATAATTGAGCGGTTTATTTAAATGTTAATGAGCTTTGGATGACAGCCCGCTTGTAAGAGACAATCCAATGAAAGAAACTGATATAGCAATAACAATTACTCGCATTAGCCCGTCTAAAAACAAACAAACAGGAGAATTTCATTCAAACTCTTATATTTAAATTTATGTTAAACATTGTGGCTGAAAAAATTTTGCCAACAGGTGAATAACAATTAGATAATTTCCAACAGTCTAAGCTTCAGACACTTAGATCTGTAATTTGTAAAGGATTCTATGAATCAATTACAATGTTAATATTATTACTATACTATTAAATAGTGACTGGTTCACACTCATATGGAAAATTATAGTGTAGAGGTAACAGTGTAATGAAAGTTGCCTATATTTAAGTAGTTGGTATAAAGAATTGAGTGTTTCAGTTTATTTTAATATTAGTTATTTATTTACTATGTTATATTATTAATTAAAAAAAATTGTGTTCAAATATGTATATTACATGACAATTATATTGTAAATGAAAGTAAAGCCTAGTTCTGCAATATTAGAGCATGATAAATTTGGCTCAAGTTACTTATGTCAGTTCTCTTATTTAGAGAATTAGGATGTTTAAGAATTGAACACATTTCTAAAAACTGTCTTTTAAATAGATTACGTTCAGTGCCAAGAATCTTAACTTCATTAAAATCCACTTTATGTTTGGTGCTAATAGCGTGTTGTGCGAGAGCACACGTATTTTTTGATAAATTAATATCACTACGATGAGAAGTAAGACGACCTTTTAATGATCTACCGGTCTGGCCAATGTAGCACAAATCACAATCAGAGCATGGAAGGTGGTAAATTGTATTGACTTGTTCTAAAGTGGACAATGGTGTTTTAGTTTTTGAAAAAAGATGGCACACCTATGGGTTCCTCAATCTCTCCTATCCTAGTCAACTATGTATTGGATGATTTAGTTTCTGACCGTTTGGGTCGTTTGGATGAATATATATATATATATATATATATATATATATATATATATATAAGGAAGCCAAAACAACAATTAAAGTATATGAAGAAACAAAATCAATACAAATAAATGGAGGCGTTGGTACGCTGAATACATCTGATAACCGATAAAAAAGAAGAATTATTTGAAATGATGAAAGAACTGGACGTAGAAGCTGGAAAGATAGGCCTTAATATAAATTACAGCAAGACCAAAATCATAACAAATACAGATAAAGACATCACAATGAGAATCGGACAAGATGAAATAGAACAAGTTCAGGATTATATATATATATATATATATATATATATATATATATATATATATATATATATATATATATATCGGGATCAAATTATAAAACGTAACAAAAAAGAGCAAACAGCAGAGATACAAAGACGAGTTAGACTGGCATGGGCGGGATTTGGCAAACTAAGCTACATTCAAATAAAAGATATCCACGGAATCTTAAGACCAAAGTATACAATCAATGCGTACTCCCTGTTCTTACTTATGATTCCCAAACGTGGACATTTACAAAAGCAAACATGAACAAAATATTAAAAACCCAACGAGTAATGAAAAGACAAATGTTGCACATAAGACTAATGGATAAAAAGAAAAACGAGTGGATAAGAAAGAAAAAAAAAGTCAGAGATGTTAGACAGTTAGTTCCAAAATTGAAATGGAGATTTGCTGGACACAATATAAGACAAAAAGAAGACCGATGGAACAAAATTCTTATAAGTTGGAGACCGTGGGAATATAAACTAAGCAGAGGAAGTCCCCAAATAAGATGGGCAGATGATATCAAGAAGCACCTTGGCTTTGGGTGGATGACTGTAGCGACAGACAGAGAAGAATGGTAAAGGATTGGGGAGGCCTATGTCCAAAGATGAACCAAAAAAGGCTAATAAGATAGGTAGATAGAATCTCTTCTTTCGTTTCTCAACTTTCATTTCTCTTACCGACACCAGCATGTTTAAGGATTTACATATAACGTAGTAAAATATTAAGATAAAGACAAACAGATTATCCAAATAAGTTACGCTGCAAACACTCAAGACAAATAGTTGATAAAAGAAATATAATGCTGTTAAACACAGAACAAAACAAAATTTTGCAACTAGGAAACTGGATTTTAGCCAGACATCAATTAATACGTATTTAAAACTAATACGTTTCTTTTAATTTATTTTGATATATTGTTTATTAGTAATTTAGCTGGTAAAACGAGTAAATTTTAAAACTAACTGGTGCAAAATAATATATACCAAATACCAGTCGATCAATAAGAACACGAAATAATTAATGTAGGTAAGATTACGTTAATGTTAAATGATTAATGTTAAATTAAAGTGTCACAGTAGGATCAGAAAGCAATCGACTAGATAAACATAAAGGAATTAATACCTGCATGTATAATATTCAGCACAACTCGCTTTCAAACAGTATAAAATTATTTACTAATTAGATCTTTCGGATTATAAGTGACTGGGTTATTAGATCCTTAAATTTGACTAAACTAGAACAATTAAAAGCAAATTTTTTACAATAACAAAAATAATCATCTATCAATAGACATGGAGCTGTATTACTCACCATCTGCATCACATATAAAGCCCTGCTGAAATTTTTGCCTGTGAAAAATTTCACTTGGAGCTTTCTCTTAAATATACTTAAATATAGATTTAGGTTTTAAAATACACTTAGTTATTTACATTAATACTGTGTATACAGATAAGTAGAAATATGTTTAAAGCATCTATTTGGTTATATTTACAAATCAGCATAGGTACGTATATATGGCAGGCTCATAATATAGGGAAGAAATTAAAATCTGTATAGTACAAATATATTGAAATTGTATTTAAATTAACTATATTGGTTTAAGCATAACAAATCGTAATGTGAACATAGAAACATATTAAAGAGACACAACAGTAACATAAATGTTAGTGTTTTTTCGGTGGCATTGCATCAATATTAAGTCCGCAAGAAATAAAATCATATCATACCTATACCATGGACCTTTCCTTAAGTCCAATAAGTAGTAATCTTTGTTTTATATTCCATAACCCTTAAATTTTATCTTCAATTTTTCAATAATGTATTAAATCCTCTTTTTTTTATCTAACTGCAGTGTCACATTTGTTTGTTCTGTTCTTTTTTAGAGATTTGCAAATAATGCCACTGCTTAATATGTCTTTTAATTGCTGCTAATAGTGTATTTACAATATAATGTATGCTGGTTTTATTCAATTTTATATTAACAGTCTGAATCAAATAAGGAGGTTTTAGATTATATTTGTACTAACCGATTTAAAACCAAAAAATACAGTAGGCTATTTTGGACCCCTTTACAAAAATACATAATACAATTAAATCATCCTTCATCACCTTTTTATATATATAAATTATATTTTTTAAATGATAATTGTAGTTAACAATTAAATGAAATTAAATCTCGGAAAATTACAATTTATACGTGTACAACGGTTGAACCAAAGACAACTAGGAATAAAATTGTACATACATACACCAAAATCGATTATAGAACTATTAAAAACATCAAAAATATACTTTTATTTTGTAGTAAAAAAGCCAAAACAAAATAATTTAAAGTTATTTTACTTTAGCTTATTAATAAATCTATAAGTAATTGCAATTTCTTTCCTTAATACCTTTCTCTGAGGCACTCATTATCTGGAAGCTGATTAATAACGGAGTTTATATATATATATATATATATATATATATATATATATATATATATATATATATATATATACGTAGTCCCACGATCACTAATAGGAACATTCGGCTTTCACGACATGTCTCCAGCGAACTCTATTTTTCGCTAGTGCTTGGATTTAAAGTCACCATTTTTCCATTTATTTCCCTTGCTTTATTTTTTTTTATTTTTTGAGTTTTTTTTAGATTTTCTGCTATCCGTTGGCTTTGAGCATTTCAGTCCAGCCCTGGCCTGACAATATCATCTGGAGGTTTGCGGAATGTGTAACCCATTCTTCGCCCTATTTGTTATATTACATTTTCTTGGTTGTTTTGGTTCCATAAATATTTATTCTAGATTTGATTAAGCCAAAATATGAAAAGGATTTTTCGTAACGCTATTGATGAACAACTGATTTGGTCTAATATGGGTGCTTTTTGATTATTTTCTGCACATCACACTGTGTACCATCGTTATTTTCGATTGATTATGTTGCCCAGATATACAAATTCCACCATTCTCTCAATTTACTGATTTTGATGATCAAAATAGGCTGTAGAACGACGAAGAAGGTGATTCTTCAAAATCGAATATAAACAGCATAAATAAATCTTTTTTTATATTCCGTTTTCTACAGACGGTTGCCGATTATCGTAAGATATCTTTCTTTGTTTTGTGCTGCGTGTGTTATGACAGTAAAACTTCTTGTATTTAGAAGCATTCACTTAGCTAGAATTTTTTTTGCCCAACCTTTTTCTACCTTCAATCTTGAGTTTAAACTTAAAGTGTAACAGACTGTTCTCATCATCACAAAACACGTGGCTAAAATATGATACTTTCCACAACAATTCCATATTTTTACCCATTCGTTACATTACCTATGTCTTGATCATATTGTCTGTCCAAGGTATTCTCACTATACGTCGACATGGCCACATTTTTAAAACTTCTTTTACTACGTAACGTAGTGTAAAGTATTTTCTGAAACGTCATCGGATGATAACGCATAGGTTTAGATTGATTAAAATCTTTCTTATATTTATGAATACTGATCTTGCTATTTTAATTCCGATCTTAATCTCTACATCAGCTCCCTACTTTTCATTTATCTTGTATCCCAGACATTTGAATCGGTTTACTCTTTAAATGTGTTTGGTTTTAATATGCAGGTCGATATTTGGGATGTTTTTTTACCAATCACCATAAATTTTATTTTCTTGCGGTTGATCTTAGGTCCATTTAGATGCCTGTAGTATTTACCCTATATGAGCATCAACTGTTAACCTTTGATAGTATTGTCTAGTATAGCAGTATCATCTGCTTATCGAAAATTAATTATTGGAACGTCATTAAACTGGCAGCTTTCATTGTACTCTTCCAGTGCCCCTATAAATGTAAATAAGTATATGAGCTAAAAGAAATCTTAAAGCAAATGACTGAGAATATAGAAAAAATATGACATTGAATCATTCCCACAAGCTAGACATTGTTCCTACTAGCTGATATTGGTTTTATGATGGAAAAAGTACTTTGACGTTTATTGAAGGAAGAATTTGACAGACAACCAGTTGAGAGAACGAATTCGGTAACATCAACGGTCAAATTAACAAACGAAAAAGTTGCTCAATCTCTTAATAGTTCCATAATATTCACATAGAAATAATTCTATTTTAATAGGGGTAATAAAGCTTTGTAATGAAAAAAATATATATTGGTAGTAAACGTATAAGTTGATGTTAATTAAAATTATACAACTAGTTAATACAGGTAAATTAAGCGTTAAGTAGTTAATAATTTTTGATACCACATAAAAAGAAAATAATACCCTCCTGGAATCTTAAAATGATGCAATATGTAAAAAATTTTTGATACAAAAGTTGTGCATACATTCTACTAAAAAGAATATTTTTAAAAAAAATCTATTTTTGTCAAGTGTAATCACTTTGCAAATATTTGTTACAACTTTATATATAACTTATTTTAATTAACTTAAAAAGGCTCATAGTGTAACCAGCTATGTTTAACGAAAAAAATCAATAAATAACAGTTTTTTTTCGTGCTGCTACCGATTGACTTATTGTACATTGTGTAAATAAAAATTTTCATCTAGGCTGGAATCTAACTTACGATCATTGAGTTTTTACGCTCAGTAAGTTAAGGCTCTTAACAATGCAACACGAAGACCTCGAAATAGCAAGCATTACATAAGTAATTATGCTTAGAAAAAAATTTAATCCTAGTCATCTGATAAATTTTTATGAAATGAGTGAAATTTATTATACAACTAAAGTATATCCGATTTTGTATATTATAATTTTAAGATATTATTAATAACGAATGTCCCAACAATTAAAGAGTTTATTGCAATATAATAGTAATCCACAATTTTACAGAATTATATTTTATTTCATAAGCCACAGTTGAACTTTAAAATGAGTTTACTGACGTTTCAATTTCCAGTTCGGAAATTGTTCTCAATACAAACATTAATAAATTTTGTTTTTTTTTAACAAAAATAATTACATACAACTAATTAGATACTAAAGGGGTAATAAAGCTTTGCATTAAAAAATATGGTATTATTTGAAATTATACAACTAGTTAATACTGTTTAATTAATTAATGTTGTATTTTGAGAATGATTTCCGAAGTGGAAATTTAAACATCAATAAACTTATTTTAAACTTCAAGTGTGGCTTATTTTCATTGAAGCCGCATGAAAAACGAGCCGACTTCAAATAAACGTGCTGACTTAAGAGCAGTTTTAAGCAAAACCAGCAGTATAAATTAAACTTTTATTAAGGATATTGATGACAATGTAGCAGACAAATACTTTATTTCGTCCAAGTAACGATGATTGTCTCAATCTAGTGAGAGAAGCATTTTTTCTTATTTTTTTGGCTTACCATGTTTTTGTTAAAATATATTTTATTTATGTTATATGGAAAAATATGGTACGCCATATAGCTTATCGAGTTATTGGTATAACAGATTTATTTGTATAACAACTAATTAAGTAGGTGTGCGAGTTAAGCTCATTTGACCTTCAAAATGTGTTTGGGAGTAGAACAAAATCCAAGAATAGATCGTACAAGAAAAAACAGAAAATTAAAAATTAAAGTATGCGTGACTAAATTCCGAATCGTTCATGTCTTCAAAAATCTCATGAAAGAACTGAGAATATTTTTAAAATAAAGTCAAACGCGACTATTGTTTCTATTTCTGATATAAGAAGTAATCACAAAAACAGACCTAATAAACTTACAATGAACCATATTTAATCAGTAAAGGGTCATAATAAATCTATTCCTAAATCCCAAAGTCACTACAGCAGAGTCAAAAATATAAAGAAGGAATATCTAAACTGCGATTTGAAAAGTACAGGGCTGTATAGAGATTTTTATGTGCTTCGATGTAGGAAACTAATTATGCCAGTTAAAAAAAGTGCACAGAAAAATATTTTGTACTTAATATAACATAGAGCTTAAACTACCTTGATCTGATGCTTATCTGATATGTTACTTGTGATTAAATGTCTATGTTTAGACGTTTAGAAAACAAGTCATGTTATAAAAAGGTCGTTGTTTTTACCGATAACTGTTAAGGTCAAAACAAGAACTGGCAATTATAGCTTTTTAAAATTAAATTTTTTAACAAATAATACATCACTTTTTCGTAAGTGTGGTCATTCTTTTATTTCATCAGACCGTGACTTTGCTGACTTGAGAAACGCCAGGTAAAACGTGCACCAGTTACAATTAGTTCGTCAGACGGTTAAATAAATATTATTATGAAAGCAAATGATGACACAAAATGATTTTTACAGTTTTAAACCCTTTCTCAATAATCTTAATAAACACGCACGTTTTCCTATCAAGCAGAGCTTAGATGAATATACCGTTTCGATTCAAAATTACAAAATGTAGGGTCATTCCTTGTCAAGTAAAGTGTTAATGGAGAATATACGAACATCATGTCTTAACGTCTAAGTAAATATAGAGTTGTTGTCAATCATTTGCAAAAAAATATAAAGAGCCTCTCAAAATTGCAAAAAATAAAACCAAAAATATAAAAACTTTATTATCTTATATTTCGAAAGTCCAACATAATATTTATAATTAGCTAAAGGAAGCTACTGATAATGGTAATGAAAAAGTAGAAATTGTAGATATGTAATTTTATTATTTTTTCCAATGTAGTGTGATGATTTTTTTAATTGAAGAACATGTTAAGTCACTTTTTTTAAATAAACTAATATTTTTATTAATATGTGTTTTTTCTGTAAAATAATAAATGCTTATGAGTTTTAATTAACACAATCAAATAACAAGAGTTATGGTTTTCTAAAGTTAAATCAATATTTTCAAGATTTTTTTTTAACTTTAAACCTTAATATCTCAGCTTTTTTATTTTGTGGCTTACCATTACATGCAATAAAGTCTTTAATTATACTAATGTAGTCATCTATTATTAGATAATCACCAGCATCCAAGCGAGATCTAAAGTACAAATATAAAAAGTTTACAGTTTAAAAACTTTAAAAAGTTTATTACTGTTTTTGAACAAGACACTAGTAGGGTTGTTAAAGGGGGCTTAAAAAATATTCTAACATTGTTATGAATCTGGAAAGACTGCTTTGTTAACCGGTTACGATTTAACTGAAAAATCAACCATGAAATGAAAAAATATAACGTGTAATATCATGAAGGATAAATGCATTAAATGGATTATAAAATTTATCTATGCAAACTGTTTTAAAACTATTTATAATTTATAAAAATAATTTCTATAAAACATTACATAACCTTACATATAGAATATAAAGGGTAATGAAAAACTTGAGTAGACAAGATCGGTTTATGAAAAAATACACAAACTAAACAAACAAATCGCGACTTGACAAACAATAGACTCGCCAGATGATATTTGCCAACATTTCTTTTATGAATTATGCTGTAAGCGTGACTACTATCCCGTGAGTTTCGATTTTTCCAGCAAAAAAGTGGGCACGATAAATAAACAAATGATTTTGAAGTGACATAACAATCGGTTAGTTTTAGAAAAATATTCATTCAATACTGATAAATAAGAATACTCTACTCTAAGAACAGATCTACTCTAGAACATAAATTTAAATTAAAATAAATCAATATTAAACAAAAAACCAAACGATTGTCTTTGTCCAATGGTGATTAGTGTTGAAGAATAATTTTTTTAGATGCAGCAAACGTTTATTCAATTTTAGTTTAAACTGGAAAATTGCATGTCGCTACTGTATCTGTTAGACTGTGTCCCTATAGATTATAAAACTAATTACAGATATTTTTATTTTTATAGTTTACTTATATGGACGATTATGCTCAACATCTATATCAACCTAAAACAAAAAATTTTGTTCCCCATAGTACCTGAATTTACCTGTATAATACGTATTTCCAAGCAAAAATTTGAAGCATCAACTAATCATAAAAAACACATACTAAACACGTCAGAATTTATTAAAACTAACATGAAGTTTATAAATACAATTTTTGAGCATTTTTTATCAAATATACTCTATAGGGGATTTTTAATGGGTCATTTGATCCAGCATGAATCACTTATAAAACAATACTATAATATGAAAGATAACATTAGAAAACTATGCCTTCAATTCTTATCGGTACATGTAAGTCACAGGTAAGATAAACTTACCACTCAAGGTGGTAAGTTTTTTTTGGCCAAATATTTTTGTGCGGCATTTATAACTTAGGAAAGTAATACAAAAGTAATGACCTGTCACCTAATGCGGTAAAAAACTATTGGTACCAGGATCAGGGAAAATTTTTTATTTTCGGAAAACTTTTTCCAGATTTGCGGTTATTTGTTACAGTAAGGAATTCACACACCAAGTTTAGAATTGGTATATAGATTAATTCTATTATAAGGCCGTGCATTTTAGCTGGGACATGGTTTGTGTAACGATAAGAACTGGCAGCATAGTTTTTTAATTTGTTATTACATATTGTAGTATTGATTTATATGTAATTCACGCTGGATTAAATGACCCATTAAAAATATCGCATGGGCTTGTAGAATAATAAACTATTGTTAAAATTATTTTCATTTTTAATATCTGATTATAATATATAAGTAGTTGCTTTTATTTCTAGCTAATTTTAATTATGTTTACCTATGTAGAGGTGGGAGTTGTATATTATTTTAAATACTTTTCTATTTTGAATTACTAATGAAATAAATCCATTAGAGGCCAGTATTTATTTTCCCTGTTTGTTTTATGGATCACTGAAAATTTAATTTTTTTATTTCAATTCTTCAATTAATGTTCTTGTTTTATTCTATTACCAACATCCTTTAAAAAAAATGAAAAATTTGTGACAAATATTCTGATTTCGTTTCAATTTACACATTTAAAAAAAGTATCATACCAGCTTTTATTCTCGTTTACTGGATTAATAGTGTTAAGTAATGTTTAATATAAACTATATTCATAACAAAATCTCGGAAATATAAGTTGTTGAATCATTATTATGAAATTTATGTTACTGTTCTATAAATACGACACTTGTACTTAGCATTTTCAAAATATGCAGCATTTCTGTATTCAGTAAAAATCTTTTAATTTTTTATTTTACATTTGTTTCTTGTGGTTTGCATAAAAAGTTTTATATTTTATCATATTTGAGAGAAATTAATTCACAGTAGAAATAATTGAGGATAAAAAATGCTCAAGTTGATATAAATCACGTCACCTACCATCACAAAAATGAATATCGAAAATACCAAACTTAATTAAATATTATCTATTCTAGAAGTAAAAAAGTGCACATCTTAATAGCATCAGATGCATAGCAATATTTATATTCACATAAATAGTATTGTTACGCTTATATAAAGGTGTGTAACATAATATTTTGGTGTGTGCATCCTATCAGTGAATTTTACTTTTTTTTATTTCATATGGAAAATATATACTTCTGAAATATAATCTAGCACGTCGCTACTCTTCCGACAGTCAGACAAAAAACCATAAACAATATTTATCAAATTAACAAATAATTTATTAGAATAAATAATTTTTAATAATCTAAATCTTATAACTTATTTGTTCATTTTAAACATATAACTAAATAAATATATTTATTTATATTGGATAAAGTTGGATTGTAATAATTAATATGGTGTTTTGTTAACTTTTGGACGATTAGTAACTACCTGTAATCTAACACAACATACACATCTTAGGAAAAATATTTTGAAAACACATAAATTATTATTACTGGAACCAGGACTCCGCACGAACTTGTATGGATTGTAGCTACACTTAAGGATATTCCCAAAATTTCATGATGAATGTCGTGTTCTGAAAAATAAAATAAATACATTATAAATTATTTATCAATTCTCCTGTTGTACATCAAACCCACAAATGCATTAACACATGATATTTTCATTTTCTCTTGTTAATACCAGCATATTTTGACGTTAGTACAATATTGGAAAAAAGTATATGGTCTGTACATATTGTTGATACATACACACCGTAGACTTTTTTATTATATAAAGTCTGTTATACTAATTTCTCGGGAAGAACCGCGTTGACAACTTAATACCCGACGTTTCGGCAGCCAAGAGTGGTACGGTTCCGTTCAAATGCGGGGTCTCAATCTGCCAAATACAAGAACCGTCTTTATCTTAAGATTTAGCCCCTGCAATAGAGTATCAAGATTCAGATGTAGATGACCTGGTAGAAAACAATGAACAAGATGCCGTTTGTATTTTTTTGCGAAACTCAATACTCTAAAGATGTCAGATGCAAACAATGGGTGATGTGTCAGGACTGTTTTTAAATGTGAGCAGAGGGTGCTCACGTTGAATGTTCGTGGTGTGAAAGAGAACGGTATATTTAAGAATTTGGATCTTCATCATCTTCATCCTCTCCATTTTCTTGTTTCTCATTTTCTTTTTTTTTGTTCTTCTCAGACGGTAGGCCTTTCAGTTTGTTCCACGCACGTCTTAGCGTCACTGCCGTAACCAAACTCCAAGCTTCCGCTACCATGTAACAGCAGTCCTTTAAATTTATTTTGCTATGATTTGCCAAAACCAATTCTTCATCTTCAGCACCTTCGATCAGCAGTTTTCTCAGCAGTTGCCTTCTGTAATGGCGCTTCATTGTTTCAATAACAGACTGGTCCATGGGTTGCAGCAAACTTGTAACATTGGGAGGCAAAAACGTCATTTTAAACTGCCCATTCTCTCTTTCCAACAGTTCTGCTGTAGGATGAGTGGGTGCGTTATCAACAATTAAAAGCACCTTACTGCCTTCTTTTCCCACCGATTTTTGGTGCTTTTTCACTTCAGGAATAAACACTTCATCATACCATTCGGTAAACAAAGCTGCAGTCATCCAGGCCTTGGGTTGACTTTTGTAGAAGAGTGGAAGTTTTTTTACGTTTTTAAATGCTCTTGGATTTTTTGATTTTCCTATCAAAAGAAGTGGTAGTTTATGATTTCCAGTGGAGTTGGCACAGTTAAGCACTGTAACACGTTCTTTACTGACCTTATGTCCAGGGGCACTAGATTCCCTTTTAGAAGCCAAAGTGGTTTTTGGTAATGCTTTCCAAACAAGGCCAGTTTCATCGGCATTATAAACAAACTCCGGATCATAGGATTCTGCTGCAGTTTTAAATTTTTCAATAAAACTTTCAGCAGCTGCAGAGTCCGCTGAAAGCTTCTCACCAGCCAAATCTAACTCGCGTACACCATGCCTGAATTTAAAGTTCCTTAGCCAGCCGTTACTAGCCTTAAAAGATGAATAACCAAGCTTTTCTGCTAAGATTTTGGCTTTTTCACAAAGGATTGGGCCTGAAATCGGATTTCCCATAGAACGTTGCTGCAAAAACCATTTAAACACGGCATCTTCCAAATTTTTGTTGGTTGCTGTCTTCATTGTTTTCCTGGAGGAACTTCCATCTTCATTTTCAAGCACCGAAACAAAGTTTAAAAGTGTTGACTTACTGTTTTTAATGTCACAAATTGTTGCTTGTCCAACACCATAAATCTCAGACAACTTCTTACCCGTTACACCTTTATCGAGTTGCTCTATAATTTTCAGTTTGTCCGCTAACGATAGCACAACACGTTTTCTTTTCGAAGCCATGGTAAAAAACAATACAAACGTAAGCCGTAGCGAAAGAGTAGCGTTTTCGAGCAATGTCAATAGCACACTGACTAATGTAACTGAACAAACAATGACAGGTGCGCCGTGACTCATAGCACGTGTTGTGCATACACTGACGCCGCGGACTTTGGACAATTTTCTGATTTTTTCTGAAAGTGATTCGGATAATCGGCGATTCGGATAGTCGGAGTTCGGATAATTGGAGTTCTACTGTATATATATATATATATATATATATATATATATATATATATATATATATATATATTTGTGTATATATATTTATATATATATATATATATTTATATATATATATATATATATATATATATATATATATATATATATATATATATATATATATATATATATATTTATAGGTATAATATTTATATACAGTGTGGAAACCACTTATGGAATAAAATTGTTTGTGTCCTTATTATAAATAATAATAAAAAATTCTGGGACACGTTAACTTTTAAATTTAAATCTGCACTTTTTAAACATAAATTTAAATGTACAGGGTGATCCTCGCACGTCTGGCATAGTCCACAATTCTTATTTTTAATAAAACACCTTGTATATTTTTATAAAAGATTCTTAACAACCTGATTTCAACGAACTATATCGTGTAGAGTCTATAATAAATAATACAAGGTGAAATTTTGAAATTAATAATTTATCACGTGTTATGGTATTATTTTAAATTAGCTAAATACAGACAATACACTTCTACTCTAAGGGTCAGTATATTGGGGAAAATTTCTGTTTAGTAACCGTGTTAACATTTTTTGTCATAAATAGGTAAAAATTGTCTAGATAGTCTGTTAATGTACTAAATGTGTTGACATTTTGCATTAAAATAATAAATTCCTAATAAAAAGCTATTTTCTTGCAGAAATAAAAATTAAATATTTAACTGAGACCCACCGAATTGAGATTTTAATTATGATCGGTTACGAGGAGAATTGTAGAAGTCAAGGTGAAGTAGCAAACTTATTTAATCAGAGGTATCCTCAGTTGCCTAATATTTCACAAAGTACTGTGTCTGAAATTTATGCACAAATCAGAGAACTTGGATATGTCAAACCAATAAAAGGATAACCGAATTTCATTGAAGATGAGGTAAAAGCAGATATTTTGTTAAGTGTCGCAGAGAATCCAACGACAAGTTTACGTTAAATTGCACGTCAAAATAATGTGAGTCATACAAGTGTCCTAAGGTTGTTTTATAAAGAAAAACTTAATAGATATAATATTGATATAATAATATAATAATAAGAAAAACCATATAAATTGACTCTTGTACAGGAGCTAACAGAAGACCATCTACATCGTAGAATGGATTTCTGCGAAAGAATGATGGATAAAATTAACACAAATTTAATAGCTCTTGACACAATCCTTTTTTCTGATGAATTAACATATTCATTGAACGAAGGGATAAATCGACAAAACTGTAGATATTGGTCAGCGAAGAATCCTCATTGGATGCGTGAGACACACACTCAGTATCCTCAAAAGTTTAATGTTTGGACAGGTATTATAGGAGATCATATATTTATAGATCGTAGTTTGACAGCAGAAAAATATTTAAGCACGCTAACAGACGATGTTCTTTCTCAGTTAGCTAACTTATATCCCAATCCAATATATCCGACCTTACCGCATGAAACTGTATGATTTACGCCTTTGGATTTTTTTCTGTGGGGTTATTTCAAGAACAAACTATATGCAACACAACCAACTAGCATTGAAAATGTCAAAGAAAGGATAACTACAGAAATACGGAATATTTCACCTCAAACTTTAAACAAAGTTCTGGACGAGTTTCATAGGACACTGTGTTATTGCCAACAACACGGTGGAGAATATTTTGAGCATTTATTTTAATGTAATTCAATCAATTATCTCGGGTATTCTATGAATTAATTGTCTTAAAGAAACTTATACTTAATTTCAAAATTTCACCTTGTATTACTCATAATAGACCCTATGGACTATGCCAGACTTGCGTGAATCACCCTATACATTCAAATTTATGTTTAAAAAGCGCACACGCACATTTAAATTATATATATATGTATATATATATATATATACATATATATATGTATATATATATATATATATATATATATATATATATATATATATATATATATATATATATACAGCACCAGGGAAATTAATTATCTTAATAACGTCCACAAACATTTAGTCTTAACACCAACTACAACAACAACAAAATCCCTTTATACACCTGGCAGAATTCTATTCGCGAAAATACAAATTACTTCCATGAGAATAAATTCCCTTTGGCTAAATGCGTAAGTTGCTGTTAAATGAACTAGTTGGTAGAATATTCAAGGTACGCAGATTCTACAATCGGCTGTGAAGCTTGCAGAACGTTTCTACTATGATAACTTAATGCAAATTTTGATTGTATAAGTAATATTACTGATTAATGGTATAAATACTATTATCTTGTATTTTGCTTATGAAGTAAATAAAATTAAATTAAATCGTCTTTTATAGTATCCCAATAGAAAGGATTAGGAAACGTCAATATTACTTCAAATAATCAATAAAAAAATACAAGAATGTACTCTAAAAGAACCGATGAGATTTTTCGTTAAGTTTAAATGTGGGCAATAATAAAGCCTTGCTCTTTGGCCTTTGGGTCGATTTTCTAAAAAGTACATCGCTACAGAAGTTCAATCGAAAAACACTTAAGGTAACATAGAATCACATAAAGGCATTTCGGGAAACTGGGTCATCGGGAGCAACTCCAACATGGCCGTGTCCGTGGGGATATGCAAGGCGAGAAAATATTCAGGAAAACTAGATGCCGTCAATATCAATAGGTTTTTATGATATACTGGGTCAAAACTTTCTAATAAGAATAGTAAAAGAATGTAGTCATTTTAAAATAAACTATATTTGAATTAACTGAGTGTTGGTTATACACATTGTTGTTTAAATACTATATATTTATGTAGAAATATATTTTGTATTTTATTAAAACTTTCTTGTCAATATAATTTTAACTAGTTTTAGTTATGAAATTATGAATTTACGGATTTAGTTTTAGTTTAATTTAGTTGTTAAAAAAAGTGGCTGATTGACCTTCAACTTGATATATTATATATAATTAGTTTTATTGTCAGGCGCAAGAATTATTCATATTTATGGTTTCCATACACGTGAATATGCTACGTACAATTGACGATGAAAGCAACAATTATTTTTTATATTCATACCACAAACACTTAATGATTGGCCTTGTGATTTGTTTATCGTTATCGCAAATGTACGACAAATGGGATATTAAGTTTGCTTAAATTTGAATACCATCTCGGTTAGTATCATCGGAATTCTTCGAAATAAGAACTTCCTTATCATTAGATTTTCCTTTGAGTATCAGAAATCCTGTATTATATTATCCATAAATTTCCTTATTAACAGTCGCGTTCGGTTACATAGTTTTGGTTGGTTCATATTTTCTATAATCATGATGACGATGGAGCCAATCTTTAGTTATGAATTGTGCGGTGTTTAGCCAAGTATATCATCCAATAAGTTCAATAATTCAGTGGGATAATTGATTTATTATTACAAACAATTATGATTTTTGTAGTCAGACATGATGTTTGTAAACACTTAATTAATAAGCTGCGAAAATTCAATAGAAACAAAATTAATCTGTTGGATTTGTTGACGGAAATACATAATACCGATAGTCAGTAATTATTTGGAGAATTCTTTACTAGTAAGATTATTTTTTAGTAATGCAACTAATACATATATTTCTCGTTAGGACAAGTTTCTTCACATAGTGCCACAGAGTCAGTTTTTAGGCAAGCGTTTTATTTAATCCTCAGCAATTGATCTTTTAATTACTGGAAGGGTTTGACGAAAATCTCCAGAGAGCAGAATGATTGCGCCTTCAAAAGGTCTCGAGTTTTCGCAGATTCTTCATAATTCATTCAATCCACACTCTTGTTGCAATTTAGCATCTCGCAAAATTAATAATATAAAAATATGTTCTTAATTCTACCGAGCGTATAGAGAAATAATAACATATCATTTCCAAAATGAATTGACTTCATTAAATCATATCACACATACTTCTGTTGGGGATTCAAGACTGGTGCATTGGTCTTGCTCATATTTACTTTCACGTTACAATTCTAGATTGGAATTGGAGATTAAACAATGGTATTTATAACTTCATTATCACTCTGTCGCACGTGACGTAACACATGCATTCGATAAAAAGCAAAATACGGTAATGTATCACCTCCTTTAAGATCAGTATTCCTTGAACTTACCCTAATTCTATATAAAATGTCATCTCATATCATATCTCATATCATATGTCATATCTCATCGTCATTTCTGATTCACAGGGAAGCATGCTGAAATAATGTTCGTGAACAACGAGCATAATCGCATTTGAGATGCTCAAACAATTGCTTCAACGATTGTCATGTCTTAATAACTACTGTTATATTCAAAATTAGGCTTTTAACGTATATCAGGACATGATGGATATACTACACCGTTGATATTTTTAAGTAAATTAGATGATATTGTCCTATGAATGTTCACCAGTAACACCGTAAGTAGAAGCATTAATTACGTCTTGGACAAACTGTGTAAATGCGACCAAAAACATCAGTACAAGGCATATTGGGATGATCAGGAATCACATAGACTTGCTTCCTACGTTGATATTTCTGGGATAAAGCATTTCAAATATAATAAACTTGCATCTTAGAATATAGTAACGTTCGTGAAAATTTTTTTGACAAATGGAAAATAAACTGGTCAATGTTGTCACTGTAGGTGTTAGCACGTTAAGCAACATTCGATGGAGTGAAATGTTTTTACCAGTACGTTTTTATATTGGGGGAGATATGTAGACGACATACTGGTATGTTTCACAGGACCTAACTGCCAACTCGATCAATTTTTGTCCAATAAATTGGCAGCCTATCATAGTATGTTACATAGATTAACAGAAATTCCAATGTCATAATACAACTTTTAGACAGACTTAAATATCAATAAGTAAATAACAGTAAATAACGGATACAACGAACAAAAAATTAATAAAATTTTAAATCAAAAACTACACAAGAAAGCCTAGAAATTAGTATTTCCATCACCAGAGAAAAAACCCAGTACCTTCTGCTCGATTACGTATACAGGCAAAATATCAACAAAAATAGCAAAACACATAAAAAAGAAAGGAATAACACCAGCTTTCCGAATAAATAACAACCTAGGCAAATATATCAAATACAAGAAGAGCCAAAATAAAAAAAACACCTACACAGTGGTGTGTACAAACTTAAATGTGGCGACTGCACAAAAACTTAGATCGGTCGAACTGGTAAAAACTTTAATAAACGAATAGCAGAACATAAAAGAGCTTTCAATAATAGAAAAACAGATTCTACATACGCACTTCAGCTTCTAGATCACAATCATTCTTTTAATGACGAATTTAGAATTCTTCACATTCAAAATAGAGGACTTAAGCTATCCTTGTTAGAATCTATGGAAATCAACAAATTAAAAACACAGATACAATTCTGAATGACTAACTTAAGACAAACAGTTCTCCCCTACTTAACCTATTTAATTAGAGACTATAAAGTGTAAACGCATGCGAAAAATAGATCACTTGAGAAAGGCAATCAGCCGAAATAGTTGTAGTGATAAGAGGTTAAAATAAATTTTGTGGAAGTTTGAAAACCAAGTTTTTAGTGTATTCATTTATTTTAACTAGTCAATACAAGACTTTACAGCTTTATTATCCATGTAGACGTAAGTTTAGTAAATATTTTATTGACTATTATAGTTTATAGTATAGTTTAAATTATTAGTTAAAAATTCATTTGTTAGGCACTGAGAATTTAATGACGTAATTTCAAATAAAAGCCAACTCATTTAGGATAGATATATGTAAATGAACATTAAAAATCAATTAACACAAATGTGTTTTGATAGAAAGCTTTTAATTTCAATATAAAAGTAGTCTAGTTATATAAAAGCAATAGCGATCAACCAATCAAATATAAAATAGCAATGAAATACGCATGGCAATCAATTTTTTTTTATTACAATTTTTACAACTTTTTTTACTATCTAGAACATATTTTAAAATCCATTACCTATAGGCCAATTTCGTATAGATTACTGAAAATTTAAATTTTTTAACTCGTTTAAATTTAAAGAAAACATTTTTAGGCTGTAGTAAACTGAATTATAATTTTCGTTGAGTTATATTTTCATTATCCTTTTAATAATTTAAAATTAGAAACATCAGATTTGTCGACTTCATTTAGATTTACGTTTTTATTAATAAAAGTTTCATATCGGCCCTTTTTATCGTTTACTGAGTTATTCTTGTTATTTATATTATGTATATTATGTATATATTTATATTATGTTATATATTCATGTATAAATCACAGAAATATAAATTATTCAATCATCATTATAAGTTTTATTTTACTGTTATATAAATATCAAATTAGTATTTAGCGTAATCAAAAAGTGCTGTATTTCATTTTTCAGTTGAATTTCAATGTGTTGAATGTGCATAATATGTAAAGAAAATGTTTTATTTATTTTTTATTTTATACAAAGTTTTATATTTCATGTGTTTAGAAGAAAGTAATCTGTAGTAAATAACATTTTAGCAAAAATTATTTTGAATAATAAATATAAAGATAAAGTCACTGAACTAATTATGAAATAATAGAGACAACTCAGGTACTATTAGAGTCTAGAATGATAAAATATTACATATTTTCAACAGTTTTTTTTTGTATTTCTTTTATTATGTATCACAATTATACGTTTTTATATTAACAAACAACTTTGGTAGATTAAACATTTTTTTCTTTTTTTTTTCATTGTTCCTGTATTTTAAAGATGACGCCAAAAATTTTCCGAACAAAAATTATGGCTCTTTAGCGGACAGTTAATTTTTGGAGCGGCCAATCTAAAACATACAATTCAAGAAAGGTTTTAAAAAAGAAGTGCTTTGATGTAATAGTTTACCTGAAAAATTGAAAATGTTTAAAAAACAACAAAATGACTGACATTTAAAAAATTGTTTAAATATTGATATATTTTTAGACTAGTTTGAATCACAAAAAATTTAATATTATTTTTTTTATAATATTCAAATTATAGTGAACTATAGTAAACAAATTAACAAAATGCACAAATGAGATTAAAGATTTGGATAAAAACTTCGTTTTTAAAGCTGACACTTCCGGATCGAGTTGGTCGATTTTAATAAACATTATAGTCTTTTGTTTATTTTTCTTTTCTCTACGATAATTAACAATTTGACCAAAAAAAGTTTTTGTGTCAAAAAGGTAAATTATTGTTGAATAATTTTTTCAAATCGTCATTTTGTTTTTTTTTTTGAGAAATTTTAATTTTTCTGGTAAACCATCACTTAATTTTAAACTTTGATTTTAAACTTTACGTGAATTTTATGTTTCAGGTTTATCGTCCCAGAGATTGAATATTCGCCATGGAGCAACAATTTAATTTTTTAACGAAAAATTTTTGACATCACGTTTAAATAACAAAAACAGGAAAACAAGAAAAATAATTTTTTGTGTCAGCTCTATAAGTTGAAGAATAATGTAAAAGTAGCTTAATTGCCATATTTAATAAAAAAAAATAAAAAAACGTTGTTGAAAAATGAGTCAGGTTTTAGCATTCTAGATGATAATAGTAACTTTATTAAGCTTTATTAATACTTTATATACTTTGAGCAATTTATACGTGAAAAGCTTATTCTATTAGGCTATAAACTTTATAAATTTTTGTGTGTGTTGCGGATATTTTTATAATTTTGAATTCTGAACTGTCAAAACAATCGCAAAATATCACGAATATTTGACCTTACTTGTACTTGCTATTCTGTTAGATTATATTTCTGAACTGGCAATCCCCTAGGTTTTCAAAACATATATATACTTTCCAATAGTTTATTATTACATAATCTTACTAGATTTTTGTTTCGATACAGAGCAGCGACAAGCCGCTTATTCGTATTTTGACCTCTTTAGTTCTATTCAGAGCGGTATAGCCACTACAATGAATCGAAACAGAATTATTCCCGTAGTAGACAATAGTTATCAAAATAACTATATAGGTACGAACGTAATTACGCCATCTAATAACAAGAAGAGAAATCATACGATTTCTACCTGGCGAAATCAAATTCAAATTTTTAGCATTGTGCTTTTTAAAACTTGCAAAGCAAACAGCTTGATAAATTACTCGGCAAGGGAATCTAAAATTCCATTCCACATGCCGTTCATCATGTTCAAAAATCGTGAATTAAATTTCTGGCACTTCAAACGGAGTAAAGAAATAAAACATAATGACGGTACTAGATTTTAATTTCGATACAGAGCAGTGGCAAGCCGCTAATACGTGTTTTGACCTCTTTAAGTCTCCTCAGAGCGATATAGCCACTACCCTGAATTTATTTATCTCAATTTATTATTTCATTTACAAAAATCTGAATACCGAGCAACAGGAATCTTGTAAGAAAATAGATTAGCGATACTAATTAGGTCATTATTTAATAATCCCAACTTTTAGCATAAAAAAAACATCGAAATACACAATAAGCATACAATATTCCTATTATTTTAAAGAAACTAGTTTTAGTTTTACCAGTAGTTTAATTTCTTTTTATTTTTAAAATTGACTTATAATACTTTACGGAATACTATTAAAACTTATTACATTTCTAATTCTCTAGGTCTAGAAATGCTGATGCCTAGTTTTCTTAGAACATTTTAGTTGATCTCCAAATTTCTATTATTTAATTTTTTATTGTTACATCCTTCTATTTTTATTGTTACATCATAATTATTATTCGTGTCTTAGGCTATTCTGTCAACGTTTTATAGTAGTCACTTCTTATTTCAGCAAATTGTCCGAGTCATAATAGATCCGAGTTGCGAGAATAAGTCCGAGATATAATTGCATAAAACATAAAATGGTAAATCAAGTATATCTGTTATTATTATAATATTCTTGTTTATTAATAAGTTATTACTAGAAAATATTTGTACGCTTATGGTGGTCCAAATAAAAAACGAATGGGCCCGACTCGATTCCTCTTTCGAAATCTCTTCTTTTGTATATAAACAATGCAAAGTGAGGGGAAGAAGAAATACGAAAATTTTTCAATTTATTTAACTGCCTGTGATGATAATAATTTAAATCCCTCTTTTAAATCAGGAGGTGTTGGAATTTCGCCGTTTGCTGATTTCGTTTGAGACTTGGAATAATACAATATTGTTTTAAAAACCTTACGTTTGTCGAGGGTAGAGAAAGAAAATAATTTTATGGTAGACTGACGATTGAACCTAATGCGGGAATATATTTTGAACCGAGTTTCTGTTTGTAAGACTTGCAATACCTTAATACTTAATTATTAAACACGGTGTTAGTCTAATTTTTTGTCGATTAGTTTTTCTCACTTTTCTGATAAAGAGAAAACAAATATTTGTACGAGTTTTATAATTATTATATTTACGGAAATCTAATATGCTTATGATAATAAAATTTAGTTTTCACGAAAATTGGCTGATAATCTGGTTATTAAAATTATTTAAAAAATGATTGATATAATAAATAAATAGGAATTTTAAAAATTATTAAATTAGTAAATTTTTTGTTTTTTTTCTCTATTTTGACATTATGAGCCCTCTCTGTTAATGTTTTTCTCACGTATTCAAAATGATTATACCTTTTCGGAACTGTCTTTGTCTTCATTATTTTTCATTTTTGATTGTAATGATCCCGTTTCTCTCGTTAGAAGATATGGCATAAGGTTAGTTACATTTAGCATTGTACTAAGTACAAGGACGTGTTTATTTATATATGTAATATGTATTTAAGTGACCATTTGAATACATTTATTTGAAAGAAAGCAAATTCTACCTCTTAAATGTAATTAATATAGTTTAATTCAACGATGTTCAATCTAGCCTGTTCCTAAATTTATTTTTATTAAAGCATTTACGGAAAATCTTTCCAATATACGTTTTTAAATATAAAGTTGTTTTTTCTTGCGTACAATATTTTTAAACACTTTTATTTTATTTTTCCAAAATATATTATATTTATTTTACATTTATTTCTACATATATATATATATATATATATATATATATATATATATATATATATATATATATATATATATATATATATATATATATACACTTGTAATAGAAAATGTTGTGGTTACACAGACAAACTTTATTGAACTCACTTTGAATTAGAAATCCATTAATAGTTATTATTGTTTTCGCTTGGTCTAAATTCAAATATTTCCTCTTTGTTCGTAACAAACAATATATAATATTAAATACTCTTTTTGTTGGTTTAGTGTTGTAGAACAATTTAGTTTCACTTTAGTCAGTAATGCCTACTACATATTTGCAGATATCCGCAATGCAAATATCACCGTTATTGCACAATTCAAAATAAGCTAAAAACCCATTGCCGATATTCTAGCGGAATTTCTCATAATACAATTTAATCGCTGAAATTGAGTGGTCGCCATGTACCAGTATACAAAGTTAAATGTTCTTTTATACGGCGCTATTACAATCGTACTTTGATGTATAGATTATAGCAATTATATTGTAGTAGGGGTTATAAAATATTTAGCGGTTGATGAAATTTTTAAACTTTCTGTCACATGGACAGTATCGAAAAATAAGTAACGTTAACAAAAAACGATCCTAGTATAGTTAATATGAAAAATAGAATACTTAGTAAAAAAAAATATGGAAGTATCGAAAGATCAGGGCAGTATTATCCCAAACAAAATGAACCTTCAAGAATAATGTACCTACTTGCTAAAAAATAATTAAAATATAACTAAAAATTTGTAAAATGCCTTACAAAAGTTTTTAAACAGGGATTCAACATTAGCATCAACCATATTGTAGGCTGAAAATAAGTAAATTCTAGATATCACCTTCCTATGTAGTACATGCATAAAAATCCAAAGTAGTTTGCTTGAGGTAAAGGGTAAGACGGTGTATAAAATACCAAATCAATTTCAAACAAGTCTCCGCGCAGATCAACCTAGCAGGAACATTCTTATCCCCGACTCTTTAAGTCCCAATAAGTAACAAGGAACGTCCTATAGATATAATACGAATAGGAGTGTACAAGGTGTAACTAAATAAACACTTACAGATTAACCAAAAATATTACATAGACGCTGAATATAGTAATAACTGTTAATTGGACATGTCACTACGGTTAAAATTGTGATTGATTAGAAAACTGGTAAACCCTAGGAGATTAGAGACTTTGCGTGTTATAAGAACACTGTGGTACCTTGCAGTATTTTGCCCAACTCGTAGGAATAGAATAGTTCCTAAAGATGACCTGGAAATGAGTGACCCCATAAGGGTGCAACAGGCAAACTTTCAGCATGTTAATACAACTTTGTTGCATTGGTTGCTGGTGTAAGAAACCCCCACGCCTGTTTAACGGCTCCAAGCGGATAAGCTAGTAAGTGGCAAGGCAAATTTTGGTTTTAAGATTGGTAAATTGGTCTCAAAGGCAGATGAACTCATTACCAAGGCAACGGTCAGAGGTATAAAGATGCAAAAGGGAACGGGGAACCACTGCATTAAAGAATGGGAGAGTATCGAGTATCTCTAGTACAATTTGCATGACTACGATAAATCATACTTAGGATATCGCTGATCATGGGATAAGATACCAAGTTTTGACGGAGAAAGATAATCGCAAGACAGTAACGCCTTCTCGGTCACAAACAGATGAAAACTTTGCTAATTTACTGTATAAATAATCCCCACAATCTGTACATTAAATGTGAAAACATTATACGAGGCAGGAAAGACTCATAAAACTCAAGCACATGGACAGACTAATAGTAGACATAATCTTAAATAAAAAAACTGCCAGACGACATAATATGACCATTTAGCTGACACAAACCAGATAACATAACTAAAGCATTTTATATTGAATGATTCAACACATTAAAAAACCTTTTCAAAAAGGATTATACTTTGATTATGGGTGATCGAAATTGAAAATTCGTAAAGAACATTCAAAAGAACTTATAAGGTAATTTAGAATTTTAGAAAGAAATAGGCGAAGAAACCTATTGGGCGAATTTGTAGCAGAAAACTGTCATATAGAAGATTATATACATATAAATCACCTTACTATACTCCAGGTTGGATAATACTACATTATGATTAAGAAAAGATTTCGTAACAGCATAACATCAGTCAAGACATACCCAGAAGCCGACATTAAGTCAAGTGTTAAACCACTGATTGGCAAAATTATTCCCAGAATAAAAAAAAATCAGTGCAATGTCAACCTAAAATATGACATCAGGCTACTAAAAGACCAACACATCAAAAATAGTGTCAAACTGTATATATGAAGCAATTTGAATACCGTTATTCTAACGGATTTAATGTACCAGGATCTAAAAAAGTTACATAGATAGAAGACATACAAGTGAAATTAGTTAAACCACCAAAAACAAAGAAATAATCGTGGATAAAAACGACAATACAAGTCTAAAAGAAGAATATATAGAAATAAAGTTATTGCAAAATGAACACAATTCATTTAATTTACACAAAAAGTTAAATAAGCTGCAGGCTAATACAAGCATAGAAGAGTTGGTAGATATCCAAGGCTATCCACTACTAAATGTGAGAAAGAAACTACACTTGCAAGAAAAAGCTAAATTTTGCAGATAAAAAATAGAATACCATTAAAGACATGGACTGAAAAACAGGAGTTTGAATTACCATCAAAGAAGCCACGTCCGCTATTAAAAGCTTAAGATAGTAAAGCTGTAGGGCTGATACATTTTATGCAAAAATTTCTACAATTTATGGATAAACGAGGAATAAATTGTTTAACAACAGTATTTAACAAAATATATTATATATAGTAATTCGAAAAATCCCCTACAAGTTAAAGTCGATTAAATGCAAAAATATAATGATAAAGGACATTATGTATATCCAAATTATAGACAGTTTTGTTTTTTCTTACCATTATAGACATGTTTTGGGGATTGCGGCCGATCTGGATAGCTCATATCTGTAACAAATATAGAATTTTATTACAGTTGGGCTGGAAAGTCATTATTGGAACTTAAATTAAAAATAAAATTGTAAATTCGAATACAATGGACTACTGGTTTTTGTAAGACAAATTACTTGGCTATATTTTTACAAAAGTCTAGACTTCCTTCTTTTTCAATGTTAGTGATAAAATTAAATCCATTATGAATTATATTTATATATATATATATATATATATATATATATATATATATGTAACATGTACATATGTATATATATATGAGGAGCATACATGCAAAAACCGATAAATCCATTTTTTAAATTTTTTAACCTGAATATGAATCTAGAATATAAAATTACAAATTACAACAAAAACCGATATTTTTCCTTAAAAACGATGTGCAAAGTTGACCAGTTCGAGCAAATGCCGATAGATCCAAATTTCAAGCAAAACCCGATATATCTTTAAATAATTAATTTGCAATCTATGATGTAAATCCATTATATCGTGTGTACTTGTAGCAGGTTTCTTTATGCTGTTTCAGGATTAGTTTTATAGTAGTAGCACAGAATAATAAACAAACAGAATGCCCACTCTCCACGGAAAATTAAGTACGCGCATCTCCTTCGCGCAGACGTTCCGCCATGTTTTACGAGGATTTTAAAGGGAACCAGTGTTGTTTATGTGGTGTGCATGGAAAAAAAAACAGGTTTATTTGACTTTGAATATAATATAATTAAACATAAATGTAAACAATTGCATAACCTCACAAATCATATGTTTGTGTCCTCCTAAAACATGGCGCGCGTGCTGAAAAACTTCAAAGGCGGCATCTGAGAGTGGCCCTTCTGATTGTTTATTATTCTGTGGTAGTAGCATAAACAAAGAAATATAATTGTTTTCCTATGTTAGTACTTTGTAAATTAAAAACGAAAGGACTATGTTTCCTTAATCACGTTGTCGGAATTAACGAGGAAAGGATTAAGAGGTTATGTTATGTTGTATATGAATTATGTATTAAGCACTTGTTTATCATAGTTGTATTAAGTTTTAACAATAAAAACAAGTCTGTTAGAAATTAGTAAATTAAATAGGAAAAAAAAAGAAAAGTGACACCAAAAGGCAGAAATTGCAAATGCAAAGGTAACAGGTAAAAAATAAATTAAGATTTTCGTTTAAGTTCGTTACCTAACCGATTTGTTGTTTTAAATATGGTGATAGCCATCCCCATTTGGGAAACTTTACAAGAGTTTGCAAACATAATGGCCCTACTTATCACTGCAATAGCATTGTTGAAAGTAACATTCGAGCGATTCGAAATAAAATTTTTGAAAATATTGTTAAGTCGAAACTCTATATCAAATTGTGTCATTATAAAATATGTCAATGGATATTAAAAAAGATTTATAAACTACGTTGCTAAAACATTGTCAGACGGAAATATCCCAAAAGAAAATCGGGGAGGAGATTACGTGTCCACAAAATCTTTTGTTAAAAAGAATAAAATAAGAAAGTTTATTGGTAAACAACAAGGAAGAAAAAGACATTTTAATAGAAAGAAAGCAAATCGAATTTATTTGGCCGCTGATCTAAGCATAAAGAAACTACATGGCATGCAACTTACTCAATGCGAGCCTGAACATAATGTAAACTTTTCGATGTTTAGGAGCATATTCGTTAATGATTTTAACATTGGGTTTTCTACTCCAGCATCAGACGTATGGGCACAATGCACTAGACTTAAATTCAAAATTGGAATGCAAATTACCAGGGTAAATAAAAGAGAGTTTCGTACTGAATTGAGTATCCACCAAAAGAGGGCTATTGCTTTTAATAGTCTGCTAAAAACAACTCCTGAAAATCCCATTACATTCTTCTTTGATACGCAGCAGGTGCAGCCTTTGCCCGAAACACCTATTAATCATGCGTTTTATGCACAGCAGATTAGCATGTATGTTTTTTGCTGCGTTGATAGCCAGTCCAAACATCAAACTTTTTTACATGGACTGAAGATCAGGCAGGTAGGGCATCAATTGAAATAGGTTCTTCACTTGTAAATTATTTGGATTCTTAAGAGTTCAATAATATTATGACACTTTGACTCTTTTGCGATGAATGCTGTGGACAAAAAAAATTCCCATATTATTCATTCGCTGTACTTCTGGCTTAGATTTAAAGCTCCAGTTCAAGTAACAGAAATACTACTTGTATTTCCAGCAAGGGGTTGTTTGTATTTGCCAGAAGACATGGTATTTTCGAGTGTAGAAAAGCCTCTAAGAAAAAAAGCCACCATTTTCTCTAGCCACAATGAATAAATTTACAAACAAATTGGAGTTGTTAAAAAGGTAGGCACTGATTCGAGATTGTTTAATATGAAAGAGCTTTAAGTTGACTTGAAAAAAGTGAAAGCGCTAGCTGATACTAAGAAGATTATAATAAAAAAATTTAACAATGGCAAATTCATAAAAATACGATCATACCAAAACTGTTATTTTACGAGTGGGTTGAAAAATTTTGAAAAACTTAACTCCGATATTGAGTTGACCATCTCAGAAAAAGAATTAACTCGGGGTACCCGAGAAAAGAAAAAAAATCCCTTAAAAAACACTTATTAAATCAACAATTCAATAAAGATTGGGAGAAATTATAAGAACTTGACTGGTACCGGGAATTGTTTAATGCCAAAAATTCAAATGAAAAGGATGAGGAGGAAGAGGAAGGGGAGACATGTGACTGCCTGGAAGAGGAACCAAAGCTTCAAATTTGATTTTACTTAGTTTAAATTGTCAAATACTTCTAGTTAGCTTATTTTTTTTTATTAGGAACAAAAACATGATGCCCTTGTAAAGATCTTTTAGGCAAAAACCGATAAATTTCTGCTTTCAAGCAAAACCCGATAAATTAAAAAAAAATCATTAACGGTAAAAATCAAACAGTAAAAAAAGATGATACATTTATTAAAATTCTAGAATTTTATTACATGACTTAAATTATTTATTTCCAATATGATGTTTCTTTATATATATATATATATATATATATATATATATATATATATATATATATATATATATGTAACAAAACACGTGAAATAATAATATTTGAAGAGGGAAACATTATGTCATATATATGATTGGTAAGAATGCCACCCTCTCACCCCCCGTATTATCCCTTTTTTTTAAATTCCTTTCCTCTTTTTTATTCTAAATTGAGATTTTCCTTTTTCTGTTTATTTCAAAAATGTATATCATATTTGTTTTAAAGTGATTAGTTTATGAGATATACATTTTTTTTTAAAGATAGTATCTCTCTCATCTTATTTGACTGTAACAAAATAGGTTGTAGCATAATTTAAACATTTTAAATAATAAACCGTACTATTTCTAGTACCTTGAAAAACCAAGAAACAAAAAAAATTAATTTTTATTAAAGTTTTATCAAAAAGGTTTAGATATTTGGATATTAATTTTAATCGGTTAATAGTCAATGAGAACTTATTATAACTTGGAATGGAGTATTTTGCTAAATGTGCAATTTTGTCACTGAAAAGTTTAACACTTTGCAAAAAAGAATCAAAATTATAGGTTTATACTATAGAAACAAAAATTGTGCACGAGCTGCTGCTAGAATTTTTGTTAAAACACACCATAATAGACCTGCAACTCATTAGTATGTAATGAAACTGATTCAGAAATTTAGAGCAACAGGGTCAGTTTAAAGTAAAAGCATAACTGACAGGGACCTATAAATAACAAAGCAATCAAAGTAGCCGTTTTATGGAAAGTTAACTTAAAGGCAGAAAAATCACAGTCACTGTCAACAATAAGCAGAGCAATCGGTGCTTCACCTTGTACAGCCTACCGAATCCTCAATAAATTTAAGTTCCATCTATATATATAATTACATTGATACAAGAGTAAAATAAAGAACATTTTGATTGTCGTCTCTAATTTTGCGAATTAATGACACAATGCATCATTAACAATCCGCAATTGTTAAGCAATAGTTGATTTTCGGATGAATGCTTAATTTTCGTTAAAGGGCTAGGTGAACAGACATAATTGACGATACTAGATTGAGAGTGATTTACACATTCTGCGTGAATTTCACTCACAGCACGAGGTAAAACGTATGGTGTAATATCCTAGGTAATCACATTATTGGACCCTTTTTTATCACTGGAAACTTACATGCTGCATCGTATCTTGAGTTATTTAGGCAAGTGATTGATTGTATTAGAAAAACAGTATGAAATAATAATAACCTTCTCGAAGATTAGGTTGTATTTTAAAAAAATATAGTTCTTATACATTTTTCTCTACCTGTGAGACAATTTTTAAACCAAACTTTTGCTGCTTGTTGCAAGGGTAGAAAAGGACAGACGATGAAGTGGCCACCTAGGTCACCGGATTTAAGACCCGTATACTTCTTCTTATGGGGTATTTAAAAACAAAACATTATGCTACTCAACCAAAATTTCTGGATGATTTATAATAAATATTAGACGATGAATGTCGACAATTAAAGGCAGAAGTGTTAAACAATGCTACCGAAGTATCTCAAAATATATTGTACTATTGTACGGAAGCAAGATGCTCATTCTGAATGATTGTGATAAAATTATTTTTTTAATATCGTTTTCTTGCTTTATATTTATTTTTTTCATAAACTAATCACTTAAAGCATCATGTATTATACATTTTTAAAACCACGACAAAGAGAAGCATCCAAATATCAAATAAAAAGAAGAACGTGCCTTACTCAGCAAGCTTAAATATGACATATAATATCTCCCCCTATAAATATTAATTGACGTGTTTTTGCGTTTTTCCTAAAAATAGGAAGTTTAAAAGTTATTTAAGGTGGATAGTTTTATCTGAAAAGCACTGAATATAATTTTTTTACATTGAATATTTCTGTATAAACACCAGTTTGTTCTTCTGTCATAAAAACTGTGCTTCCATACAATCACAAATGATTACAGTAATACTGGCAAATATAGTGGGAGAATTGTGTAATACAATTACCCGTAGCAAATCTGATTATTCCCATTCAATCGAAGTGAGAAAATCAATATATTATAGTCCAGAGAAATAAGTTATTCACGGGACTTTGACCCGGTCAGGTAGCTGACAAGCTTTTTGAGTTTTTAGGAACTGAATAACTAAAACCTTTACGTTCCTGCAGTAGCTTTGTTGGATGTTTTTAAATTATTTACAGTTTGAGGCCAGAAATACACACCTTTAGCCACCTTCATACAATAGTAAAAAAAAGCACTTTACTTATACTATTAGGAAATTTTAGGAACCTCTCTAATAAAACAATTTTAAAGATCTAAAATTATAATTTATTAATATTGATTTATTAATGTGTTGAGCAGAAACCTATAAAAAACCTTAAAGTTCCTAATTTTCAATAAATGTTAATAACTGTTTTAAAAATAGCATAAAAGCTTAATATTGTATGAACAATTGAATTTTGTGGTGAAAGATATCTTTAACATTTTAGAATAATTTATTATTTGTTAAAAAGTTATTTTAAATTAGTTAAACCAAAAAACTATTTTTGTAATAACAAAAGTCAGAAAAAATGAACTAATAATTACGGGTACAATACGGGTACTAGTAGTAAGAGGGAGAGTATCAAAAGAATTTTAAAACAGTGAAAAAACTATTTTAAATTATAGCTGGTTTGATTATAACAATTAAGAAATTAACGGCATTTGGAAAATCAAGGGCTAAAGTTTTAATATAAAGAGCTTAAGAAAGATTTATTTTGAACGGAGTCACCTACAAAGCTTTAAAATATGGAGCAAGTCGGTCAGCTTGGTGTAGTGGAAGTAGGGATGGCGGTTTTTGACAAAACACCGGTTTTCGGTTATACCGGTTTTTTTTGCTTACGGTTTAACCTGGCGGTTATAACCGGTAAAAAAAACCGGTTTTCCCAAAAACCGGTTTTTCGGTTTTTTTAATCCAATAGATTACAAAGTTACATTTACAATGCATTTTAGTTTGCGATACTTCAGTCAACTCGATATCAATATTATTAAAATTAGTACTATCGAAAGAACATCAATATCAATATAAATAAGACACAATTTTTAATAAAACCATTTTATTCTATTAATTAATATATTTATTGATTATTTTATTATTATTATATATTTATTGAATATTATTAAATATAATATTATACTACTGCTCAACAGAGAGCGCTGAAATAATTCAGGTTCTATTGTCATTGAATATATATTATGAGAGTAGAATATAATATGCAATTATCGTATTCAATTATTGATGCAAATTTAATTTACCATTAAAAAATATAATCTTTTAAAATATCCACCAATTTTCCTTTCCTCCCAAACTCAAAAAATTCCTCAACCATTGCAATTTATAAAAAAATTCCCAGACTCTTTCAAATGGGATTTAAAAAAATAATATCACCACAAATATTTTACTTAAAAATAAATTGGATAATGCAATTCATCTTTTATTTTTACTACCATCAAAAAAAATTTATCATGTATTACTTTTAACACGTTTGTATATTTGTATAATAGGTACATTTTAACTCATTTATTACTTCCTGTTGTTTTAAAAACGTAGGGAAATCCTTGGAGATTCGTATTCGTAATCAGTAATTCGATATTCATAGCCAGAACATTATTTTTGGTAATCAGCGAAAGCCATTCACCCACTTTCAATGTCAAGAGTCAAGTGTGAAAAATATATGATGTTTCTTATGTAAATGTTATGATTTTAAATACCCTTTCAACGAAATATTATAATAAAACTTATTTCTGGTTGATGTGAGTTTGCACTTTCAGTTTGCTTCTGCATTTATAAAATAAAATAAAATTTGAATTATGGTTTTGTTTGAAATAATTACTTGAGAATAATAATTATGACTGGGATCCAAAATAATACCTAACCTAATCACCGTAAAAACCTAATAACCGGTTTTTACTTTAAAAATAAAAAACCGGTTATAACCGGGACAAAAAAACAACCGATATAACCGGTTATTGCGAAGTAAAAAAACCGGTTTTCGGTTAAAACCGGTAGGTTTTTCCCATCCCTAAGTGGAAGGGAAAATCGAATTATAAACTATATCTCCGGCTGATGAATTCTGACATTAATATTTTGTGAGTAGTCTTTTTACACATTACAAATAGACCTTTTGTAAATAAATTTAATGATAAATGAACCATGTAAATTGTTTAAACAATTTTTGGTCAATTTGTTTAACAATAGTTTTAGGATGAACTTTGTGGGCAAACATAGGAATATGTCATTTACATTTGAATATTTATAATAACTGTTTGTAAATAATTGATGTCGCCCGTTCGGTCAGCTTGGAAATATTTTGACAAAGTCATTGTCGGAAGCATATAGCACAAAATTTCCTAACTGTAACTATTATAAACAATGGTATTATTGACTCGAATAACTGTTGCAGACTTTTTTCGTAAAAAAAATAACAAAAATCATGACTACTGGGAGTTAATGGTCAATAATTTTTGTTAAAAACTTTAAAAATAAACTTTTGTTTTATTTTATAGTTTTATTTTGTTAATAAACTGCATGTGAATATTTTTTTATTTAAATATTGGCTATGAGCACGTATGCTTGGTAGTACAGTAATTTTTAGCCACGGTCTGTCGGTATAATTTACACCAACATGGAACGTAACAAAAAATAATTACTAAATTTACTAGACAGTAGTTGGAATTGGAATCAGTATAAGAGTATAATTGTTATGTTTTATGTAAAAATAAAAACTATCCTATATAGGTATTGTTAAAATAATATTGTTGCATATATTTTTCTTTCTTTATATATAAAAATCAGAAATATATATATATATATATATATATATATATATATATATATATATATATATATATATACAGTCCTCTCTCTCTATAACGATATGCAAGGGACCGGGAATTTTCATCGTTATAAGGAGAGATCGTTATACAGAGAGAGACAAAATTCGGTACTGTAATATTAATAATACTGTACTAAATAACCTATTTTAATTTAAAAAAATTATCAAAACGAATATAAATGACTTAACATTGTATTCCACATAGATTTATTAACGAATAATATAAGCAATACAGTATAAAAAATGACTGTGCAATTAAAACATGTGTACTGTACAATAAAAAAATAAAATGCTACTGTAAAATATATTTAGCCTACATTATCAAAAAAATCTGTCACCCTGCTCTGTCTTCTTTTCCCTTTCCACAGAACTGACCTGACCTTGTCCTGAAGACGCATCGAATCTTCTACAGCACTCATATCGTCTTCCTGGTGGATGAAAAATCGATGCAGTACTTTTTCCGCATCCAATGCCTGCTGAGGGGTCGGAGCTGGTTCTGACTCTACTTCCACTTCAGAGTCACTGTTTTCTTCTTCTTCTACACGAACTGCTTGCAGGATGTCCTCGTCAGAAAGTCCAGATGTTGTAGCTACATTTTTATCAACTTCTTTAAAATCTGTTAGCTCTTCCGGTCCGTAGGTGATAGTAAATTCAAACTGTCTGGCCCAAACATCTAATGGCAGGTCATCTTCATCATAAGCCAATCCTTGATCTTCCAGCCATCCTACGTGTTTGAAGGAATGTTGTATTGTATTACTCGTCACCTCGTCCCAGGATTTACTAATCATTAGGATGGCGTCAAGAATGTTTAGTTTAAGATCGCCATTATTCTCAACCAATTCCATCAAAAGTCTTCTCCTGTAATGGTTTTTTAAACTCTTGATGACACTTTGGTCCATGGGCTGAAGGACACTCGTTGTGTTTGCTGGCAGAAAACAGAGTTCGATGTTTTGAAGGTCGTGCAATACAGGATGAGCAGGACAATTGTCTACAAGCAAAAGAATTGTTTTCCCTTTAAGCTCGATATCCCACTTTCTTATCGCTTCTTCAAAAATTTCCGAGGTCATCCACGCACTCTTGTTTGCTTTATATGTCACCGGTAGATTTTTTTATGTTTTTAAAGCAACGCGGGTTTTTCGACTTCCCTATCACTAACAATTTTTGCTTCACCGAACCTGTCATGTTAGCGGCTACTAAAACTGTAATGCGTTCTTTAGAGAGCTTTCCACCAACGCACTTTTCCAATTTAAATTTTAAAGTTCTGTTGGGTGTCATTTTAAAAAACAATCCAGTCTCATCCGCATTGAAAATGTGGTCTGACGCATATCGTGCCTTCAGTCCAGGCTACACGTTTTCTAGCCAATGATCCGTTACGTTTTTGTTAACATCGCGAGCCTCTCCGCTGATTTGGCCGTAGTTGATCTTGTGCCGCATCTTCCACTTGCTCAGCCAACCCTCAGATGCCTTAAAATTCTCAATTCCAAGTTCAGTTGCAAAAAATTCAGCTTTTGTCCTGACCACAGGCTCAGAAAGTGGAATATGGTTCATACGCTGCTGCTGGAACCACTAAAGCATAGCGCGATCTAAATCTTCGTGCTGAGGTTTCCGCAACTTCTTCCTGCTACCGCCCTCCATCTCCGCTTTAAGCCACTTTTTTCTGTCCTTCCATATCGTAGCCACAGTTGACTGAGACAGCCCCGTCCGGCGAACGACATCCGATTGCTTTTCACCTTTCTGTATTGCTCGAGTTATCGATAGTTTTTCCTCCACCAAGAGAACTTTACGCTTTTTTGAAAACATGTTGACTGTTGGCACACTAAGACGCAACTCAAACTGGAAATTAAAAGTCGTCAATAGATGACAACATCTGTGTGATAACAGTAAATTACGCCGCCCGAACAATAAACGTCACTTAACCCTCTGATAAGAAAGAGTGTATGCCGCATTCCTTAAACGCAAAAAAAAACAACCGCTGAACAATGACCTTTTCATTCGTGACTCAGGTAGTCTGAACTTTAAATACAATAACACATTTGTCATCAACTATTGAATGCTAAAAAAGTTATTGCTATAAAGAGAGAACGATATCGGTATAGAGAAAGAATTAATACATTGTTCTTATGACGAACCAACCAACGTTTACTATTTTCATCGTTATAGAGGAATTATCGTTATATAGGGAATCGTTATAGAGAGAGACTACTGTATATGTATATATATATATATATATATATATAAATATATATATATATATATATATATATATATATATATATATATATACATATAAATATATATATATATATATATATATATATATATATATATATATATATATATATATATATATATATATATAGAAAAGAAATTTAATCTTTGCAGATAAGTTAAATAGTAAACTCTTAAATATTCTAATAATCTTATCTGCAAAGATTAAATTCCTTTTCTTTTTAGAGGAAAATGGGGTTCTTTAACAACATACGGGTTAATTATGGTGCTGAGGCGTTGAGGTTGCTCAAGGATTACCAAAAGACCAATGTCAGACTAGCAAAAGAAAGGAATCGGAGACTTTTTTTTACATATTTAAGAGTTTACTATTTAACTTATCTGCAAAGATTAAATTCCTTTGCTTTTTAGAGGAAAATGGGGTTCTTTAACAACATACGGGTTAATTATGGTGCTGAGGCGTTGAGGTTGCTCAAGGATTACCAAAAGACCAATGTCAGACTAGCAAAAGAAAGGAATCGGAGACTTTTATTACATATTTAAGAGTTTACTATTTAACTTATCTGCAAAGATTAAATTTCTTTTCTTTTTAGAGGAAAATGGGGTTCTTTAACAACATACGGGTTAATTATGGTGCTGAGGCGTTGAGGTTGCTCAAGGATTACCAAAAGACCAATGTCAGACTAGCAAAAGAAAGGAATCGGAGACTTTTTTTATTGTCATGTCGTTCCAAAGGTATAACACCTAAACACATTGTTCATGCCAATTGGCAGATTTCCCCAATATTTAAGAGTTTACTATATATATATATATATATATATATATATATATATATATATATATATATATATACAAAACAACAAAGTTTATTAGGGCTGCAGTCAGAAGTTTGGCTGGGATGTTACAGAAACACTTTTTTAACTTTTGGTCTAGCTTTCGGAACTGTTTAATGTTCGGAAAAATTTCCGCCGTTAGTACAATGAAACCTAGAGCTAAGATTCATATTATTACTAAAATTAATATCAGACTCACCAGTCTTCCGGGTTGAACCGCGTCGATATCCATTTTGCCGAGCTTTCGGCATCCTCTCTGATGCCTTCTTCAGGGCTTCCGAGGTCTCAGTCTCATGAATAGTGAACAGTGTAGTAGTGTCTGGGGGCTCGGCAGACTGAGATCTCGGAAGCCCTGAGGAAGGCATCAGAGAGGATGCCGAAAGCTCGGCAAAATGGATATCGACCCGATTTAACCCAGAAGACTGGTGAGTCTGATATTAATTTTAGTAATAATCATAAATGTGTTGCTTGTGTGAGTCCATTTCAAATAGGTAAAGAAATAATAAATAAGACTTAATCACAATCAATTTAATTTAACTATCAGACGACCGGTTTCGCTTTCTACAATATGCAAAGCATCCTCAGGTCTCGATACAAAGTTAAACAAATGCTGAAATAATAAAAACCCATATTAGGGTGTTGTCTAATAACGATAAACAAAGTAGGTGTTGTAAATTACAATAATTATGCCAATATTACATGTCTGTGGTTTTATTTAAATAAGTAAGTTGAATAGAAGGTATAAAATTTTTAAAAAGTTTAAACAGACAAGGTAAGGCCCACAAATTGTTATAAAATAGTCTCTTCGATTGTAATAAATTAATAAATGAGCAAATAAATAAATAAAATAAACATTACTTACATGCCGGTACTCTATTAATAGATGGATGGTAGAACATGGTTGAAACTACTTTATATTGTTGAATGGAGAACTCAATTCTATTATTGCAGTTGTTTGACAGTAAACGGGAAGTTCTTGAGGAGATAGATTTGATCCAATGAAGAAGAGATATGTGTGAGATTGTTTGTTAAATGTAAGTGATGTAATATACCATTGTGTTATTAAAAGCTATTTATACTTATTCGAGAGATATATTTTTGAAATGTGTGTTATTTATTGAGTAATTGTTTTATGAAGGTGACAGTTTTATGACAATGAATAAGTTTAGATGTAAAAATTGTGTGGGTGTGCAATTATTTTCCAACTTGTAGTTATCAAATTACTTTGATAAAGTTCTATTGGCAATGAGTTAATTATTGGAATAGTCAAGTAAATAAAATGTTAAAATACAAACAATTAAGGATAATTTAAACACACTAAAACAGAAAACACTTAGAAGGGACGAAACAAACATTGAATTTAAAAGGGGGAAGGACTTTAATGCACTACATCGTAGTCTTGGGCACAATGAGTTTTTTTATGTTATATCTATTAGATTTTAGTGGTAAATTTGACAGATGTAGGTTAGCATGTGACAGTTCTTCTTCTGTTTCTCAATACTGTTATATTGTAGGATGTATTTCAATTATCCATATTGTTACATTAAATTTGATTAATTAAAGATTGTTAAAGTATGCCAATATTAAACACATCAATTTACTTTTGATATGTAAATTGAAACAATTTTATAGACATTCATTAATAACAGCATATTTCATGAAACTAGATAACTTAACTTACAGTATTGAGAAACAGAAGAAGAACTGTCACATGCTAACCTACATCTGTCAAATTTACCACTAAAATCTAATCGATACAACATAAAAACACTCATTGTGTCCAATACTACGATATAGTGCATTAAAGTCCTTCCCTCTTTTAAATTCAATGTTTGTTTCATCCCTTCTAAGTGTTTCCGGTTTAGTGTGTTTATATTATCCTTAATTGTTTGTATTTTAACATTTTATTTACTTGACTATTCCAGTAATTAACTCATTGCCAATAGAACTTTATCCAAGTAATTTGATAACTACAAGTTGGAAAATAATTGCACATCCACACAATTTTTACATCTTAACTTATTCATTGTCATAAAACTGTCACCTTCATAAAACAATTACTCAATAGATAACACACATTTCAAAAATATATCTCTCGAATAAGTATAAATAGCTTTTAATAACACAATGGTATATTACATCACTTACATTTAACAAACAATCTCACACATATCTCTTCTTCATTGGATCAAATCTATCTCCTCAAGAACTTCCCGTTTACTGTCAAACAACTGCAATAATAGAATTGAGTTCTCCATTCAACAATATAAAGTAGTTTCAACCATGTTCTACCATCCATCTATTAATTGAGTACCCGCATGTAAGTAATGTTTATTTTATTTATTTATTTGCTCATTTATTAATTTATTACAATCGAAGAGACTATTTTATAACAATTTGTGGGCCTTACCTTGTCTGTTTAAACTTTTTAAAAATTTTATACCTTTTATTCAACTTACTCATTTAAATAAAACCACAGACATGTAATATTGGCATAATTATTGTAATTTACAACACCTACTTTGTTTATCGTTATTAGACAACACCCTAATATGGGTTTTTATTATTTCAGCATTTGTTTAACTTTGTATCGAGACCTGAGGATGCTTTGCATATTGTAGAAAGCGAAACCGGTCGTCTGATAGTTAAATTAAATTGATTGTGAGTAAGTCTTATTTATTATTTCTTTACCTATTTTTAGTAATAATATTAATCTTAGCTCTAGGTTTGATATATATATATATATATATATATATATATATATATATATATATATATATATATATATATATATATATATATATATATATATATATATATATTATTGTGATATTTAAAGTCTTGGTGCGCCAAGCAATAATTAGCTAATTAATTTTTTGATTAATTAAAATTATTTAAATGATATGATTGTGACTCTATCACACTTTTTAATTCTCTTATCTCAGGGTTAAATTCGTGCTTCAATATCTATGCTATTACATGTGAAAGGTAAGGTCCAAAGAATACCGGAATAATAAAAAACACATATGATCTAACACTATATATTGAAATAAAAATAATGAAATAATTCACACTCAAAAGTTTTCAATAAACAAAATCTCATATAATAATTCTCAAAATTTTGTTCTACGTACGTGAACAATCAAAATTAATGGTACAAACAATATTAGTTGAAATCTCAAAATCCAAGTATTACTCTAAATCTCCTAATCAAAATATTTATATCCTTTCTCAATTAAGTGTAAAAATTGTGTTATCAATGAAAGAAAAACTGCAGAAAACAAAACTATCTCTCTCTGATGATGAGTGGTCCAAATCCTTGTTATTTGTAGACTATACTATTTACTCGTGGCCGCTCCCTAAGTAATCAGCAATCTTACAATAATTTATTGCAAGTATCTCGTCCTTAATGATCTCCTTCAAATGCACGAATCGTTCAAATTATGCTAGCTTCTTCTTCTCTCAATAAACTGAATCTCTCGTTGGCCTGAGTGAAAAATGACTCTTGGAATATCTTTTCTTTACGATAAACTGAATCTCTCGTTGGCCTGAACAGTGACTCTTGGAATATAAGTAGAAAAATATGACTTACAATATTTTACTGGATCAGCTTCTGTCAGATACACTAACTACACGAAAACTCACAAACTTTCACTGCTACTGCTTCCTACCTCTGGGAAACTACCCGAGAACAACGGCCGTTCGCCTTGCACCCTTGGAAACCAACTAACTATCTTTTTTTCACTCCGAAATCTAGCTAAACTTTCATTCCTACATACCTCCCACCTTTTTTTAATCTCCGCCAATCAAAACTCGTCACAATTCCCCATTCTTTCATTCCGATAACAAACAAATTTTTACCTATAATTATAAAATTTCCTAAAACTTATTTACAAATAATATTTTTCTATAATTCTTAAAAACTAACAAAAACATCTTTCCAAATCTCTTCTATTGTGTATAATCGCTGCGTTAGTGTATTTGGAAAAACCCGGTTTAATTGTCTTTGGGATTTCACTTAAAATTATGCGGGTCACTCAAGTATAGTATAACAAAGGAAATAATTTATGCTTAGCTTACATTTTGTTTAATACAGGTAATCCAAAAATTTAAATATTTTCCTTCTTCGAAATGTTTGTTGGGCATTATCCTAGTTATCTGAATTATTTTAGACAAACCAATATCTTTCTCGTTTTTACATATCATAACAATATATATATATATATATATATATATATATATATATATATATATATATTATATATATATATATATATATATATATATATATATATATATATATATATATATATATATATATACATATATATACAGTGGGGCTGCTTAAGTTCAAACCATATGGGATAATTAATTTTGCGAAAAAAATGGTTCGTGTAAGTTTATTGGCGATGGTCATCCATAGATAATAGCACAATGGAATCCATATTTTGCGCGATCGTTCGATACTTCGTCTGCCGATTGGTGATCTATTTTGACCTCGCGGCTCTCCCCCTTCTGCTTATGTTGTTATTCCATTGTTTTTTTTTTCTATTAAGAGTCCGTTTGTTTATATAGGATACGTTAGATTCTCTTTTAATGTCTTTACCTCTCTTTTGATCTCTCAGCTTATTTCCTGTAATCCTTCTCAGTGCTCTCATGTCTGCCGTTTCCAGTTGTGGCTGTATCAGATCTTGTTTCTAAGGCCTATGTCATTATTGGTCTTACACTGACTTTATAAATTATTAAATTCATCTCAGTGTTTGTTTTGTCATATAGTGTTAGTAAGGCATCCTGCCGGTCTATTTGATTTTTTTATGTTTTTTGTTTGCTGGATCTCTCACGTTCTTGGTCTCCATAGCTGGACATTGTAATTTCATATATATATATATATATATATATATATATATATATATATATATATATATATGTATAAATGTATGTATTTATAATATATATATATATATATTATATATATATATATATATATATATATATATATATATATATATATATAAGTATAAGTATAACTACACCCCTGGCCCTGTAGTAGGCCCTTAGCTTCAATAGTATTTACAAGTTTTTTCTACTTTTTAGGGTCCCCCACTTGTACCTTTCATTTTCTTGTTCCTATGTTATCTATGTCGGCGTAGTCAGCATTTAACCAATTTTTTTGTGGTCTTCCTCTTCTTCTTTTTCTTTGTTCTCGTGTTTTCAGGACACTTAGGACGTTTTTTTTCTGTTGGTATTCTCAAAAACTTGTTCCAACCATTTAACTCTTTGTGCTCTGATTTTCTGCGTTATTTTGGGTCTCTTATGAATCTCTATTTGCTTCAGGTTTGTTTCTCTATGTCATTCTCCATTAGTCTACTTTATCCCACTAAAAACTTTTCTCAGGATTTTCCTCTCAAAATCTTCAACATTTTTTTTCCTTTTTGATTTGCTGTCCAAGTTTCACATGCATAAAATACTGTTGCTCTCACTATTGTTTTTTAAGTTAAAAACTTGGCTTCCCTGGCACGTTTTTTATCTTGAGCAGTGCATTTAATGATCCAACTGCTTTGCTGGCTTTCAACAACCGCTTATATATTTCTGTCTCTTCGCCTCTTCTATGCTATTGCATTTTTAAATTTATGATCTGCCTCATTCGTTCTTAGAGTAATTAATTTGTTTTCTTCTGTATTTCCTCTTATTCTGCTCTTATTTCCATATACTCGTTTTTTTTCTGGATTTATAGTCAGGTCATATTTTTTAGCTGCTTTTTAAAATTCTATGAATATTTTTTAAAGTTTTTTTACATAAACGAGTCAAAAATACAAAGTCATGTGCGAAACCTATCCATAGTTATTTTTTGTTAATAATCGTACCGCTTGCCTGAATTTTGGCTCCTCTATTTATTTTTCTTAGTACTAGGTTAAGCCATTCTGGTAACATGGGATCTACTTGTTTTATTCTTCTACTGAAGTTAAATGGATTTTGAATGCATCCCTCTTTTTTATTGACTGTATTATTTAGAGTCATATTAACTAATCGTATCAGGTTCTCTGATATATCTAGTGATATTATTGCTTCGTATAATATGTTTCATGAGATGAAGTCATAGGCCTGTTTCTACATATTCTACCATTTCTACATACTAACTCATTAATCTAAACTGTTTTTTAATTTCGCCAAAAGAAATAAATATAGCGTCTTCAAAAAAAGTTTAAACCAAAGATTTATTTGTATAAAAAGTAGTTCGTTACTGCTTATATACATGTTACAAAAGCAAAGAGGAATTTCTGTTTGTTTAATTTTTGAAAAGTAATGTTAATATAAAATTATAGTATTATTTCAAAAAGAAAATGTCAAATTTAATTAAAAACCTTTTATTTTATAGGTAAGAAATTTAATAAACCATATCCCTATTATCTACTTTATCACAATCAATCGCAATAAATTCATACTGACCTGTATCAGTCGTTTGAAAGGTGAAAGCCTCAGAAATGGGACTCCAACCAAATTTGTTTCTGGCCTGAACTTTGGCTTCGTAATTTTGGCCGGATTCTAATCCCCGAATTACGTAGCTCATAGATTGAACTCCTGGAGATTGAGTAGGAGCAGCGGGTAAAATTACATCCCTCCAATCTGTTCGCCTGTCTATGAATTGTCGTCCGTAACCGTATCCTACACTGTAACCTACCGCTGCATAAGTTTTATTTTCCTAAAATAAATAAAAAATACAGTGCCGTCAAATTTTAGACTAAAGATAATCATCAGCAAAATTTTAGTTAAAAAAAATGTGATAATAATTCTTAATTATAACCTTTTTGTTAACCAGTTTTTCTTATTTACATATTGGAGAACCCCATAAAACTTAGGTAGTAAACATAAAGAAAAGTCAGGGCACAATCCTTTGCCCGGACTTTTTTTGTTTACGTTGAGATTGCCATGATTTGAGACATATACGTTGACCTGAAAATTCTTTTTCTGATATTTTAGATTTTATCAAAGATCGCTTTTGGATTCAACCACAATTTTGCATATAAGTCTTTTGGTTAATGTTAGGGGTCCCAATTGGTAAGATTTTTCAAAACATAATTTTAAAAATAAAACCACCAAATCTTGTTTTGTTACTTAAAAAATAAAAAAACTATTTTTTTTCATAAATCAATATTATGTTCATCAAATGTATACAGACATATTAGATATATATGTATACATTTTAAAGGATTATAAAGACATCAAAATAGTAGTGCCACTATGTTATAAAACAATCTAAAATGTAAAAATAAAAATTACAATTATTTTAACGTGTAGGTTAAATTACTAATGAACGTTAAAATACCATTTAAGAGTGTTGGGAAAATATTTGGTATAAACGTACTTAATGGATATAGACCAGAGAATTAAGCATTTTCTCGTGAAATCTGTATACTGTTTAATCTGGCTGTAGAAAAAGTAATAAGTATGTCACAAATCAAAACCATTAGTTGGAAACTGCTGTTGATCAAGCAGTTTGTTACTTTGCGGCGAGTATTTTGGTCTCCGGCATGACTTCGTCTATGCCTTGTGCCTGTCATATCTTCATCCAGCCAATAGCTTCGCCGAGTCCAACTTAGTAAGAGGTTCCGCCTCTACAAAATGAATAACCCTTTGGGAACGGAAAACTTGGGATATCAATCTTAAGAGATGTTTAAATGAGGAGGTTTTTACTGGTGAAACTAACGGCTTAAATATCTAAGGATAAGAGTAAGAAGGAAGTATATGAGGTTAAGAAGAGTGCAAGCAGGAGATTTGCAAGAAAAAAATGAATGAAATAAAGCAAATGCAGAATGAATACAGAAATGAGATAAGAAGATCTAAGAGATAAATGTGGAGTAACCTTCTTCAGGATCTAACAAGGGATATCTGGGGGCAGGGCTTCAATTCGATTCAATTTCGATTATCTGTATCGAATTTAAAAAAAAAATACATCCTACCACCCGCCTAAGAAAGCGAAACTTAGTTATACGGAAACTCTTTTCTCAGGTGGACAAAAGGCGCCGAAGGGTTACTGTTTTGTGAGACGGAACCTCTTACTGAGTTGGACTGGACGAAGCTATTGGACGGATGAAGATACAAAAGGCACATTGCACGGACGAAGTTATGCGGGGACAATAGGACTAGCCGCAAAGTAACAAACTGTTTGAACAACAGCAGTTTCCAAGACAGCAAGGTTGTCCTTATCCGGAAAGGCAGAGGTAAAGAGAAAGAGGTGCGCTTTCGGCAATTTGCCTTTTCAGTTTAGTAGCTAAATTGTACGAGCAGCTTCTGAAAGGGCGCTTGAGCGAGAGCTGGAAGTAAAGCATGCGCTTAGCGACCGCTAATATGATCCGTGGCCGTCTATAAATGCTAACCTCTTTCGTCACGCAGGATAAAAGACATGGATGGTTCTAATCTTTCTTGATGTCAAAAATGCATTAAACACGGCATCTTGGGAAAAACAATGTCCAGGCTCCATGAGTTGGCATTAGTGAGTACCTAGTCAACATAATTGACAGATACTTTACTGACAGGTACATAAGAGAAAAAGATACCGATATCAGTTTGTCGCAGAGTGTTTCGCAGGTTGCAGTACTAGGTCAAACCCTGTGGAATGTACTGTTAAGGGGTGTTAAGGCTACATATGCCAAGACGATGCACTCTTGTAGCTTATGCCGATTATCTCGCACTGATTGAGAAGGCGAGCCAGAAAACGGACATGGCTAATATGGCTAATTCAGTCCTGTATTAGCAGGTGGATCAAAGCGAACGATCTACAGCTAGCATCTTAGAAAACTGAGGTGACAGTTCTCAAAAGGAGCCGGGACAAATCCTCTCGTCGCTTTATAGTGGAAAGTGTGGAGGTTACATTACGTTAAATTGAATAATTATTTCGGAGTTTGGTTATCAGGACTGAAGTTCGGAGTACACATTCAAAAGATGGTCATGAATAAGACCGAAATCTGGAGCCGTTAATAGGTTTAATGCCAAACATTGGAGACCCAAGTAGCACCATAAGAAACATGCTAAATTAAGTTTTCTAGCCAGTGATAACCTATGCCGTCCCCGTGAGGTGTAGCGCACTGAATACTGCAAAATACGCCAAGCTGATACAGACTTCGCAAAAGCGAATGAATCTCAGGGTATTTAGCGTATACAAAACGGTTTCAAATTAGGCACTGTATGTCATTGGGGCGATCATAGCGATCGTTTTGTGGTGCAAAGAGCGAGCGAGAGTGTATGCGGGAGGATCGATGAGAACTCTAAAAAAGATTTCCCGTGGCCTGCCATCATTAAATGGATACCTTCCTAGGCACTTACTAAAATCTGGCAATACGGTAATTAAAAAAAATACGGGTTTGACTCTTATATTAGGATTGGGCGGATTAATCTTTTAAAGTTTTTTATTTTTGTATATCTCGATATAATTAAGCATCTAAGGAGAAGACTGGGCCCAAAATAGGATCTGTTGTCTGTAAAAATACTGCGGTTTATCTCTGTAGGAGTATTATTATTAGTGTTAAGTAGCTCTCCCAAGTATACAAATTCGTTGACTGCTTCAATAGCGTTGTTTTCCATATCAAGTGGTCGTAGAATTTGTAGTTGCGATTTTATTTTTATGCTTAGTTTTGTTGACATTTATTATTTACCATATTTTGGACTAAGCAAGCAGCTAAAAAACACAAATTTAAGCCAGAAAACCAAACTAATAATATATCGAACACTCATTCTACCAGTGCTGACATATGGGTCAGAAACATGGACCATCTCCAAAACAGACGCAAATCTTCTGCTCGTCTTCGAAAGGAAGATACTAAGAAGAATAATGGGCGCATTCTGTGAGAATGGTATTTGGAGAAGGCCATATAATTTCGAATTGTACGAGAAGTATAAAAAAATAGTAAGTGGTAGAGATGTAATATCCTTCATAAAAATAGGTAGGCTTAGATGGGCTGGACATGTGTCAAGAGCAAATGAAAATTACCCACCCAGACGAACTCTATTATCGGTCCCAGTGGGAAATAGGAGTAGAGGCAGACCACGACTGAGATGGAGGGACGGTGTGTACGAGGACGTAAGGAAAATCGGCGCGGCAAATTGGCAACGGCTGGCGATGAACAGAAACGACTGGCGAAATAGACTGGGAAGGTCAAGACTCAACTAGAGCTGTAGCACCACTGATGATGATGATATATTTTTGTAGCTGATTCTTTAATGCTACATAGGCCTCTCTTACAGCTTTTTCCGTTTTCCCAACAATATTGATATTATCAGCATACACAAGGATGTGCACTGATTTATTACATATTAAACTAATGGTTGTGATTTGTGCCATACGTATTATTTTTTTCAGAGCCAGATTAAACAGTAGACAGGAGACAGTATCTCCCTGGCACAGTTCGTTATTTGTTCACACACTTTCCCCTGAATTCGTACTTTACATTCAACTTTTTCAAGAGTTAGTTTTGTTAAATTTACCAACTGATTTATTATTCCTATCTCTTTTATAGCTTTAAACATTTTCCTTCTATTCACAGAGTCGTAGACTGCTTTATAGTCTATAAATACAAGATGAGTATCTACGACATCTTTCAGTGTTTTTTCTAAATTTTGTCCGAGGATTGGAATCTGATCAATTGTCGATTTACCACCTCTAAAATCAGCCTGCTATTTTCCTACTATCCGTTATGCATATGGTGCCATACGGTAACAAAGAACTGTGGAAAATATTTTATACGCTGCATTTATAAGTGTAATTCCACTGTGGTTAGATCATTCACAGATATCTCATTTTTTGTATTTGGCGCAAAGTATTCCAATATTCCATTCATTGGAGAGTAATTTTTGTGTCCATATTTCTGTTATAAGCTGCTGTAATGCTATTATGGTAACGTGGTTACCTTCTTTATATATTTCAGCTAAAAGATTATCTATTCCGATTGATTTTTTTCTGACTATTTTTTTAACTGAACTGACTTGTGGTGGCCTTGTTTTTTTGTTGATGTTAATTTTCTTATGGAATGCTCTGAATTCTTTTTGTCTGTTGATGTTTTTCATATATTTAAGTTTCTTATTTAAGTCGTTTTATTTTTTCTTTTGTGTATCTTTTTTTCTTCTCTTCTCTGCCTGGTAATTCTCTACAGTAGTTCGTCGGGTAAGAATCTTTATTAGACTTAATTTTTTCTTTTGTTCATTCTTGCATTCATCGTCAAATCAATGATTTTTCCGGGCACAAGTTTCTACCTGTCCTTTAATTTATTTATATTTGACAAGGTGATTGAGACATTGTGGCGAATACAAAAAGACTAAAAAATAAAAATCAAATCACTTTTGCGGGTATTGTTCAACATCGGAATCAAAAAGGATAGTCATACGATGTTTGGAGTCGTGAAATCAAGAAACAGGAATATTTTTTTAACAAGCATAGTTTAGTTACAAGCGTTTTCTGTTTCTATCCATGATTTCCACCAAGATATTGGTAGGAATTCTTCTTCTTCTTTTTATATAGACATGACTATGTCTGTTTTTCAATGTGCCTCCAGTAAGTTGTCCTTCCATAATTTTCGTTTTCTTCTTACTTATCATCTTCCTATTTGGGAACCGTCTCTTGCCGTCTTTACTACTGTGTTGTCTTTCAATCATATTTGTCTTACCATTAGGTATCAGGTCTTGTTTTTGCCGCGTATGTCATTATTGGTTTGATGACTGTTTTGTAAATTCTGCCTTCCGTTTCTTTCCCGATATTTTTATTTTTATAAATTGATGCAGCATACGTTGTAAATCATCTTCACTTTGAGAGAGTATTATTGCGTCGTCTGCATAGCAGATTATTTTAAGTTGTTTTTCTCCCATTTTTACTCTTTTTTAGTTCTCGCTTTTTTTATTTCATCCATAATCAGATTAAACAATAGGGTCGGTTAGTTCTTCTTCTACTTTTACTTTTATTGTGTTGTTTTGGTAGATATTTTCGATCATTTTGATTATTCCTAGAGGTATCTCTCTTGTGAGGTGCACGAAATATATATCCGGGTTTGCTGTTTTCTAATGATTTCTCTTGCACTTGCCTCATTATAAATATAGCGTCGGTGCATGATCTTCCCGACCTAAAACCTTGTACTTTTGCTAGTGTTATTATTTCATTCAATTTATTTGTTACACTTTGGTTGTTAATTTTAGTGTTGTGTTTAATAAATTTATTTCTTTCCTAATAAATAATAAATATTTCCTTCGTAATTTTCGGTTCTGATTTGTTTTTCTCTTTGAAGAGAGGTATTAGGATGCTTGATCTCCATTCTTGAGAAATTTTGTTCAGTTTTATTATTTTTGGATTAGTTTTCATAGTTGTTTGGTTACATCTGGTCCTCCGTACTTTGGGAGTTCGTTCGGTATTCTGTTTTCTCCTGGTGATTTTCTATTTTTTAATTTCCTTAATGCTTACTTTACCTCTTCCTCCTTAATATTTATTTCTTCGTTTGTCATAACCTCTGGCGTTAGGGGTTAGAAATTGTATATATAATTTTAATGTTGTGAGTTTGTGACAACTGTCAAGATGTTACATTGTTTTAGAAGGAGATGCTCTTTCATCCAATACATTACTGACAAACCCGTATAATACGACATTAAAATGTATACCCTTTGTGATGCCAAACCATTCAAGACAGGAATCTAGAGATCGTAATTTTGCGTTTTTACAATTTTAAATTATTTTTACTAAAAAATGATCAACTTTACAGAAAACTTACATCAGTCTTTTTTTTTTCTTTACAGTGATAAAAACAAAATAAAAAAATTATTTGAGATAAAAAAATTAATTGTTACAATTTGTTAAAAAAAATTGTTTAAAAAATTTGTTTAACTTCAAAAACAACTTTTCGACTGGGCGATCTATTGACCCTTACTTTGGAGTATCTCAAATAAGTGAATATGTAAAAAACTCTAATAAGAATATTTTCCGAACGAACACGAGCTTTTCGCCTTGTCTAGAAGCTGATTTTTAAGTTTAAAGTTTAAGTTAGGATCATTGAGAGTTTTTAAAACATACGAGAAGTTAAGTTTTTAATCTATCTTTACAACTCATAAAGAGCCATTTGAAAGAACTATCACCCATGCAAAGACCATCAGGATTTTTTTTGAAAAACATACACAACGATCAAACTTCTAGAGAAATTGCAAAACCAGGAGTATATTATATCTTTGGCATACAATAAAATAATAAAACTAAGTTTTTGTGGAAACAGTGTGGAAAACAGGTATCAGCCCAAGTGTATAATGATGAAGTGTATAATGAGGCTGGAATAGGCCGAAATGATTCATATTACATAATATCCAGTTAAATTGGCATTAAAGTCAGTAAATTGCAATTATTTGTTATTATTGTCAATATCCAGTTTTACCAGCAAAATAACGGCTTCCAGTAAATACCAATATACTTATTTTAGCACAGGGTCGGTCTTACTTTTCAATTAACGTTTATCAAATTAATTCAAATATGGAATCACACAACAGTTAGTTCTACAATACAAGACCATCAAAGTCTATAAACGCATCACAGTCATACTCTTTGGCAGCGTCGAGAGTGCAATTTCCTTTAAAGTCCCAAGCAATTATCTTTAGTGCCTTAGAAAACACCAAACTTCAAGACTATTTTCTCCTACTTGGAAATATAATTCAACCGAAAAATATAATCCTCTCTTCTAGATTATCTAATAATCGCATATGTATAAATTTATCAAATAAACAAATAATGGATGATTTTATAAATAATCATGGTCACATAGAAATACAAGGTGAAATTGTCAGAGAAAGAAGGTTAGTTACACCAGCGGAACGACTTGTGCTCTCCGACGTATGTCCTTCAATACCGCACGACTCGCTTATCAATGATTTACAAAAAATCTGCATAGTTCCTGTCTCCTTCATAACATTCCTCAAAATTGGTGCTTCTATATCTGAGTACAATAACATCCTTAGTTTTAGAAGACAAATCTATATCAGCCCTCATAGTCTAACACTACTAGAGTCATTTACTCTTGTTTCTGACAACACGATATATAGAATATTCATTTTAGATATACCATCTCATATAGGCATAGAAGGGAATGAAGAAGCAGATACTAGTACGCGTACCGCTATCACCGTAAAAGTTTATTTAAAAAATCAGGTATTAAGTGCGTGAGATCGGGAACAGAATGACTCAGTTCGAAACTCAGAACCGTTAAAAGTAACATTTTTTCGTGGAAGTCCACAGACACAAATAGAAGATGCCAAACTGTTATCACTTGTCTACGACTTGGACACTGTAGGTATACTTACGCCTATCTCTTCTCAAATAATGAACTTCCAAAATGCGAAACATGCAATACAGTAGACCATCGGTGCCCAAACAGTCGATCGCGATCGACCGGTCGATCGCCACAGTTTCTGGAGTCGATCACAAAAGATTCAGATCCTGATTGAAATATTACATGCTTCTGAAACAATGTGACCGCGCGACGTTTGGCGACTGTTAACGGTTGTTCTCGAGTTTCTGTATAACAGGCTGCGGTGACAGAGCATTAATGTCAGTCTTTATTAAATTATGACAAGTAGAAGTTGAATAATTAAAATGACAATATTTAAAACACGAAATGGGTACGACAAATATCTCACATTAGGCTTACGGTTGGCACTCAGTAATTACGCAACATTTTACAAAACGATTAAGTGTTTTTAGAGATCCACATATTTTAGTATCTAGGCTCCAGTCTAGTTGTAGTAGTCGGTAGTCGATCGCTTGGCTTTAAAATATTTTGTGATAGATCGCAGACACTACAAGTATGAGCACTCCTGAGACAGTATAAAGCACTTCTTGATAGACTGTCCTAAATATGTAAATCAAAGACAGTTTTACAATTTGCCAAATAACCTGAAAGCACTCATCAATAAAAGTATAGTTCCCGATAATTTTTTAGGTTACTTAAAATGTATAAATATGTTACACAAAATTTAACTTAATTAATTGTTACAAATGTTCAATTGTTTACAAATTGTAATTAATTGTTACAATGATTGATTGTTACAAATGTTAAATTTAATATTATTACAAATGTTATAGGAATGTCGCTAATAACCTTTGGGTGGATGCGACTTTGTCTCTTTTAAAAAAAAGTGAGGAAAACATGTCTACAAAAACATAGTAACATAAATATTGTATGCTTTAAGTGTAACGGGAAAATGATAGAGTACTAATAAATATTTTTTGAAACCATTTTTCATAACTGTTTATTAATAAAACGCTTATAAACACAAAAGTTTTACACTACTAAAAAATTAAAATGCTGGTGTATATTCCGTAACGAGCCTGCTTACGAAAAATCAATCGATACGTTCGCCAGAGGGTTAAATCGTATAAACTATTAAAAAATGTCTAAAAATTTTTCTCATTCCGTTATATCACAAAATATATTTTTTTTCTTATAAATTTTTATGAAGAATCAAGTCAAGAAATTACAGCTTTCATTAGTGCTATCTAACAAGACGATCCCAACCATAAACTTAGTCGATACAGAAAATAAATATCGAGCATCGAGTAGCTTTTAACGCTTTGCTGTAGCCTAAGAGAGAATTAAATTAACACGAAAGAGGGTAAAAGAAATGGTTCACGTGTAGAAAAGGTTTAATGATCACGTTTAACTAGAACATCAGTTGCTCTTCCGGGTTAATATCTGTCTGTCTTTTTCGAAAATACTAGTGAAAGACCGATCGTGAAACTTCCCCATCTGCTTGATTTAAATTTTTAAAAAACAATTTTGCCTCAAAATAAATTGCAATAAAAATTACACCTAATTAGTTTTTATGATTACAAGCATATACATTATATATAAATATAAGATAAAAAATACCTACAGATTGGACTTTAAAAAAAATTAAACAAGAATATTTTTCATGTAGAACTTATATCTATGTAAACTAATAATAATTACACACTACTTTTTAAAGTTTCACAGTTTGTGTTGTAAAGTTCTGTTTTGTTAGTACATAATTAAAATATCCTATTTCAGTCATTGTATAGAAACGAAATACGTACATAGGAAATATTGCAACTCATTTTCAAGTCAAAAATAGAAAGTCAAAAAGTTGAGGCAAGAGACACGCTTGTTGATTGGCTAAAAAACCAAAAATACATATCGAAAGTAGACGAGTAGCTGATATTACCATAATAGCAAATATAACCAATAAAGGAAACAAATTAATAATGATTACATTAAAACAAGATTAAATTATAGAGTAAGCTTTAGAATTTTATATTGTTTTTATACTATGATACCGACAATTCTTAGAAAAAAATATTTATTCTAACCAATCAAGTTTATGGAAGTATTTTGTAAAAACCTGTGTCATTTAAATATGAATGCTAAGATTTGCATTTAAGTTATATAAATATTTCAAAATATATTAATAAATAAAGTAATATATTCGAAACTAAATTTATAGCACTTGTGGGTAAATTGAGTAGATAACAATCCCGGGTAAAGGAGGAGGCTTGTGCAATGAGCCAGTCACCTATTTCCGAAAAAAAAAACATGCGGCTACGATATAAGCACTCTCGGAAAAGATAGTCATATTGTCGACAACATAGGCAAAAAATATTGATTACGCATTCAGTTATTGGAACATTTTTTTATATTAAATAAATATAGAGCTTAAGCATCACTACTCAATAAACTTCTAAAATACAACTAGCCGCAATACAAGAAACTAAGTGGCTAGAACGTTAAATAAAATGTACAAAAACCCAAACAATCCTGTATAGCTGGAAAGAGAATGAAAAGAAACAATTTGGAGTGGTTTTTGCAGTTGATAATACCGAACTCTTTTACTAACCACATATCTCAGACTACGCTGACGTTAATGGGCTGGTCATGTAGTTAGGGTAGATAATAAAAGAACACTGAGATGAGCTTTAGATGTTGAAGTGGAATGAAGATGGGAGAATAATGTACGGTCATATGTCTTCGGACCTTTTTAAGATAAAAAGAAGTTACAAAAGGATAAAGCTCAATTTTGGCTGTAGCACAATGGACAGAAAAAAACGAATACCTTCGAAAAAAAAGGTAATACCAAGATATAAAATCTAACTAATGACAAATTCTATTTTTTAATAAAAAAGGATTAAAATAAAACAAAGTATACAACTAGACTAGCGTGAACTAATTAACCTAGACCAAAATTAATATGATTTTATCTTACCTTGCCAGAACCGAATTTTCTTTGACTTTGGTGATGTAAAGGTTGTGGATGCCCATCTTCTGATGTTCCGCTGTCTGGTAGCCTCCTAAATAATAGCTTGTACTCTTCTATGGGACTTAATGATTCGACTGCCCAGCTTATATTATAGCTATCCTTCCAGGAACCTCTAGATGCACTGCTGAATTTTGCAGGATTTGGCTTTCCTACACAGAAAATAAACAAAAACTAAAGGAGCTGTAGACATATTAGATAAACCTGTTGGGTAATACACTTAAAATAGACAAACTAAAAGGTGACCATGGTTGTTATTTTTTAACAGTATAGATCTATGCGTTCGTAATATATACCTATATATATATTCTAGACTAGAATAAGAAAAAAAGTTAGATAAAAGGCTCTAATTTTTGCTTAAATTAAGTTATAGTATCTTGTTAAATAAACAACTTATTTTAAGGCGTCTTGTAAAAAAAGATGAGTGTAACGGTATTCCGAATATAACCCGGGGTATAATGAAAATTTGTGTTGGAATAGAGGCAGGATACGGGTTTGTAAATTAATTAAGATCATCAAAATATCGTTGTTATTTATGTCCCAGGGCTAGAGATAGCAAACTAAGGTTAAAATATTTTATTTGCAAGAAACTAACATGCAACAAACATTGTAAAAAGAGAGTTGTATGTGTAAAAGACCGTAACGAGTGGAGAGGTATAATGAGAGAGGCCAGAGCTCGAATTAGGCTAAGAAGTCATAGAATGGAAATGTAAAAAGTCATTAACTTTTTTAAGTATCTTTGTTTTTATTAAAAATATATAAAAATTATATATAGATTTTTTTTATAACTAATACTTAAAACCCTTTTCAACCTAAAAAAAAAACAACTAGAATAAATAATTAGAAAAGAAGAAAAAATAAAATAATGATATAAATACTACAAAAATTTTGGGTTCGTTCGGACCACTCTGGGATATATTTCTTTCAAACTTCACTTAGACCTAGGAAGTTAACCATTAGGGATCATATATTTTAGCAAATATTATATCTCAAAAAATGCGCAGTTTAAAAATATAATATACGTTTCCTGCATACCACAATCTAAGAGATAAAATTATTTACTAACGTTCACATCATAACGGGTAACATGAAATTACCAAGGATTTAAATATAATAATAACGTCAATCAAGAGAAGATGGAATTGTAAAGAAAAATTGAAGTTTTAACTCTATTCAAACTAAGGAAATCAACATATTTGGAAGATGTAATCAACGCAGAAGATAATAATCATAACCGGCTATGGAAGTTTCGATTCTAGGAGAACAAGTATGTGTGCAAATGAACAGATTGTGTTTTTGAAAGGCGATTTGAATATAACGCAATACATAAAGAATATATCTAAAAAGTTGGGTTTGAAGATTTATTTACTGGCAGGAAAAAGTAGTTTGATTTATGATTTTATCATTTATAATTTACCAGGTATGCTCTTCCCAAATAATTTATTAATTCACACACTGTGCCTCTGCTGCTATTGAAAATTATCTGCTGCTATATCTCTTGATAATTATCTAAATACTTGTCAACTGATTTATTATGTCTTAGCTTATTTGTGGTGGAGACAGTAAGGTTTAATCGTTTAGCTCACTTCAAATTTTCAACTGAGAGAAATTTTTTGAAAACGAAGGCATAGAGAGTTGTCGTGGATAGGACAAAAATAAACAATTTATGCAAATCTCGAGACCAGACTCGATTGGAATTAAAAAAAAACATAAGAGATGTAGTCTAATAGGACTTAGTCTTTACAGATCTCATGTAAGATCGAAAAAACGAACCATGCGAACGATATCCAATTAGACCAAGTACAAGCATATAGGTATCTATTAATATTCCATTCAACACTACATTGTTTTTTCACCTTTGTTTTTCCATAAATTGCATATTCTCCTTGATTTCTTTCAATTCCTCATTGATTTCTTTGTTTCCTTGTTTTAGGTCTTTGTTTTCCTTCTTTAACTTTTTATTATCTTCGATGAGCATTTTATGCCAACATGTTCATCATTTCAATTATGGTATCTAGTTTTGATTCATGTTTATTCCGTGGTGAGTTTGTTGAGAGCTTTTTATTCTCGGTATATTCTTTTCTATCTTATCTAGTATTCTTTCTTCATATTCGATGTCATCCTCCCTCATTTTTCGTTTTATTTCGTCGTCCGTTACTGAGCTATCGTTCTCCCAATATTTACCTTTCTCCAAAAACTTTTTTATTATTCGGCGCCAGGCACTATCTTCCACCTCAACGGTTCAGAGAAAACAATGTCTACCGTTTATTTATTACAACCAGCTAAAATATTATCGCCTGGGATATATTGCTCATAGTGGCAACGTCGCATAAAAATTGGTGAAGACTTTAGTGAATGTTTTGCTTTTTATTGCGCTTATCAGTTAACCTCTTCGGTGTATTTTGGTTAGTTGCTTATAATTATTTCACTGACTCATCTTTTAGAAGTCCACTTTTTATACTACTGATTAGTTTTTAACTTTGTTTTGCACTCGAACTAATTTTGATTGTTTATTTATCATTGTAACTCTCGATAAATCGGGTTAATTACAGCCGAAACAACAAACGTATTTATCTAATCGCTGCCGCGTTGCCTATGTATAACATAATAGAAAAAAAGTAACAATTAATAAAAAATCTAATATTGCAGATGAATAATTTTTGACCATATTAGAAAGATTAATTTTATTAAAGTTAGTAACATAGTACGGAAAAACGGAATTTGATCAAAGTGTATGTTTGTAAGGCGAATACAGACGAAGAGAAAGTATGTTACCAGGATGTCAAACGGCACTAAAAATAGTAAACACTAGAGAAACCGCGATCATATTAGAAAATCTTAATGCAAATATTGAAAACGGGTAAAGTGACAAATGTGTAGAAAACTGTGGTTTAGGAAAGCGTCTAATACAAATGTGCCAAGAATATAACCTGATTATTACAAACACATTTTTAAGCTACCAGACAGTGGATTATGGTAATCGAGATTGCCAGCATATACACCGAAGAAAGCAGATGCGAATTAAATAGTCTGGTAGTACTAATAAACGAAAGATGCCGTAATTGTGTTAAGCTCTAAATGCCTAGACGACGGCAGGCTGTCATTGATAATGAAGGAGGACCTACAAAATATTAGCAGTCATGTTTTAATGCCTAGAATTTGTTTTATTATTAATTTTCTTGTTTTAAAGTTTGCATCATTTTAGATGTTACATCAAAATAACACATAAAATATTTATTGTTATTTAAGTATGGTATATTTGAAAACCAAATATTAGCTTGTATGATTTTAAAAGACTTGTAGTAATTTAATTTCAGTGTGTAATTTTTTCTAGTGAATATTGAGCCATGATATCAATATTGCTTTTTATGTTTTTACTTTGAGTCCATATTTTTGTGACAATTTTGTTGAGGTTGATACCACTTTTTTAGTTCTTTCTTAATTCAAAATACTACATCAACATTTGTAGGATAACCTGCATATTTGAATGTAAAAACTCTTAACGTGGTTCTCGTCTGTACCCTAAAGTTAGTTCACGACCATGCAATTTTATTTTAACCTATAAAATTTTATTTTTCCCCAGGTTTCACTGTATATTATTTTCCATGTTAACCAGGACTGATTTATAATCTTTTAAAAGCCAAATTTATTATATACAGGCTTCGATAAACACTCGAATATCCTCTTCAAGAATATTTATGGCGCGCTGCTAAAATTAAATAAGCTATAAATCTGCCGGAACTGATTTTTTATATCAAGCAAAAAGTATTAAAATGATTTCGTTGTTTATTCCACCCGCCTTTTTTTTAAATACGGCTACTATAAATCTTACCGGTTAATTGAACACTTTTTCTTGTTTTTCCCAGTTGATTATCTGCCACGCAAGTGTAATTTCCGAAGTCTGATCTGTGCACTTTACGAATCACGAGTGTATGCCGAGAGCCGCGTGACTCCATTATTCTTCTTTCGGTAGTGTCTAGTTGCATCGTGTCTCTGTACCATAGAACCTGAAACAAAATAAAAAAGAACTTTAGAAGCTGTTATACCATCAATCAATATTAAATCGAAAAGCGGAACACTGTTGTGACATTTTAACAAGTTTATATATGGGAGTTACAAGAACAATATTTTTTATTCATTTCAACCAGGAAATTTTATATAAAAGAAAATGAACAATAACAGTTCTAGTTGGATGAAATAGCGAATGTGAGATCATAATATTGCCATTTATAACTTTTTGCAGTTTAGCAGAGTGGCTTAAATAAATATTAAATCTAATGGTTAATTAGGGGAAAGTGGGGGAACCGTGCGCGGTGGGGAACGGTGCGCACCATTAAAATTCAAATTACGCGGCATACTGAGAGTCCCCTCCCGAACAGGCTTAAGCGGGAACATGCACAGAGTCTCTGAAGCCATTAACTGCCACTGCAGTTGAGTTGTGTACTTAGTGAAAGGCGAAAGTGTGCATTTGAGGTTTTTGTTACTATTTTCCACTTGCACAAATTAAGACGGTGAGTCCGTAAATCTTAACTACTTGTTTTGAAATAATTATATTCTTAAAGAATATCATCTGCTGCATATATGCACACCATTTGGTTGCATTTAGATAAGTAATTTTTGTAGGATGATGTAATTACGTTTTTAAACCATAGTGGGGTAACCGTGCGCGAAAATGCGCACGGTTACCCACTAATCAATTAAATATGAAGCAATATTGTTATCGTTTTTGGGTACTAAAATCCGTCTTTTATTTTCAGATGCCACGAAATTACGTTCGAAAGACTGAAATCCATCAATATAGTGATGAATTGCTGGAGACTGCACTGAATGCAATTAGAAACGATGGGAGGAAAATACGAGAAGTTGGGAGGTCTTTTGGTATTCCTGAATCAACACTCAGAAAAAAGCTTTCTCTAAATCAACTAAAAATCCCCCATCTCGGTAGAAAGGCGATTTTTACAGCAGAAGTGGAAGCTGAATTAACCCACTATATTCTGACACTCGCAAAATTGTTTTACGGCGTAACGCCCCGACAACTGAGGCAGTTAGCGTTTAATTATGCTCAACAGAAAAATATTCCAAATAATTTCAATAAACAAACTCAGTTAGCAGGCAAAGATTGGTTGTATGGGTTTCTCAAGCGAAATCCTGAAATATCATTGAGACAGCCTGAGGGGACTAGTCTTAATCGAATTGCTGCATTTAATGCGGACGAGTTAAAACTTTTTTATTCAAATCTCGAGAAAGTTTTACAAAAATTTAAATTTGAAGCAAACAGGATATATAATATGGACGAGACGGGTGTAACCACTGTACAGAAGAAGTGCCCGAAGGTTTATGGACGTAAGGGTGTAAAAAAAGTAGGAGCTGCTATTTCAGGTGAAAGAGGGAGGACCATTACAGCCGTATTTTGCATGAGTGCCACAGGAAATTATATCGCGCCCATGCTGATATATCCCAGAAAGAGAATGGCTCCTGCGCTGCAGAAAAATGGGCCAACTGGTGCTAACTATAAATGTTCAAAAAATGGATGGATGAATTCTGAACTTTTTCTTGATTGGTTAATGCACTTCGAAAAACAGGCAAATCCCACTTTAAATGACCCGATTCTCCTTATCCTTGACAACCATTCAAGCCATATATCCATAGAGGCATACGATTTCTGTAAGTCAAATCATATTCATATGGTGTCCCTTCCGCCACATACTTCCCATCACCTTCAACCCCTTGACCTATCCTTCTTTGGTCCTTTAAAAAATGCGCTATACAGGGAGTATGATATTTATTTAACTACAACAGGCCATGAAAAGATCACTGAATATGACGTAGCTGAGCTGTTAAATAAAGCGTTCGTAAAAGTCGCATCGATGGAGAAAGCAGTTTCGGGATTTCGTTCTGCTGGAATAAGGCCATTTGACCCTAACAAATTCAACGAAGATGATTTCGCTCCGGCCAACGAAATGAGACAGTTTGTAGTAGAAGGTTCTCCCGAACGTAGCGCTAATTTATTAACACTTGCATCTCAGCCAAATCTACAAAAAATTCCTAATCCGGCAACACCCGAACCTAGTGAAAATTCAGACGGTGAAGATAGACAGACAGCTCATATGCCAAAACAACAGCAGCAGGATCTACCTATTCAAGGTCATCTACCATGTACATCTACCGCTGAACAAGATCATCTACCATCTACATCTAAGTCTGGACACAACCATCTACCATCGACATCTACATTAAATAATTCATTCTTCCAATTTGCACCTATTCCAAGGAGAAAAGAAAAAGGAAGAGTAAAAACAGTGTCTCGTTCGAAACAACACTCTGAAATATTGACTAGCACACCCCTAAAAGAACGATTAGAACAAGCTCAAGCAAAGAAAAGGGAAAAAGACGTGAAAAAAAACATGAAATTAAAAAGTGTCAAAACATTAGGAAAGAACAATATTAAGAAAGATAATAAGAAAATGAAGAGGGCTCCAACACCTGAACTTGATGCACAAGAACGTGACGAGGAAGATGAAATCGAGAATGCTTATTTCTCGATCCCACCTCACTCCTTCTACGGAACCACTACAAGAAAAATAACGGCAAAAGAGAATGTTGCAAAAAAAGTAAAAAAACGCATATGTCAGTCTCCGGAAATTAAAAGAGGGAGAAATAAGAAACCAGCAACGCCTGAATCATCAGAGGTATCTGACATAGACGATAGTGACATTTGTGACGATGATGAAGTAGACGATATCAACCCCAACTATGTTCCATTTGATGCAGAACCTGACGTGCGGACTGAATTATGTGGCATATGTGGAGAACATGGAAAAAGCGAACTATGGTACCGGTGTGTTGCATGTGGCTTATGGAACCACGCGGCATGTACCGGTAAAGATGCCCCCGAACAATACATTTGCGACTTTTGTCAAGGTTAAACAGATACCTACTTAACATTATAGGTATATAATCACTCGTACAATAAATATTTGTTCTTGCATGTGAATTTGTTTTTATACCACTGTATTATTAGGTACTTGTATATTCCAAACTACTGCGCACTGTTCCCCACCCTGTGCGCACAGTTACCCCATGGGGTGGGGAACGGTGCGCAAATGCAATTTTTTACTTTTTCTAATTATATATGATTATGTTAAGAAATTCAATATCTATTATAGTGCATACTGAAAGTAGAATAATTAGGGTATCAGATAACGTTTTTATTTTATTTTTTATGTTTAAGAGTTGACCACCACAACGATTCTCGCTTAGGTGCGCACCATTCCCCCACCTTCCCCTATATTTGTATTTATTATGTATTAAAAATGTATATGCCAGTATTACTTTAAAATACAATATATATATATATATATATATATATATATATATATATATATATATATATCAAATTATTCTCGACCGTACTGTGTTAAATATTATTTGTAGTCTCAGCAATTGGTCTGTATGAAATAAAACTCTATTTGTTATTTCTCAATATTTCGTCACGATTTTGTGTCTTCTTCAGGAGAAAACTGTAAATTTATTATAATTATTATATGTAAACAAAATGAATATTTCAATACTTACAACTTAAGATTAAAAATTTAAATTTTGATAACATATTTAAATGCTATTTATTTAAATTGGATTTGTTATCAAAATTTAAATTTTTAATCTTAAGTTGTAAGTACTGAAATATTCATTTTGTTTACATATAATAACTATAATAAATTTACAGTTTTCTCCTGAAGAAGACACAAAATCGTACGAAATATTGAGAAATAACAAATAGAGTTTTATTTCATACAGACCAATTGCTGAGACTACAAATAATATATATATATATATATATATATATATATATATATATATATATATATATATATATATATATATATATATATATATATATGTTCGGGATTTCCGCGGTCAGATGAATGAAAATCACTAGGTTCTCGGGAAGAACCGCGTTGAGAATTTAACGCTCGACGTTTCGGCTCCCATTTTGGAGCCATTATCAAGAGGGATACGGTTCGGTTCGAGTTCGGGGTCTCAATCTGCCTACTCCCCTCACTCAAAACGTACCAGTATCGTGTTCTGTATTATAAATACAAGAACTGTATCTCGGCACTGAGGTCTCAATCTGCCTACTCCTCAGTGTCGAGTGACTGTCGTGTCAACTATCAAAAGATACTGATACTGATGGCTACTTCATCTATTTATTGAAAACGTTTCGCTATCCAATTTGATAGCATCATCAGTTAACCTAAAAAGAACAATATGAAAAACCTAACATCCAATGAAAAGTTATTAACTGTGTTACCTCAAAAAGATATGTAGCCGTCAATGATATAAAAATTGTAAAGAAGCTTACGACAATGGACATTGTAAAATTATGTTGTATGAACAATAAATTGAACTAAGTATAGTTAACAATTTTCACAAACTTAGCACAGCAAAAGACATGTGGTAATTGCACAAGTATATAAAAAAATTCATATAAAAAATTTTTATATAAAAAAAACACACAATTAATGTGCAGAAGAACTAAGAGATCAAAGATGCACTTACAACAGTAAATCAATAATTAAGATTTTATTTTGACTTTAGGTAGCATTATTGTAATGATTAATTAAAAATTTTAGTAATTTAAAAGTATAATGAAGTTACCACTCTGAGCTTCTCGACTGCTGCCGTTGAAATGAGGGCAAAACAGGTGTTATACCGCCACCAATGTGAAAAGACAGATGCCTTGAGGTCAACGCGTGACAGATCAACAAGGCGTATTAATACCTACTCTAATACCATAGAGCGGTTTATTTGAAAAATATAATAAATTTGGTCGACATCCTGTTTGTATAAACCAAAAAATTAAAGGAAAAGGTGGTTGAGAACCCCATTTCCCCCCAGTGATCGGTTGAGATGAACAAAGAACAAACAAAAGTGGTCAATCAGAAAATCATATATAAATAGTCTACGTTGTGACTGGTTAGCCAGCCACAGGCGAAGGATGATTAAACTTGTAACAGTCCAGTTATGCAGAAGGCAACGGGGAACCACTGCATTAAAGACTCTTAGAGTACCCCTAGTAAAGTCATGAATGGCAAATGACAAGTAGAGTAAACAAACTTACTGATTATGGAGCACGGAATCCAAGATCCGGCAGGAGAGGAATAACTGTAGATCACAGGGCCTCCCAGGTCGTAAACCAGAGAAATCCCTGTGGACTTAAGACATTGAAAATAGCAACCTGGAATGTCAGAAGTTTATATGCAAGTGGTAAATTAGCGAACGTACTGCTTGAAATGGAAAACCTTCAAATTGATGTTTTAGGTATAAGTGACGTACAGTGGCCAGGTTCAGGCAAACAAATTACAAATAATGGAACCATGTATTATTCAGGTAACAACGAGGTCAATCATCGTTACGGTGTTGCTATCTTAGTTGCAAAAAAGGTCAATTACTCTGTGATAAGTTTTACTCCTTATTCTGATAGGATCTTATCAATACAACTACAGTCTAAAAAAGGTATAGTAAATTTTATTCAAGTTTATGCTCCTACGGCAGATAAAGATGACGACGATATCGAACTGTTTTACCATGATTTGGAACAAGTCTTAAAATCAATGAAAAAACATCACACTACAATAGTAATGGGCGACTTCAATGCCAAAGTTGGCCAGGGAAGAGTGGATGGATATGTGGGGGAATATGGTCTAGGAAATAGAAATGAACGTGGTGACCGTTTGATATAATTTTGCCAGACGGAAGAATTTGTAATAGCTAAGACACTTTTTAAGCTACCAAAAAGAAGGTTGTATACATGGAAATCTCCCGGTGATGCAACGAATAGAATAATCCGAAATCAAATTGACTTTGTCCTTATTAGACAAAGATTTCGTAATTCGATACTGTCTGCCAAAACTTACCCTGGAGCAGACATCGGTTCAGACCATAACCCCATAGTAGTCACATTACGAACCAAATTAAAACTGGTTAAAAAACCCACACAAAGTAGAATTGATATTAAGAGATTAAGGGAACCACAAACAAAGGAACAAACTGTAAAAACTCTTACTGAAAATATACGTAATGCCCAAGAATTGAATAAAAGTAGCTATAACATTGATCAGAAATGGGAAAATATAAAAGCAGCAATAATTAAAACAGCAAATGAAAACTTAAAACCAAAGAATAGAAAACATAAAGATTGGATGACTGAAGAAATACTACTATTAATGAATGAAAGAAAATCATTCAAAACAAAAAATCCAATTAAATATAATGAAACTGATCGATTAATAAAAAAGAAAATAAAAGAAGCTAAGGAGAGAATGTTACATGAGCAGTGCCAAGAACTAGAAGAAATTGAGAAAAAATATGACTTTTTTAACATGCATAAAAGAATTAGAGAATTAACAGGAATGAGAAAAACACTTCAAACTAGGCAACTAAGAGATGAAAGGGGTGCACTTATAACAGATATAAACCAAAAAATGCAGAGATGGACACAATATATAGCACAACTATTTGAAGACAAAGAGAGAACAGAAGCACCAAAAGAATTTAAGGATGATACTGGGCCTGACATTATACGAGAAGAAATTGAATATGCAATGAAACAAGCTAAAGATGGTAAATCTCCCGGGCCTGATGAAGTTCCTATCGAATTACTTAAAATTGTGAATACTGAATCTATTGATCTTCTTTTGGATCTATTCAATACCATATATAGAACAGGTATAATACCTAAAGAATGGCTCCAATCAACATTCATACTGCTTCCCAAAAAAGCCAATGCAAAGGAGTGCAATGAACATCGCACCATAGCCTTAATGAGTCATGTCTTGAAATTGTTTTTAAAAGTAATTCACAATAGAATACATAAGAAATTAGATGAAGGCATAAGTAATACACAAATGGGATTTAGGAAAGGACTGGGAACACGAGATGCACTGTTTGCAATAAGTGTTCTTTCGCAGAGATGCTTAGATATTAATCAGGAAGTATATGCCTGTTTCATTGATTTTGAGAAGGCATTTGACAGAGTGCAACATAATCGACTTAAAGAAATTTTATTAAATAAAAACATAGACAGTAGAGACATTAGAATCATCTGTAACCTCTATTGGAATCAAACAGCAAAAGTGAAAGTTGAAAACGAACTGACCAAGGATATCCAGATTCGCCGTGGGGTCCGCCAAGGGTGTATTTTATCACCCTTGTTATTCAATTTATACAGTGAAGCCATCTCAGAATTAGCGCTTGCCGAGATCAGTGAGGGCCTTATAATAAACGGTGAGCCACTTAATAACATAAGATATGCTGACGACACCGTCCTTTTGGCAGGAACACTAGAAGAACTGCAACACCTTGCTGAACAACTAAATATATATTGCAACGATTATGGACTAAAAATCAATTTGAAGAAAACAAAATTCATGGTATTTACAAAAGCACAAAACATCAAAGTTAAGCTAGTACTAGACAATACAGAAATTGAACAAATATCTTCGTACAAATACCTTGGAGCATGGATCACAGAAGATACTGATCAGACAAAAGAAATAAGATGCCGCATTGAAATTGCGCGGTCAACTTTTAATAGAATGAGAAAACTTTTTTGTAATCGCGATATCAATATATCGCTCCGGATAAGAATGCTTCGATGTTATATTTTCTCTACCCTTTTGTATGGAGTTGAAGCTTGGACACTTAAAAAATCCAACATTAAAAACCTAGAAGCATTCGAAATGTGGTGTTACCGACGCATTTTGAAAATATCATGGATGGATCGCAAAACAAACGAACAAGTTCTCGAACAACTAGGAAAACAATGCGAAGTTTTAAATTCCATAAAGATCAGGAAATTGGAATACTTGGGGCACATCATGAGAGGTGAAAAGTACGAACTACTAAGGAATATAATGCAGGGTAAAATCAAAGGTAGAAGAAGCGTAGGAAGACGTAAAATCTCGTGGCTACGCAATCTCCGTGAGTGGTTTGGATGCAGTTCAATTGAACTATTCAGGCGAGTAACCAATAAAATTATAATTGCCAGAATGATTTCCAATCTCCGATAGGAGTGGAACTTGAAGAAGAAGAAGTCCAAGGTTCGTAACATTTGGAACTGAAAATTAATGGGATTCTATGAATCATTTATATTAATAAATTTGTATTAAACTATTTGAATAAAAACAATTATAAAATTATCCAAAAGCAACTTTGACATTAGTCATGCAATGTAAGTTGCATAAATCTGAGATAATGTAGAGTAAGAAATTATTATTTTAGTTTATTTTATTTACTTAAAAATTATTTGAAAATAAAATATGTAAAGAAAACACCTTAGGTGACAATTTTTATAGTAAAAAACATGGTAAGCCTAATTCTGCAATATTACAGCATGATAAATTTGGCTCAAGTTACTAATGGCAGTTCTTTTATTAAGAGTGTTAGGGTGTTTAAGTATATAACACATTTCTAAAAACTGTCTTTAAACGAGATTGCGTTCAGAGCCAAGAATCTTAACTTCATTAAAATCTACCCTGTGTTTAGTGTTAATTGCATGCTGTGCAAGGGCACAAGTATGCTTGGATAAGTTGATATCACTGCGGTACGTTGTAAGACGCCCTCTTAGTGATCTCCCAGTCTGACCGATGTAACCGACCGAGTCACACTCAGCACAAGGTATACGATAAATGACATATACTTCTTCCAAAAGGGACAAGGGTTTTTTAGTAATAAATTTCTAACAGTCTTGGCATTCTTAACTGCAAGTTTAACAGGTATGTTCTTCTGTTTATACAGTTTAATAAGTTTGTCAGTAACTTGAGAAAAATAAGGTAAATATGAGTAATGGATGGTAGGAGTCATAAGTGCAGTACTAGGCAGAACAGTATCATTCATGGAATTATTTGATATTATTCTAAGTTGGTCACCATTGGGTATATCATTCAAAGAGGAACCATAGCTTTGTACAAAAAGGTATTTATTAATGAGAGAAGAAGGATAAGAATTCTCAATGAGATTATTTCTAAGTAATTGAAGAGATTCCCTTCGATTAACCGGATGTGTCAACCTATTCAGCCTGCAGCTTAAAGCTTTAATTAGGTTTAATTTATATTTGAAAGGCTCACAGGAATGGTATTTGAGGAACCTATTAGAGGCCATCGGTTTCCTATACCAACTTGTGGTTAAGCTGTTATCTTCCATTCTAATAACGCGCATGTCTAGGAAGGGAATGTTATTTGTGAGGAGGTCCTCAAGTTCACCAGTGAACTGTAAATGGGGATTAAATTGGTTAAACAAGGACAAGGTGGCCTGTATCTTGTCAGGAGGTAAGGCTAATAATAAATCATCCACATATCGCTTAATAAAAGGGATTTGGAAATCTAAAAGACCCAAACGGTCAGATACTAAATCATCTAGTACAAAATTAACTAGGAACGGAATTTTCTGCTCAATATATAATACAGTTGTAGCGTGTTCTACACTCTACATTGATTTATGTTCTAGAATCCCGTTTCTTCTATTATTTCTTCTAAGTATGTACAATTTTAAGCTTTTTGTCTTTTTGCTCCTTTAGTTTCTATTTTAAGGTCTTCTCTTTTTTCTACCAACTGCATAACTTTTGTTATTTTTTTAATACACATATTTGTTTTGTTTTTAGTGAGTAGGTATTTATTTTAATATTTCCAAATTATTATGAAGTTCATTTTTGGTTTTAACAATTATCACCAAATCGTCAGCCAATATACTCCTTCCGTGATTTCTGTACTTTGCAGCTTTCTATGCCATACATTTAGCTTGTTACTTTTTGTTGTTAATTTCTTAATACTTATTAATCCATAAATATTATAACTATGCGTGTGTGTGTGTGTGTGTGTGTGTGTGTGTGTGTGTGTGTGTGTGTGTGTGTGTGTGTGTGTAAAATATTCAATCTTTTAGCAAAAGTTGCTATCGCTTTATTGAATTAAATGGCCAAATATATGGCCTAGGAGGACAAATTCATTCTTCCCGTGCTCTAATGGGTATCAATAAAGTGTTATGAATTATTTCAGCATAGCCGTGCCTGATCAGACACTTGGGCAATGCTGCCCAAAGTCAAACTCGGAAAGTCCAACGAATGTCTCCTAAGACTTGACCTCTGCAGTGGTTAGCGGACAGAGATATCACCTGCTTGGACGGTAATGAACGAAAACGATTTGATAATATCATTTTCTGTCCTCTGGGCTATACGTGGCTCTGGAAATGTGTAAAAGTTTCAATCTTTTAGCAAAAACTACTATCGCTTTGTTGACTTAAATGCTGAAATATATGGCCTAGGAAGACAAATTCGTTTAACTTCCCGAGCTCGAATCGGTATCACTAAAGTGATAAAGTTAGTAATCATTTCAGCATATCCCTGCTTCATCACGCACTTGGGCTAATACAAATTCAAACTCGGAAAGTCCAACGAAAGTCTCCTAAAATTTGACTACTGTAATGGTTAGCGTACAGATGTCCACTAATATTTGTTGGACTTTCCGAGTTTAAATTTGTATAATATTAATAATAAGTTTAAAATATGTGCGACAAAGATACAAAAAACCATTTATCTATGGTCAAGAATCTTTAATTTTTAAAATTAATAACTTGACTTAATATATATATATATATATATATATATATATATATATATATATATATATATATATATATATATATATATATATATATATATATATATTGTTATGATATGTAAAATCAAGTTCAAATAATTAAAATAATTCAGATAAATCGAATTAATAAACGACAAACATTTCGAAGAATGAAAGTCCTTTTATCTTTGGATTACCTATATTGAACAAAACCTAAGCTATGCATAAATTATTTTCTTTGTTAAAATATATTTGAGTGACGTGAGCGAACTTAAGACAATTGAACCGGGTTTTCCAAATACATTAGTGCAGTGATTAGGACAATAGAATAGAATGTAGAAAGATATGTTTTTGTTAGTTTTTAAGAATTGGTAGAAAAAGATTAATTTTTAAATAATGTTCGGAAATTTTATAATTGCAGGTAAAAATTTTTGTGTTATCGAAATGAAGAAATGGGAGATGTATGACGCGTTTTGATTGGATGAGATTATAAAAGGTGGGAGGTTTGGTTTGAGAATGAGACGTTAGTTAGTTTTTGAAATAAAAAGATAGTTAGTTAGTTTTCAAGGGTACAAGGCGAAGAGGCCATTGTTCTCGGGTAGTTTCCCAGAGGTAGGAAGCAGTAGCAGTGAAAGTTTGTGAGTTTTCGTGTAGTTAGTGTATCTGATAGAAGCTGATCCAGTAAAAGATTGTAAGTTATATTTTCTACTTATATTCCAAGAGTCACTGTTCAGGCCAACGAGAGATTCAGTTTATCGTAAAGAAAAGATATTCCAAGAGTCATTTTTCACTCAGGCCAACGAGAGATTCAGTTTATTGAGAGAAGAGGAAGCTGGCATAATTTAAATTATTCCTGCATTTGAAGGAGATCATTAAGGACGATAAACTTGCAATAATTTGTTGTAAGATTGCTGATTACCTAGGGAGCTGCTAAGAATAGATAATATAGGCTACCAGGAACAGGGATTTGGACCACTCATCATCAGAGAGAGATCGTTTTGTTTTTCTGCAGTTTTTTTTATTAATAACACAATTTGTACAATTACTTTAGAAAAGATATAAATTTTTGATTAGCAGATTTAGAATAATAATTGGGATTTTGAGATTTTAACTAATATTGTTTGTACCATTAATTCTGAAGGTTCACGTACGTAGAACAAAATTTTAAGAATCATTATATGAGATATTGTTTATTGAAAACATTTGAGTGTGAATTTTATTTCATTATTTTTATTTCAATATATAGTGTTATATCATATGTGTTTTTTATTATTCCGGTATTCTTTGGACCTTACCTTTCACATGTGAAGCATAGATATTGAAACACGAATATAATCCTGAGATAAGAGAATTAAAAAGTGTGATAGGGTCATAATCATATCATTTAAATAATTTAATTAATTAATTAATTAATTAGCTAATTAATTGCTTGGCGCACCAAGACTGGAAATATCACATTAATATATATATATATATATATATATATATATATATATATATATATATATATATATATATATATTATTTTATTTAAAATTAATTAATTATTCTAAATTCTGCAATAGCTTCACAACGGGCGATTAATACTTTAAATGATAACTTTCTATTTTTATATAACATAGTTTAACCATTTATCCTTGTTTGCGAAGGGCCAGCTATCAATTATTTTTTAACTGTCAGCATTTTAACCATTTTTTTAATGGTTTTAAATATTACCTATCAGCACAAACGGATTGAAAAATGGAAAGGAAAGCGTACAATGTATTTTTCAGTGAACTGGAATTGAATAATGATCGAAAAATCCATGAAATTGTGCTTTATTTGATTTTCGTAAAACTAAACATTACATCGTGATTTATTTCCTTACATTTAATGTTTAAAAGTTAAAGCAACACATTTTTTTTAGAATTAGTATAATAATAACACTTATCTGTTCCTGTACCTTTCCCTAATTTTAAAACTATTGTATTAAAAAAATAAATTGAAGAATACAGAATACTAAAATTTTATATTTTTATTTATGTAAATAATTGGTAAGAAATATATTTAGAACTTAAATTTGTATCTATACAAAAGGCTAGGATGACAAGTCATACCTACTGTGTGTCCGGTAGGGTAACTACGCCACCTACGAAAGAAATCTTTCCTAGGTGGTGTTGAGCTATCAACATATGACATTTCAAAAATATTTTGTTCTTAAAATGATACCGTTGAGTGATTAATAATAATTTATTCCATTAAATGATAATTCAAATAGCCTTACTAAAAAATTTTACTATTTTATGAGAAATTATTTTTTTCGTAAAATTGCTAAACATACTGTAAGTTTAAGTTAACATTTACATCTACCGTTTAACAAACGTCAAAGTTTTACCAAAATAAAATAAAGTTTAATTAAATTTAAATTAAAACGCAATACATAAAATTAAATAAAATTTAATAAAAATTCAATAAAATCCAATAAAAATTAAATATAAATAACTAAAATTAAATAAAACTAATTAAAATGAAATAAAATTAAAAAAAATTAAATAAAATTAAATGGAGTAAAATAAAAAAATAAAATTAATTAAATTAAATAAATTAAATTAAATTAAACTAAATAAAATTATATTAAATAAAACAAAATAGAAAAAATTAAATCAAATTAAATAATATAAAATAAAATGTAATGAAAATCAAAATGAATTTATTAAACATAAATACAAGATAATATGTAAACGTAAATTACGAGTAAATTCTAAACAATATTTAACAAACTTTAACAAATTTTAAAAGACAAAATTAGGATTTTTTAAATTTAAAAAAAAAATTTACTAACCCACAAAAAAAATTGAATTAGTCCACATACTAATAACAAGTTATAAGTATATTCACTTCTGTCGGTACTGCGCAAATGCCACATGCCGTATTTTTTTAAGATAATAAGTAGTGTAATGAGTGACTGTAGATGGCAATTGATTATAAAATAAATCGTTAATAAGAAAAATCATGTCAAATATAATGTCGGTATTATTTAAATTTGAATTAGAACTAAAGGAAAATTTTTGATAAAATAATAACAAAATTTATTTTATGAGATAAGTTATATAGTGCAGTCCCGGAACGGCATAATAGAAATAGATAGCGTTCAGAATCCTGGACAATAATATAAGATAATATTACGGATACTACCGTAGAGGCATTAGGACAAAGAAGAAGAAATACCTTCATAAAATAGCTACATATAAGTAACAATAATCCGGAGATATACGAAATTTCCAAACAAGTTGATAAAAGGTTCTTAAAAGGCTAAGAGAAAGAAATAAAAAACAAGTAAGGAAGTTTTCACAAACAATATAAAACCTGAAACCTAAACAAAATACTTTAATAATCTGTACAATGACAGTCTATATCACAGTGTCCAGCTTCCATCATCGGTTATTTGTTGTCCCTGGTCATTCCATTTGAATCGAGTTCCAGCTCCAAAACTTTTAAAGGAGACATATTCAGTGAAATCAGGTACTCTTTTGGTTAATTTTTTATTAAAAGTAAAAATAGACATTTTTCATCAAAAATTGCTTTCATGACAAATTAAGAAATTGTCTTAAGTAAAATTATAAATATTAGGGAGTGGCTAACTGTCCTAATATTTATTCTTAAAATGTTTTAAAATTTAGTGTTGACATATGACAGTTCACACTATCTTCTTTGTACATTTGGTACATGTCTAACCATAAATTTTGAATTTGTTTTGTTTCTAAAAATGTTCACATTTCTGCAGAGCTCCATTTAAAAAGATATTTTTATTTGTAATAATTTATTTCGGCTACAAAATGTCGCCCCGCCAGCACAGCCTGCCTACAAGTTTCTTAAATATTATTATTATTTGCATTTGTAACTGTTCATTGTAAACTAATAATAAATATGTAATGTTTCTCTCTAAACCAAGAGTATTATTTCCTTTAAAAATATTATAACCCTTTTGATGTATTTTTTTTGGAAAGAAAAGCCTATCTTTCATTTCATTTTTTTTTTGTAGTAACCCTATTCCAGTTCACTTTTTATTAACTTTCAGCCCAGCAATTTCTGTCCTCAATGTTTAATCCCCTGTTAGACGAGTCAAGTTAGTAGAAAATAAGCGTTTTTTCGTCACAACTGTATAGACGGGTTTGACAGTTGAAATGGATAGTATGAGATATTACAAAAAGACTCTCATCTAGGGATTCATGAATTTTTTAGTGGAACTATTTTTAAATAAACAATTAATACGTCAATATCATTATTTTGCTCATAACTTATAAACTTGTCTATTTAGAGATTTGACGTCCACAGACCAGTTGTTGAGAAAGAAAAAATACACAAAATGAGATATACTAAATTAAAATCTGTTAATAAACAAAAAAGTTATTGCATAATAACCAAGTAAAACGGCTGTTTTTGATTATTGTTAATAACTCTTTTAGTAATCAATAAAATTTATTTAAATGTATCTGAACTTAAAGATCTCATCGTGTTCGAAGTGTGTGCGAAAAATAGGCTAGATCCGTCAAATAGTTTTTGCACAATTTAATTTGTTTATAAGATTTTTTGAAAAATGTACAAATTTCTAAGGCCGGTCCAGATAATTTGACTGAATGGATCTTAATAATCCGGGGCTTATTTTCTTCGATGAGACATATATTATTATTATGTGAAAAAAAAATTTAAAAAAAATACGTTTATGTACACAAAATGATTTATTAATAAATAGCACATTTTAAGTTTATAAACATTTACAATAACTCCGTATTATTTAGTTTAAATTAAATGGCAATAAAATATTCGGAAGGCGGGTTTAAAAAACAACAACTTTAAAAAAAAGGTCCTGCGACCATTAGGAGCCGAGTTAGTCCTTTTTCTTTAAAAAATCACTGTTACGTCAATTAACAACATTAAGGGCTGAAATTAACCAATCTTTTAGAAGAAAAGTCAAAATTATTCTCAAAATGTTTAGCAAAAAAAATAATTGAAAATTGTTTAAACAGGAGTGTTGTAAACGAAGAGTACTTTGCGTTCCGACTAGAATGGAAGGAGTGGGGATTGCCGATTGCACACAAGCCGCGCTCTCCAAAAAAGTCAAGCGCACGGTTTCAAAATAGATTGCTTGGAAAAAAATGACATATTTCGGGTTCTAGTGGACCAAATTTGTTCTTTTTTTTTTAAACTGGGGTACAACGTTAAAATAATAACATTTAACGTACTTTCATTGCAAAATTATTCAAAACAAAGCAGCTAATGACTACGGAATGTACAAACTTTTTCTTGAGTCGTCTTTTTATTGTTATTTTTCTATTTATTTATTTCAAATATGATTATATTAAATAACTGTTATAAGTAAATGAACATTTTGAATAATGTTTACTAAAAATTTATTCATGAAATAATAAATTAATTTTATGTTATTACAGAAGTTGAAATTTTGTGTAGTGATTTTTTAAAATAATTTAATTTACTGTAATTTTCTACGCTTAATTTCTATATCGTCACTGCTACTACTATGTAAACATTCATCTTCAATTTCACTTGTATTATAACTTTCATAAATCATTTCATTTTCATTGTCGCTATTCTCATCAAACCCAGTTAAATACATTTCATCAATTATCTCTTGTTCATCTGTTGTATCGTTTTCTTCTTCATTAATAATTTCATAAATATTAGTACATTATAATAGTAAAATAATATTATATTCAAAGTTAACCGTATATTATTCAGACAACATGGTACAACCATGTGTTTATATTAATATATATCAGAACACGTAGTTTTTTTTAATATTCAGATGAATTTTACGTACCATTAATTATTTGTAACAATTATTAAATAAAACAAAACACTTAATATTTCAATACAACAAACCGGTTGTATAGTCGCAGGAAAATGAGTTGTACCGCTTTCGACGTGCGCTCGACGCTCGACTATTTTTAGAGCGCGGCTTGAGTGCAATCGGCAATCCCCACTGCTTCCATTTGAGTCGGAACGCAAAGTACTCTTGGTTTACAACACTCCTGTTTAATCAATTTTCAATTATTTTGTTTGCTAAATATTTTGTTAAAAACTTTGACTTTTCTTCTAAAAGATTGGTTAATTTCAGCCCTTAATGTTGTTAATTGACGTAACAGTGATTAAAAAAAAAATGGACTAACTCGGCTCCTAATCGTCGCAGGACCTTTTTCTTTTTTTTTAAGTTGTGTTTTTTAACCAGCTTTCCGAATATTTTATTGCCATTTAATTTAAACTAAATAGTACGGAGTTATTGTAAATGTTTATAAGCTTAAAAAGTGCTATTTATTGTTAAATCATTTTGTGTACATAAACGTAATTTTTTTTAACTTTTTTTTCCATAGGATATTAATATATGTCTCAACAAAGAAAATAAGCCCCGGATTTTTAAGATCCATTGAGTCAAATTATCTGGACCGGCCTTAGAAATTTGTGCATTTTTCAAAAAATCTTATAAACAAATTAAATTGTGCAAAAACTATTTGACGGATCTAGCCTATTTTTCGCACACACTTCGAACACGATGAGATCTTTAAGTTCAGATACATTTAAATAAATTTTATTGATTAATAAAAGAGTAATTAACAATAATCAAAAACAGTGGTTTTGCTTGGTTATTATGCAATAACTTTTTTGTTTAATAACCGATTTTAATTTAGTATATCTCATTTTGTGTATTTTTTTTTCTCAACAACTTGTCTGTAGACGTCAAATCTCTAAATAGACAAGTTATGAGCAAAATAATGATATTGACATTTTAATTGTTTATTTAAAAATATTTCCACTAAAAAATTCATGAATCCCTAGATGAGAGTCTTTTTGTAATATCTCATACTACTTATTTCAACTGTCAAACCCGTCTATACACTTGTGATGAGTAAAAACCTAACTTGATTGGCCTATGTAAGTGATCTCAACGCGGTAGGCAATATAACCGCTACAACCTTTATTCTTTTAAACTGTAATTTTTTGTCGTTTTTAGTTGAGATTACACATTTACCAATACTACCCATAAGGGTGGCTAGCACAAATATGCATGTACGAGTATAGCTAACTATTTTGTAGTTTCTTGTTTTCCGAACTTATTATCTGATCAAATTTACTCAACTAAAGAATTTTAAAACAGACTTTCAAATATTCGGCATAATGTTCTCATTGTGACTCTGGCTTTAATGCTTAATGCTATAATAGAATAATTGAGGAAACATTGAAATCCAAACTTACTTTATAATACAAACTAATTAAATTCGGAAGTTTGATTTGAAAATTCTATTATTATATATCAACACTGTTCTCCTAATCCTTGTCCTTAGGAGGTATTTTAATTTGAAATATTTCATTTTCACTATGAAGCTAAATATTTTGAAAGTTAATATTTAGTTTTTGCATTTGAAACTTTCATGAACTATGAAATTGTTCTACTATATTTTATATCAAAGATGAAATAATGAAGTATTTTACTTTCGTCGCAAAATTAATATTAAGAATATTTTCATACTTTTAGTAACTTTTCTACTAGTATTATTATTACAATTAATATATTAGTTTTTTTTATTTATATTTAATGTTATTCTTACGTTTTAAGCATAAAATAAACATTAATATATCTCATAAATTACATTCCTTATCTCATACTTATGTGATCTTTAACAATACTTTAACAAGTCCTTTATGCGGTATTTTTGATTCGTATGAAAGCTTGAATCTTCATCTTATGTTCTTCCAGTTATCAAGATATCGTCAGCAATATATTAATTATATGTAGACTTTGGGTGTATCATTATTTAAGTGTATTCCTGAATCTCTCAGAAGTCATGTTCACTTCAACGTCATGTTGAACAACGTGTATGATAGCGCAATTTCCTGGCGTTGTCCGCTAGTTCTCCGTTAGTTTTAAATGGTTCAGAGTGATTACCTGTACTCGCACTGAACATTTTGACTTTTGTCATTGTTATTTTAATTAATTTTACCAATCTTTTAGTATTACAGTTAAACTGGGCCATATCCAAGTAAAGTTGTGACCTGCAAATGGTATAATAAGCTACCTTAAAGTCCAAGAAGATGTAATGATATTCTATGTTAAAATTCCTTGTTTTTTCTACTATTTCCATGAAAAGTTAATAAAAGTAAGCTGTGAAAACTAAGTTTGTCTTTGTGTAAATGATATTTTTAATTAATTTTTTTACATTCTTTATTTACTGTAATGTGTATCGCATAAAAAAAAACGTTAAACGTTGTGTCACAGTAGTATAGGGAAAGTCCGTTTAGTTACAAAAATTCTTATTTTATGTATTATATATACTTCATCTAATTTAGACTACGACTTACGTCATTATCTACGTCAGAGATCGAAGTTGACATAGTTTCCGAAGTATAAAAAAATCCTGACTCCATTTTAAATCAAATAGATTACATAATTATTGCAAAAGTATTACCATCTCTTTACAACGACTATTTAAATTCTTACGTGACATTTTTGAAATAAAACACACTAATTTTGTTCTAAAAAGAACGGAATTAAATAGTTAAAAATATAAAACAAGAGATATTCACTTTAAAATTCAAAATAATGAAGTACAAAAAGTGTCAACACCGCAACTGTCAAATAAGTGTTACCAATTTATGCCAAAATTTTAGCTTTGTTCGATTACAGTTACAGTGTGTTCCGAACAAATGTTCTTGATAAAAACGCTTTATAATGCATTTATACAAATTAAATGAAACATATTATTGTGTATTTCTTTAAGTTAACATTAATAGAAATTTTTAAATATTATTTCTACGCGTATATAATAAAATATGTCTAGTGGCTGTAATGCCAGTATACTCGGCAAAGTGATTCTAAAAAAGAACACACCTGCACCCTAAATATTTTGTGTTGGTATCATGTAACGTCACAGGCTATGACGCCGATGACGTGCATCGTTATATAAATTAGATGAAGTGTATACACTTATCCAAAAAATTAACGCACCACTTTAAAATATTAAAATATTTTATTAGCTTTAATAAAAATGTCCATTGTAATGTTATATTTTGCAAGCCCCTTGTATATGCTATTCGTACACGCTATATTTATTGACTGTGTTGTTGCTATAGTTTTTTTTTGCAACAAAACAGAAAGAAGAAAAAAATGTACTAATTCTATAAATATTTCCAATAATAATAATTTCCAAGTGTTCACGAATTTTATTCCGCTACTGTTTAATTGTTGATTATTGTTAATTATGTTTATTATAGAGCGTCAATCACGTAATTTAACGAAGGATCAATATACTCAAGCAATGATACTGTCGGAAGAAGGTTGATACCGAAGAATTGGTCGTCGGTTTAATATGTCTCACACATCTATCTCTTGCGTGTTAGAAAGATTACTCAAAACAAGGGATCATATTCGCAGACCAGGGCAAGGAGGAAACCCGGTAACTACCCCTATTCACGATCAATTTTTAAAAATTTCTACCCTTCGACAACGTTTTGCAACACATCGAAGTCTACAAATTCAGCTTTAAGACGTGCATGCTATACAAATTAGTACTAAAACTCTTTTCCAGTGACTTACGGAATACAAATTAACACCTAGGATTGCCGCTCGAGGTCTTCTACTAACTGCAGATCATCGAAGGGGGAGCCTAAATTTTGCCAGAGACACTTAAATTTATGAACGAGTGCTATTTATGAATTCCGTGTTTGTACAATAACGACATACATACATAGAGTAAACACAGTAATAATTGTAAAAAACGTAAGTACACAATTTAAAAATACAAACATAAGATTATAAAAACGAACATAGACAAAATACAGATAAAATGTAAGATAATACAAATAGATAAGGTTATATCTTTAAGTCAAGTTGAGCTATCCATTCAAGTCTTGCAGGCGTAGTTTTGAAAAAGTCTTTTGGGTCACCTCGGTATGCCCTTAATTCACATTTCTCCTCTATGTGTTACATGCTTTGATCTGAAGCTCCACAGTCGCAGCTGGAGGTAGGCTGTTTTCCCCATTTATGTAGGTTGTATGCGCATATTGCATGTCCCGTTCTAATTGGGTTTAGGCTCTTCCATATGTTTCGTGGCTGGTCGAAGCCATCAGACTTTTGGACTGGATCAACACGGTTGGTGGGGCTTCCTCAGTCCACAGCGTGCGCCATCTGGAGGGTACAATGAAATCATCTGCTATTAGCTGTTGGGGTCTTCTTATGGGTGGTTTTCTGGATGGAAGTCGGTTTGCTGCTAAACTCGGAATGTCGTCATGGATTGGTAGTTGCAAGTTGCTATTTACTTTCGTTATACTCCGTTTTCAAGGCCTTTTGTCTTGGTAGATTAGGCGAAGAAATATGGCTAAGGATCGGAAGCCAGCATAGTGGAGTAGTCTTGATGCAGCCGCTAATTATTCTCATTGCTATATTAAGCTGCGTATCAACTATTTTCACATAACGACTATTTAGCAAGATCAGTGCACAGTACTCTGCCACAGAATAAACCAAATTTAGCACAGATGTTCTTAGTATGTCCGCAGATGCGCCCCAGTTGGTACCACAAAGATTCTGGATAAGGTTATTTGTACTACTTATTTTTTGTGCAGTTATTTTGTAGATGTTTTTTAAATGAGACAGTCCTGTCCTGGGATGTAATCTAGCTCGCGTCCGGTAAAGAATTCTACACGTGCACCCTGGGTAATGCTAAATGAGCTAGCGCGATAGTTGGCGACTATCGATAAGAGTAGGTCACAATATTATTGGACCCAAGATCACATCAAAAGGTATTCCACAGGAAGCTGTTTTAAGTCCATTTCCTTTTAATTTATACACATACGATTTGCACAATTTATGGTCTCCCAATATTGTTTGCTTACAATATGCTGATGATATTGTCATCTATTTACATAAGAAAACGTACAGTAAAAGAACTACTGAACTCAAACATATTATGTACAACTTGGATAATTGGACTTGGTTAAATGGATTCAATATTTCGTATCAAAAATGTGCCGTACTATTTTTTTTTTCAAGAAAATACCCTATTAAACATCACGCTGTAACCTTACATGGCAATGATATTCCAATTGTTTCGGAATTTAGATATCTTGGTGTCGTACTTGACAAAAAACTGCTTTGGACTCAACATATTAATTAAACAATTGGTCGCTGCGAAAAAGGTATTAATTTTCTTAAAATGGTGTGTAAGAGATCGTAGGGTGCAGATCAAAACATTGCATTGAATTTTTGTCAAGCCTATATAAGATCTATAATAGATTACTGTTGTATGGTATAGGGGTCAGCTAGCATAACCAATTTACGTAAAGTTGATAGAATTCAATTTAAAGCTCTAAGGATTGTGTTAGGATTGATGAAAAGCACTCCAAATGAAGCCACCCTAGCTATAGCATCTGAAAACCCACTCTCATTGTGCAGAGAATATCTGGCAAGCAAATATTTCCTAAACCAACATTATCGTGTCACTTTGAATGCAAAAGTAATTAATGAATTAAATACAGCTGACTTAACATCTACATACTTCATTAAAAAAACTCTCCACCACTTGCAAGAGCAATTATAACTTGCAACGAACTGAAGTTAATAAATTCTCCTTGTAATCTTATCTGGGAATCGTTGGATATACCACATCTAACAAGTGTTCTAGCTACAAATATTATTATCCCAAAATACCACAACGAATTTTGCTACACTACTCTTAAAGAAATCTTAAGTGGCTATTCAGATCATATTGTGATCTATATAGACGGGTCAAAATCACCAACATGTACAACCAGTGCTTACTTTGTACCAAAAATTAAGATTAAAAAATCGTTTATTTTAAATAATCAATCCAGCATTTTTTCTGCTGAAGCATGTGCTATATACAAAGCCCTTAAATTGTGCTGTGAAAACCAGTGGAACAAAATTGTCATATGCAGTGATTTACTGTCAGTATTACACTCCTTACAAAACTTTAAATTCACAATCAATAGCAATATATTCATAGTAGAAATTTTTCAACAGTATCTAAAACTATCAGATCCATATGGTACTAAATTTCTATGGGTTAAGGGACACTCAGATATTGTTGGCAATACTATTGCTGATTCTATAGCTCAAAAATTCAATACAGCGCCCACAGAAGAATTTAACACATGTGACCTACTTACCTATATCAAACAACATATTAAATTTAAATGGGACAGACAATGGATTCAGTTTGGTGAAAGCAGAGACAACAATTTATACAAATTACAACCCACAGTAGATGTAAAACAATTTTACAAAGATGTTACACTAAGCAGAAACACAGTGTCAACTGTGTTAAGATTAAAAGTAGATCATGGATGTTTTCCGAAACATCTACACAAAATAGGAGTTCTCCCACCAGACCGATGTGAGTGTGAAACGGGTATAGCTAATTTAAATCACATATAAACTGCCCACTACATCGTAATACGAGCACGTGGCTGATAAAAGAATTGATAAAAGAGGGATTAAGTACACCATTAAACGTAAATCTCCTATTAAGTGAAGACAATATAAAAATCTTTAAAATAATTATGATTATTTCTTGTAAAAATTAAATTAAAGGTATGAGGGTAAAATTGATCGTATGCTTGAACATTTCCTTTGTATGTTTACCATATATGTTGCCCATCTACCTAACCGTGGTTTATGTTTTGTTTGTTACAATAAAGCCGCTCTGATGAATCTCTGAGCGTTAAAAATGTCCTCCTTGTACAATCCTGTATGGATAAATACAAATATTTATATGTAATTACGTGGCTAAAGGTTTCAAGCCAAAGCCAATAAAAAAAAAACAGTTGGCGACTAGACGATTTCTTAATGGGGTATTTATTTATATTGTTACGGGAATAGAAAGCTCAAGTGGATCACGTCGTTTTAATCTGTCTCTCCTTGATCACATTAGAAGGTCTTGTGCAAGTGTATTTGAATGGTTAGTAATCTATTTTTGCATTACTACTTACTGAGACAAAAGTGTCTTTTATAATTTAGAATTAAAGGTCTCGGCGTATAACATGGTTCCGCACATACCAGAGTCCTTTGGAAATTTGTCTCAAAACTTTGTTTTAAAAGCGCTGATTTATCATTAAGTTAGAATCAAATGCTGTGCAATATTGAGCTGTACAATTTTTTATCGTAGGGTGAATACATTTTTTTTCTTCAATTTTGAGGTTTAAATACTTGACTAAGATGATTTCAAAATAATGTGTGCTGAGTTTATCTTTATCACTCTTAGCCCAATAATCATCTTCTACTTTAATGGTACCATAATTCTTAATATGATTTTTAAAATTTTTAGATAGTTTCCAAATAAATTAATTTGAGTAATCCGTAGTAGTGAGACTATGAGCTTAATTATATGCTTAAATTTTGTTTTCTTTAGTCTTTTTGTTCTGCTTTAAGCAGGCACTCAATCCGGAGTTGCTCCCCAATCAGCCTTTTATAAGGTAGATGTAAGGATATTTGCTTTCTTGACATTTACGTTTGCTTTGAGAGGGAGATTTAAATTAGTTGAATTTTGGACATTGAGTATCAGTAGGTTTCAATTATTTCAATAGAGTATGTGTTTGTATTATATTCTTGTTCTATTATATCCATAAATATGTAAGAATGTTTTAAAGAAGGGTCGAATGTTAGTTTTGTATTTAAGAATTTGTTTGTTTAAAAAGTTGTTAATACGCCTCGCATCGTTTCGATTAAGTCTTCTCACAAAGTCTTTTTTAATGCAAAGTAATCATTAAAACATGTAAAGGAGTATGGTTAGAGAATCGAAATAAATCTAAATGCAACCTACATTTACTTTATTATTAATTCCTTTTTTCAATAGCAAAATCGTATTATAAAAAAGTATTATATCGGTTATCCAGTGAAAACTGTAGACATATTATTGTTATCTATGATTTTTTAAGCTTTGTTGCACGTGATGGGATTTATCTGGAACCCCATATTGCATGCTTTGCAGTAAAGTCACCTGCTGTGATAAAATAGTGACCAAGCGTATTGAAATAACTAGTAAAACATTCCTCTTTCAATATTTTCTCAGGGGGCAATACACGTTATGTGTACATTGCTAAATTCTACAGATATAAAGGTTATCTGAATATTTTTTCCACATACTTTATTTAACTCATGGTGTTTTATATTATTTCTAATTAATAATGCTGTTTCATCATGATCTTTTTCCATTAGATGTATGTGAATAAATTTTTCAGTGTAAATTAACTCCTGTTTGCCATGCATAAGAATATCATAATATCAAGGATATTTAAAGTTATAAAAACCCTTATCTCCTCACTATGATTTATAAAAAACGTTTGCAAACCAGCATTAAATTTTAACTTTAGGGTTGAATGAATGAATTTTTAAAATTTTTAGCTTTATTAAACACTCAAACAATTTATCTATTCTTTCCACTTATTTTTTAACCATTATATTAAAATTATTAGTTATTTGAGAATTTCTATGTGCAACGTTTGAAGAGGGTCTGCATAATATGTAACAAGTGACTGAGTATTTGAGGAAGTTGTTGATGAAATTAGCTGATGTGAAAAAAAAAATTAAAAACAAATATGGTCATTTTGTATGTTGATATGATGTACTGTGTAGAACCAACTAAACTCCGTACCAAAAAATTATGCCTCTCTCCCTCTCCGTCTTTCTTTTATAACCACCATCCACTCCTACAAGTCGGTCTCTCAGTATTATTTATATCTCTCTCTATCCTGCGCCAATATCATTTATTGTTTTCCCACAACTCTAATGTTATCTACCCGTCTCTTGTGATGTTTTCCTATGCTTCTTTTTGCTTATACATATTCACTTTTTAATATCTCATCTAGCTGCGTAACTGGATTATCGTAACGTTTTTGGTGAGCTTTTTTTTTAATTTTTAAATTTGCAATTTAAAATAACCTATTTAAATGTAGTAATAATAAACGAATTCTATTTGTTCACTATCTCATAACCATTTCTTTTTTAAATGTCTGCTAAAATACTGTACAAATAATACTCTTCGGACTTTTTTATCCCTCTTAAGCTCCTTAAGTAACAAGACAAGTTATGTGTCCATTGCCAAATTTTACAGATATATAGGTTACCTGAATAATATTTATGTCACATACTTTATTTAACTCATAGTGTTTTATATTCATCATCATTCAGCCCATACTCGTCCACTGCTGAACATAGGCCTCCCGTAGTTCACCCCACAAATTTCTGTCCTGAGCCGCCTGCATCCAATTTTGATGTGTCCGTTTCAGGTCATCCGTCCATCTTGTTGGTGGTCGTCCTCTATTCCTAAAGGCATCTTGTCTGGGTCTCCACTCAAGAATGCGTTTTGTCCATCTGCCGTCCTTCGTTCTCGCGACGTGCCCTGCCCAGTTCCATTTTAAGGTTGATATTCTTTTGATTGCGTCGGTTACTCCCGATCTACGGCGCAATTCTGTGTTGGGTATTCGGTCTCTCAGGGTTAATCCCAACATGGACCGTTCCATTGCCCTCTGTGTTGTTCGAATTTTGTTTGCGGACGTCTTAGTAAGTGTTAGCGTCTCCGCACCATAGGTTAGAACCGGCAGCACACATTGATCGAAGACTTTTCTCTTCAAGCAGATGGGAAGAGCTGATTGGAAAACATCTCTTAGCTTTCCATAAGCTGCCCATGTCAACCCTATTCTACGTATTAGTTCATTGGTCTGGTTATCTCTACTTAAGCGAATTTCGTGTCCCAGATATTTGTATGCTGATGTTTGTTCTATACTTGTTCCAGCTATGTTGATGTTCTCACTCAGAACAAGGTTTGTCATCACTTGTGTTTTTGAGTTATTGATCTTTAAACCCACTTGTGTAGAGGCATGGTAGAGTCTTTCGCACATTTCGATGGCATGATCTATGCGGTCTGTTATCAGGACTATATCGTCCGCGAACCTGAGGTGACTAAGCTGCTCTCCATTTATGTTTATGCCCTTTTCGTCTAGGTTTGCACGCTTACACATGTATTCCAATAATGTTGTAAACAGTTTTGGTGAAATGGTGTCGCCCTGGCGAACTCCACGATGAATGTTGAACTTGTGTGTATCTTCATGGAGTCTGACGCATGCCGTGGCATTATCATAGATATTTTTGATGACAGTGGTGTAGCGGTGATCTATTCGGCACTCTTTTAAAGCTTCTAGCATTTTCTGGTGGTTTACTGTGTCGAATGCTTTCTCATAATCCACAAATATTAGGACGAGGGGTTTATTGTACTCTATACATTTTTCGATGAGGCTTTTAATAACTTGTAGATGGTCGTTTGTGCCGAAGCCTGACCTGAATCCTGCCTGTTCGCATGATTGGTAAAAGTCCATTTTGTTCGAAAGTCTGTTTGTTATGACTTTTGTAAAAAGCTTGTATATGTGTGAGATGAGGCTGATTGGTCTATAGTTTACGAGATTTGTTAAATCTCCTTTCTTAAACATTAGAACGATCACTGCATTTTGCCATTGTGATGGTGTTGTTCCTCTTTCAAGGCATTCTGTGAAAAGTATGGAAAGCATTTGTATCAGTTTCTCGCCTCCTAATTTTATGGCTTCGGCAACGACCCCGTCGTCGCCAGGTGACTTATTATTTTTCATTTGTAGGAGAGCTTTTTTGATTTCATCAACAGTAACATCTGGTATGTCTTCCGAGCCCTGGTTTAGAACCTTTGGTATGTTGTCAGTTGGAACATTTTCTTCTGTTTTGCTGTAGAGTTCGCTGTAAAATTGTCCGACAGTTTGTAGAATTTCCTGTTTATCTGTTATTATTTCGCCCTTTGTGTTTTTCAGTTTGTAAATATTTTTCTTTCCTATTTGCTGTTTCCTTCTGAAGACTTTTAAACTTTTGTTCTCTTCTATGACTTTTGATATCTCTCTGGTGTTGTAGTCTCTTATATCTTTTCTGATGTTCTTAGTGATTTGTTTGTTTAGTTGTCTCATTTTTGTTAGATTGGTTCTGTATTTATCTGTTAGTTGTCTTCTTTCCTCTAATAGAGTTTTCGTGCTTAGACTTAGTTTTTCTTCGTCTTTTTGGTTTTTTGGGCAACATTTTTCTTGTGCTTGTTTCAGAGCTTTGACTATTTTCTGGTTTAGTTGTTCGATGTTTATGTTTTCTGTTTCTTCGTTTTGTAATTTTTCTTCGACCGTACGTTCAAACAGTTTTGCATTTTCAGGTGGTACCCATCTTCTAACATTTGGTTTAGGAACAAGCTTCATTCTTTCTTTTTTAACGTTAAGCATTACTTTTGTTCTTATCATCCTATGGTCGCTGCCAGCAGAGAACTTGTTGAGTACTTCCACGTCTTGTATTATATATTTTTTATCTGTAATTATAAAGTCGATTTCGTTTTTGACGGCGCCATCAGGGCTTATCCAAGTCCATTTGTTTTGGGGTTTCTTTTTAAAGAAAGAGTTCATTTGAAACATGCATTGATGATGTAGAAAGTTTAAAAGCATGTCCCCTCTTGCGTTTCTTGCCCCGTATCCGTACTTTCCTAACGCGATCTCCGCTTGGTCTTGTTTGAATCCGAGTTTTGCGTTGAAGTCGCCCATGAGAACAGTATAGTGTGTTCGTGTTCTTTGTTGTGCCTCTACTACATCCTCATAGAATTTTTCAACTTCTTCATCTGTGTGTCCAGTTGTCGGAGCGTAGACCTGTATAACTTTTAAACTATAACGAGAGTTTAGTTTTAATATCAATAGGATGACCCTCGTGCTTATGGTCTCGATTTTCGTTATGTTGGGTATGTGTTTTTTGTGTAAAATGATCCCGATTCCACCGCTGGATGAATGTTCCTCTCCTCTGTAGTGGAACAGGTGTCCTGATTTCAATGTTTGTTGTTCTTCTCCTCTCCTTCTAATTTCACTAAGTCCCATTGGGCAGGGGCGCTACCTCCCTGAAGTAAGTCTACCCTCTATCGGGATCATAGAGGGGTACCTACCCGCTACCCTTATATTACTTCTAATTAATAATGCAGATTCATCATGATCTTTTTCCGATAGATGTATGTGAATAAATTTGTCAGTGTAAATTTACTCCTATTTGTCATGCATAAGAATATCATAATATCAAGGATATTTAAATTTTTAAAAACCCTTATCTCCTCACTATGATTTATAAAAAACGTTTGCAAACCAGTATTCAATTTTAACTTTAGGGTTGAATGATTAATTTTTATACCAGCTTTATTAGACACTCAAACAATTTATCTATTCTTTCCACTTATTTTTAACCATTACCTCCAAATTATTAGTTATTTGAGAATTTCTATGTGCAACGTTTTGAGAGCGTCTGCATAATATGTAACAAGTGACTGAGTGTTTGAGGAAGTTGTTAATGAAATTAGCTGATGTAAAAAAAAAAAATTAAAAACAAATATGGTTATTTTGTATTTTTATATCATGTACTGTGTATAACCAACTAAACTCCGTACAAAAAAATTATGTCTCTCCCTCTCCGTCTTTCTTCTATAACCACCATCCACTCCTACAAGTCGGTCTCTCAGTATTATTTATATCTCTCTCTATCCTGTGCCAATCTCATTTATTGTTTTCCCGCAATTTTAATGTTATCTACCCGCCTCTTGTGATGTTTTCCTATGCTTCTTTTTGCTTATATATATATATATATATATATATATATATATATATATATATATATATATATATATATATATATATATATATATTCACTTTTTAATATCTCATCTAGCTGTGTAACTGGATTATCGTAACCTTTTTTTAACCTGGCCTTTTTTTTTATTTTTAAATTTACAATTTAAAATAACCTATTTAAATGTAGTAATAATAAACGAATTCTATTTGTTCACTACCTCATAACCGTTTCTTTTTTAAATGTCTGCTAAAATACTGTACAAATAATCCTCTTCGGACTTTTTTATCTCTCTTAAGCTCCTTAAGTAACAATACACAATTGCAACAACTAAAGCCGTTTTGTGTAAGGTGACCCACTTGAAACACTTAGTTTTGATAAAAAATAATAAAGAGCCGCCGACAAAATCCTGACAGAGGTAAGTAACCTAAAAAGAAAAGGCGCAGACCCGTCGTCTTGTTATTTATGTTGAAGGCTATGAGAAATGAAAGGGAAAATAGGGTTTATGTATAAACGTCATAATTTACAGGAGTTGAGAGAAAAAGGCATTGTCGGCTTTCTGGAATGACTTTCAGCTTGGACGGCTTTTCCTAACAGCTTTCACACAGCACTCAAAACAGAACCGTAGCTAGGAAATTATATTATGTGCGAGAATAGACACAACTGATGTTTCGTAACGCCAAAACAAGATTTCCTTTGAAGAAAAAATTGAAAGGATAAAAAAGTTATTTAATACACCACAGGGGAAAATAAAAACTTGTAAAACATTTTTTTTTGTGTACAGGCAAAGTGTAGTATATTATATTTTAAATTTTTAGAATAATATTTTATAATATAATGGTCTCGTCTTTTATATTAAATATTTATTTATTATTAATAACATTAATTATTGACTTTTATTGAACCTAAAATTGTTGGATGGTATTTTGGAAACTATAATTTTACAATGTTGATTTTTATATTATAACACCCAATTTTAAACACAAAAATCTAAAATAACTTTGTGTGCAACTAAAAAAAATTTAAAAAATGGTTTATTATAATCCTATCAAATTTGTTTCAATACAAAGACATACAAAAGGTACTACATTTTTTTTTAATATAGAACTTTTGGTATGGATATTTTTCTGTGTCTATTAGTTGGATGTACCTTAAGTGAGAGCGCCCACCAAAGTGGCGTGGCAGTGGCAAGTAGCAAGTAGCACGCGTCTAGCATAATGTAACCAATGAAAACGAATGATTCAGTTTACACCAAAATGACAGTAATGTCATTCATTCTAATCATTCGTTAGGATTGGTTACATTATGCTAGACGCGTGCTACTTGCTACTTGCCACTGCCACGCCACTTTGGTGGGCGCTCTCCCTTACACTTGACAGTGTGCTGGAATCTTACAGTGTCAAATAACTTCAGGATTTTCCTAGTTGTTTACCAAGGTCACGGATCCTGAGACACGTTAATCGATTTTATTATGTATCAGATAAGTTTTTTATTACGATCAGTTTACCGAATAATCTACGTAACACAATAAGCATTTAAGCATTATTCTTCCACATAGTGTTTCACCTCACTGTTAGTAGCAAGGATGATAATATCATTATATTTAACATGACTCTGTAAGCTAGAATATTGTTCAATTAAACTAAAAAAACTTAAATTTCACAAATTAAAAACAATATCTGCTGCAACTCATTATATATACATCAAATGAATAGCAGAATAAAACAACACCCTCTTGAGGATGTTCTTAAGATGCTTTAATGCTTAAATACATGCAATTTAATACTTATATACAAGTTTGGACTTCTCTAGCAATAACCGTTATTTTAATAATAAAATGTTTGACATAGTTCATAAATATTTATTTGTGATATCATTACATCGCAAGATGTAATGATATCAACAACTCGAATTAAGTCCAGTAAAAACACATAATATTTAACTTAGTGTAAACTCACGTAGGGAATAACACTATTTTACCATAAGCAGCATTTTTTATTGGATTTGGCTTGGAATATTTTCGTAGGAGGATTCTATAAATTCCTTTATGTGTCTAATAAAATTATAAACTTGACAGTCTTAAATCTCAAAATATTAAAAATATATTGTATTGACGTTAATAAAGGGTCTTTTTTTAGAGGTATAGAACTTTGAATTGGAATAAAACAAAGACCATTTTTTAAATTGATATGGAATTAACTTTATTCAAAAGATAACTTTTTGGGATTATAATTTAAATATTATTTCTGGCATATGACCGTCACGGCTGGCTCTGACGTAGTCTAATCTGAAAGTCCAATTGTCGATTACTTTTTCCAGTATTTGTGGCTGAATATCGACAATATCTTGGCGAATGTTATTCTCTTAGTGGTCAATCGTTTAAGACTTATCGGCGTAGACTAGCGACTTCACACATTTCTACAGAAAATAGTATGGCGGTGATAAATCGCATGATCTTGGAGGCCAATCCACAGGTCCACAACGTAAAACTATGCGGTTATCAAAGGTTTCTTTCAATAAATCAATTGTGGCACAAGTTGTGTGACATGTTGCACCGTCTTGTTGAAACCACAGCTTTTGGACCCCATAGTTGTTTAAATTAAGAATAAAACATTTAGTAATCATGGCGCTATATCGTTCACCATTGACTGTAACGTTCTGACCAGCATCGTGTTTGAAGAAATACGGACCAATGATTTCATCAGCCCACAAAGTACACCAAACAGTCAGTTTTTATAGATGTAATGGTGTCTTAACATACACTTGAGGATTATCTTTACTCCAAAGATGACAGTTTTGTTTCTTGACATAGCAATACCAAACGTGAGCTTCATTTCTTAAAAAAATCGCTTATGAAAATCAGGAACAACGGCAATCATGTTTTGGACCCATTCCCAGAATCTATGCCTTGCTAGGTGATTGTGTAGCTTTAATTCTTACAGGAGTTGGATTTTGTAAGCACGTAAGCCAAGATCTTTTCGCAAAATCTTCTATAAAGTAGATGCACACATATCCAACGTTCGATGGCGGATAAACTCATTCGGGTGTTTCTCTATGTTACGCTGTACATCAACAACAACTTCTTCTGTACGTAAATTAGTACGTCTCTCTGGATGCGTATTATCATCTAGAGTAAACGTGGTGTAAAGGCGTTCCATACTTAATCGTATTAATTGATCTGATTTACGATTATGCTGACCATAAAATGGACGTAGTGCGCAATACGTATTTCGAACAGAACCATGATTTTCAAAATAAATTTGCACAATTTGGAAGCGTTATTTAGGCGTCAGTCTACTTATGATAAAATGTCAAACCAAACTAAACATAAATCATTTGATAGCTGTCAAAATGGCCATCAGTTAAAAAAGTTTTGCCAACATACTTTTCTATACCTCTAAAAAAACACCCTTTAGAAAAATGCTACAACAATAAGTAATTGACATCAGAATATTAACCGGACAATGCCCACTATTTCCTACAGGTGTTAACACTTTTAAAACCCTTTAATTTCGATTCAAGATAGTTACGACTTTTAATATATTTTAGGTGACACTTTTAGTTGTAAAGTACAATGTATTCTACATTCAATATATCGAATTTATCATTCGATGGTTCACACACAATTTTGAGCCAGACAGGCGTAGACAAGCATTTGTTACAATAACAGAAAAGTCTAGTTATTTAAAAAAAAAGTGGTCGTGAAATGAATAACCCTAAAAATACTTAAAAAAGGTATATGTTGCAAGGAGACCTGCATATGTATTCCTTCGTTATATATGTAGAACTTTTACAATAATTTTAGTATTTGCAGAGTCTTTAATCAAAATAGATTGCAGCATTTGCTACGTACAACCGACGCGTAGATCTCAACAGGAATAAATTGACATTTATAAGAAATACTAACTAAAGTGGCAAAAAAATACTTGGTATGGTACAACAAAATAATAAATATCTGTAGAAATATGGTAAATACCTAAAAGAGCTGACGTGAAGAAAAAAATATGCATTCCATAAATAGTTAAAGAACCAAAAGCACGAGATGAATACATGACCATTATGCAGTAAGGGAAGAGAACACTACTACTAGAGAAGAATGAATACTGGTAGGGAATTGTAGATATGAAGATAATAAAACACAGAGTCATTACAAGAATAAATTAAACGTAGATGTGCTCTAGCAAAAGTTGCCACAGCAAAAATGGCCAAAATATGGAAGATATGTCAAATTTCAATAGCGATAAAGATGAGGTTGATCAACTGCTTAATATTCCCAATACTGACCTATGGATGTGAATCTTGGACTCTGAGACAATCGGAGGGAAGAAAGATAGACGCCACTGAAATATTCTGATGGAGACGAATGTTACGAATTCCTTGGACCGACCGTAGAACAAATAGTTCAATTTTAAGAGAGCTAAAAGCTAAAAGTTAGCCAACGACTCTCTAGTAAAGTCCATCTCCAACAATTAAAATATTTTGAGCATGTTATGAGAGCAAACACAGAAAACATGGAAAGACTCATAATACAAGAAAAGGTAGAAGGCCGAAGATCACGAGGAAGATCCCCAACAAGATGGATAGATCAAATGACAGGAATATGCCAAAGACCTATGCATGAATTAAAAGAAATGACCAGAGACAGAGATCTCTGGAGACGGACAATATACGACATCACGTCGACCACTACACTGCCCTGGGGGGTCAGGATTGACGAGAGAGATAATAAGACTGATAAAAATCAAGGATAGCTTGAAAAAGAAGTAAGTAAGTTAACAATATGTTAAAAACAGTCACAAGAAACTAATGGACAAAATATTGCAATGTTCAAGCAGATATATATATATATATATATATATATATATATATATATATATATATTATATATATATATATATATATATGACATATAAGATGACAATATAATTATTTTTAATAAAAAAAATTTATTATATTTATTATGGTTTGTTTAGTAGAGTACAATATTAAAAACTGTAATCTCACGACTAGTAAGTAAGAAAATTAACAATTTTAACTAGTTAATTTATATTTCTTTTTATAAATGTCTTGAAAAAGAATTAAATAAAATTCGAAAGCTTGACAGTAAGTCAAAGAGTTTTCTTTGTCTTGTGGGCCAAATAAACTGACTGCATCCTCAAAAATCATAACTTATATATATATATATATATATATATATATATATATATATATATATATATATATATATATATATACACTGATTTACATTACCATCCTGCACAAATATTTTCAGTCACAAACTTGATTCAAAAATCTGAAAGACTGACAAACGAAGGAAATAAGAATGAAGAAATTCAGAATGTGAAAACAGCGTTAAATGGCTTCTCAGCATACACAAACGAAGAGGCCTAGAATTATCAAGGAAAAGTAAAGGATCCATCAAAAAAATGATTTGCAAAAACCATCCATAATGTGAAGGGTATAACAACAAAAAATAGGAATTGTGTGGAGAAAACACAAAATAGAAATGATATTTACACTGACAGAAAAATCTTAACTATTTTACCATCAGTAAAAATCAAAATATCGCTATAACATCAATGATTGTTCCAGTTTTCCTCCTAATTACCAATGTTTTTCTTCTTATATTTCACAAGAAAAAGCAATATATAAATAACACATATATAACAACCAGAGTTTAGCCGGCCCCACTGTAAGGGTCTCTTGTCTAGCTCGACAGACGAAGACTACAACTGCGATGAAGGCGGAAAAGAATAACATTTGAATTACTGAATACCTGTTAATTATTTCTCAGGATATTGCTATTGCGAAGAAAACAAAAATAACGGCCTCTAATCTCGGTAAGCCCTTTGGTCGGCAATGTATGCTTAGAATCTTACGGTTAAAAATACCAAGATCTCCCGTTAAGATAGACACACAGAACGTTAGAAAACTTTATGCTTCTGGTAAATTTAAAAATCTTTTTCAGAAGACCAAACCCTTAAAATTGTTAGTTCTTTATGCAATAAAATCAGCCAAAACCAAAAAAGCAACTGAATCAGATATCATTCCTTGAGAAATTTTAAAAATGATACAAAAGCACATTAGTGCTCTAGTTAAACTTTTTAATTACCAGTGTATACTACTGGTGATTTGGACGGAAGGTCTCTGGGAAGGAATCTCAGGTGTGCTGTACACTACGTCCTACTATAACGGGCTGCCAACCAACTAAACTCACTCCGACTTTCTCTATTTTTCTCCGGAGAGGGGGGCTGTATACTGTCTTCCCTCTCTGCTGACCCAGACGAACACGTACAAGACATTAAATGAAACAACCTATCTTTGTTCTAATCTCCTCTCGTTTTATTCGTTGCTCTTCATAAGTTATGTGATAAACTCACTGATCAATTCAAAAATGTGTTTATTTTCCACATTTTATTTTACCACTGCCTACCTTCGCCTACTTCTTCGTAATCGGTGTACAAGTCGTCCTCGATCTTATTTATACAATAATTATACCACCAGAATGGTCCATTTCCCATCATAAACTATATAAAATACCTGAAGAATATCTTAAGTCTGTTTTTCTAGCAATTCCAAAGAAGTAGCGGGCAAAAAATTGGACGAATACAGCTTAATTAGTCGACGAATACTGCTTAATGCTGTCATGAATACGGACTAAGGATGAATTTAAAAAAAATGCATAATCATGATTAAATCGGCAGATGCAATTGATTGATTCCATTGATTGTTGTGGATACTGTAATTAAGAGTGTGAATACCTACAAATACCTACAAATGTAGATCAAACCAATGAAGTTAAGACATGTATTAAAATAGCTCGAGCATCATTCGTTAAACTTAAAAAGTTTCTCTGTTGTCAGGGTATAAGGTTAGGACGACGCCTAAGAATGCTTTAATATTACGTATTCACTACTCTTATTTATGGCTTGGTAGCATGGACAATATAACAAGTGCATTTAAATAAGTTGGCCGCCCTTGAATATTGCTGATACAGAAAAAACCTACGAATATCATGGACTTAAATAATGACAAACGAAGAAAATACTTAAAGGATAGGTAATGAAGCTGAAATGATATTGACTATCAAAAGAAGAAAACTTTAGTATTTTGGACATATTATGAGAAGACAAAATTACTCATTATTGTAGCTCAATAATTAGTAGTAAGAAAGTCCTAAGGAACGCATCAGTGAGAATGTTGAAAGCTCGGCGCAGTGATAATAAACTCGCTAAGTTTACTTAGCGAGCAGCGACCGAGAAATCAGTTCGCCTGAAACATCAAGATGAAGCAAAACTAATCTGACTTGACAATGGCAAGTGCGACCTTGCCTAAACGTCGTCAAAACAATGGTTTTTCTAAAAACCAAAACTACTTAACGCGGAATCAAACCCGGAAAACAACTGAAATCACATATAGCTCCCGCGGTAATTTCAAATATATATTCATAATATATATATATATATATATATATATATATATATATATATATATATATATATATATATATATATATATATATATATATATATATATAATATATCGTTACTATTATACGATTTATATACGCATGTAATAGTTATTACACTAAATTCTTTGAGGACCTTTTTGCTTCTAATGTTTTTCACCATTTATTTCAATTAAGAGAGACGGAAATGTCGTGGAAACATTAAATTTTCGTGCGTTTTTTATCTGCCTTGCCTTCTATTTCAATTCGTTAGTCTCCTTTCCAGTCATAAAGCCAGGTTGTTGTACGAAAACACGTTAAACTGTCTTGTATCCTTAAGTATTATTTGCGGCTCTACTGGTTAAAGTTTTATCACGATGTAAGGAGACAAATTTTTGCCTTTTTCTATGTAGGTAAAATATAAATTTAAAGTATATTATTATGCATTTTACGGAATCAGTTTTAGTTTTCAAATTAAACTGATAAGAATTTTGTGTTGCATAAATTTATGTTACTTATTTTCTTTTGCCTCTACTTCCACGGTTAACGTTCCTGTTGCAATATTTATATTATGCTATAGCTAATTGGATGAATAACATTATGACTATGTAGTAAATAACTACGTTCGTTTGGCTGTCTCGCTATTGCATGGAAATATATGTATTTTCTGTAACAAAATACAATACATTTATAATACGATAGAACTAATGTTTACATTAAATATTAATACCAAAACTGATATGCACGAGAATTTAGAAATTAAAAACTCATAAACTATTTTGTTTTATTCATAATAGAAGAAAATTGATGTAAAAAAATTTATAGACGTAAAAACTTCTTGTGTATAATGGTATTGTAGCGTGTTTAAACAAAACCAGCGGTTCTAATTTACGTAAATCTATTTTTTTTTAAGCGTAGAGTACTATAGTATCTTATTAACTAATTCACCCCATAAGAGCACCGGGCTTATAACGAATACATTATTTTAGAAATATCAGTAGTAGTCCACCTATATTCTAGATTATATGAATGCCACTTCTTTGTACTTCGGTCGGTACATCTGAAACATTTGGTTGTGTTGTGTGTGATCGTTTCCTTAATGTGTAACTGTTATAGAGGGTACGTCGACATTACCTTTGTTGTTACATTGCTTTCCTCTTAGATCTGATCGTCCCGATCAACAACTCTATATACAGGCCCATGATGACAAAATCTACAGAACTTTGTAGCTTCTACTAGCATAAAACCTTTAGGAAAATAATAGTCTACTATCTTTGAAGGACACGATATCTTTGGGTTAATGCAACACACAGTAATTCGTACGCCAGTTTCTCGGAGGATCACTTCAAGCATGCTTCTAACAATCTTGTAATCCAGATTTTTTAGTACATTACCTATCTGTGGTAAAGTCAAATTCTGAATGTTATAATTGCACACGATTTTCTTAAAATTAGTTGGAGCACACTATATCTTTTCGTAGCTCGCTTTGACTATACATATAAGATTTCCTAGTCACCACATACAGCAGAGATCGAGGACAATCTTCTAATCGCAGTACTTTATCAACTATCGGCTGCTGACTTTTTAGCTCATTCAAGCGACTAAACGTCTTATTGAATGCGAACGAAATTTCTTTAGTCATCTTCAAATCTTGGTAGCACAGTGGTCTAGAGAGACGTTTTTCGGAACACCAAATAGATTCTGCGAAACTTCTGTGGTCACGCCGAATCTAGCACTCTTTCTTTTCCTTAGGGAATCTTAAATTTCTTAAAGCTTGGTCGTCGGTCATCTTTGATCTGTTGTTAAAAGGTTCGTGCTTCTTCTGTTTTATTTTAGCCAGCATAAGGCGAAAGACGATTTATGTGAACAACATTTAATTCACAGTTGGGCAACTTCTTAATTCGGTATATAATGTGATTTATGTTCTTTTTAATTTTCTATGGATTTTCCCATTGATTTTACAGTTTAGGAGACAAGCCTCGACGACATTGTGTATTACAAAGCCAGGGTACGTTTATGAATGTTGTTTATTTTTAACTTCAAAAGGTCGACAAATTCTTTCTTTGCAATATGTTATTTGAAAGGTCTGCAGCCCAACTCTGGGTCGTAGAGCAAATGAACTGCACGACCCAATATCAGGCAGTTTGGTGTCTGGTCTGTAGTTTCATTCAGAAATAAGTGGTAGGTCATTAGGAGTACATGAATGTGCTGGTCTCATTCTCTTTAATGTTTGAAATTTAACAATTTTCTTAAATTTTTGTTAAAACTGCTTCTTCTGCTAATTGAAAATGAAATATATCTGAGTCATCTTCATTCTTGTTAAAAAGAATCTTCAGTCGTTTTTAAAGGATCTTCTTGGACCCGCTGCAGTCTTCATCCCGTTTTTTGTTTACGTACGATAATCTCTTTTTAATTCACTCACTCGATAAGGGCGCCACATTAACCTAACGAATACATTATTCTAGAATTATCTGGTGTAGTACACCTCTATATTCACTGGTATAATCGCCACCGTCGCTTCTTCGTACCTCGGTCGGTACATCTGGAACATTCGGTTATGTGTCATCATTGCCCTGAGATGCAACGGGTATATGGATAACGTCGAAATTAGCTTTGTCATTACAGTATAATTTATTAAAAAAATAATTTAAAATGTATCAAAAATTGCAAATCTTTAAAAACCTTTTGGTCCGTTCGGACTATCATCAGTGAAAAAACATTTAAAATAGTTGAAACTAGTAAACTACGTAAACAGGGACCATTATAAAATGCTGAGACCATTATAATACATAAAAATCATGGGTCACTTTAATTTATGTTAAATATTATAGCATCTACCTAATTTCATATAAAATTAATATATGATTCGGCCGATAATGGTTCGGCCTGACCGAAAACGTTTTAAAAGTTTGTAATAAAATTGTTTTGGATTAATGTTAACTTATTTTTTAATAAGATATACGATTCCTCCTCCTCCTCAGTACTAATTACTTTTAGGATGTGGTGACACCATCAGGCCTTCACAGTTTTTTCATGATTTCCCTCCCTCCTTCTCTGTCTTGGGCTAGTCGTTCGGCTTCATGACCCCCTTGGTTAATTAATATTTTTGTTCGATCTACCCAACGGCTTGGATATCTTCCCCTAAGTCTTTTTCCCTAAACCCTACCCTCGACTTCAGTTTTTCCATCGTGCCTGTTCTTCTAGCAATGTGTCCAAAATACTGCAAATATCTCTGTTGCTGTTGTATTTGTTTAAGCAATCTATCCTTTACTTTAAGTTGTTCTAATATCGATACGTTAGTGCGATTATAAATCCAGAATATTCTCAACATGCGGCGGGATACCCACATTTCAGAAGTGTCCAGTTTATTTTTATCCGCTTTCTTTAAGGTCCACGTTTCGGATGCATATGTGGCTATGGGAAAAATGAGCGCCCTTACTAGCCCTAGTTTTGTGTGGATTGTTATGCTACAGTTTTTCCAAATTGCTATCAGTTTCATCATAACTGTTCTAGTAATAGTCAACCTTCTACGTATTTCTCTGTCACACCCTCCGTCATTTGTTATTAGGGACCCCAGGTATATATGAAAGTATTTACTACTTCAAAGCCCCCAATTTCTTTAATGTGTTGAAGATTATTCCGAGCTCTGTCTACTACCGATCATGATCTTTTTCTTACTCCTATTTAGCTTCATATGTTTTGCTTTTTTCCTCCGAACATTTCATTATGTCTTCCATTATTTCCTGATTTGGCGAGATTATTAAAGTGTCATCAGCATATCTCAAGTTATTGATTTTTTGACCTCCTACTGATCTTCCGCGCTTCCATCCGTCTAGTACCTTTATATGATTATACACAAGAAGTTTTTACTTATATGTAAGTTTTTTGAAACTATAGTATACACTCAACCACTGGGGTTCTCCCCTTTTAATTTGAAAATTTATGTATTTTAATATGAAAGAATTGCAATACTTTGTTGTGTTATTGCTAAAAATATGATATAGTAATTTATTATATTAAATTTAGTAATCTTAATTTAGTGATCTGTCATTTTGATATAATATTAGTAATGAAAATATTATGGTCAACCTTTTTCAGATAATTTTAGAAACTGACTTCTGTTTTTTTTTTCATGGTGTTTTTTAACCAGGGCAATAGTAAACTTTTACTAAAGTAAAGTTTTGTATAATTAGACCTATCCACCTTCATCAAAAAGGGATAACATATTATGCAGATTAATTTTGTCGCGACCATAAAGAGAGGAAGTCAAATAAAAAACGAAAAAAAAAACATCTGGGATGTGATAATAAGTAATCAATTTAAGAAATATGCCGAATAAGATAAAAATACATAATAGACGAGAGTTGAGAACAAAAAGGTATCCATAATTCAATCGAATAAAGTACAAGAGATAAATAGAAAAATGGAGGCATTTCTTAAAATAATATTATGTATGAACAATAAAGAGTTTAGTTTAAACAGTTTCAACTCTCACTAAAAAAGAAACCCGTTACGTCTCTTTGTTCTACTGCAATATCTTCATTAATATTTGAAGCCAACAAATTATTATGTATTTTAATATATATATTGGTAAATGGGTCAGGTGTAAAATAAGTTATGGTGGTTTATTTCATGCATATTAATGATTTAATTTTGTAAAGCCTAATTAATAATTTTATTTGTCTTTGATATGTGTTTCTTTTAATTAACTTGCTGTAGAATATTTTGGATGATGGCAGTAATTTATTGGTATTTCTTAATATTGGTGAATAGTTTTTTTATTATCAAAGTAGTTTTTATTATAGTTATTACAATAAACAATGGAACAAAAAACAGATGGTACACGATCAAACATTTAAATAGCCATAGTTGTAACTATTTAGAAGAAAATAAACAAAGATACAATAAAAGTAAATTAAATACGGTAAAAAATGCCTTTCAAAGCAAAGAGAATATGTGTGTGTATCAAGAAATAAATTACGAAATGAATAAAAAGTAAGTACATATTAAATGTTTGCATTTAGGCAAACACTTTTTAGTTTGCAAGTTCTAATACAGAGAGTCAGGTATGTCAACTGGAAGGTGTACGCTAGTTTCATTGATTTGAAGAAGGCATTTGATAAAGTCCAACATATAAGACTGATCTTAAACATATATCTCCAACAAAAAGTAACAGTACGATTAGAAAATGAACTGTCCGGGATCTTCACAGCCGAATACGGAGTTAGATAGGGTTGCATATTGTCACCAGCATTATTTATCATATACTCTAAAAACATCTTTAGAGAGGCCTTGGACTAATCAGAAGATGGGATTGCTGTAAATGGCCAATTATAAACAATATTATATATGCAGACGATACAGTGATGCTGGCAGATAGTGCGCAGAGGCTCCAAAGGATTAATAATAACGTTGTAGAAGCATGTAACAAATATGGCCTAAAACTAAATTACAAGAAGATAAAAATTGTGATCATTAGCAAGAACACCAACATAAACGCCCAAATTACAATAGGCGATACACCTTTAGAAAAAGTGGCAAACATATGCTATTTGGGCTGCAGTATTAAGGATACTTGGGATTACAGTTACGAAATAAAAACCCGTATTTTCTCTAAGCTCTTTCAACATCCTTAGAAAGATTCTGTGAAACTTATCCTTTAGTATCAATATACGCATAAGAATTCTTAGATGTTACGTTTTTAGTGTCCTCCTCTATGGAGTAGAAAGCTGGAGCCTTAGAGAAATACCATAAAATGATTAGAGGCATTTGAAATGTGGTGCTACCGACGTATGTTGAGAGACCCAGAGACTGAGAAAAGACAAAGAAATTAATAACACCATAAAAAAACAGAAAATTGGCTTACTTCGGCCACATCATGCGTAATGACAAATACTGACTTCTACAGTTGATTCTACAAGGCAAGATTGAGGGTAAGAGAGGCTCTGGACCAAGACGTATGTCCTGGCTGGTCAATTTTAGGAAGTGGATTGTTAAAACGTCAACTGATCTATTTCAAGCTGCTGTGAATAGAATAAGATGGGTCAATGTATTCGCCAACATCTTTGTAAGATATGCACATTTAGAAGATATATTAAATAAAGGGCTAGAAAATGTATAAGGGAGATCCATAAAAAAAGAAAAATATTTAGGAGTTTCTTCGAGATAGGTACTGCGTACGTTTCATTTTAAGATAATTTTAGTAAAAACACAATATAGATTGATAACTGCGGTCCTGCCTATACTTACTAAATAAATTTAACGTTTTTACATGAACAAAAAAATTTTTTTTTGAAAGAGGTGATCATGGCATGTGAGAATTGATGATCGATGTTTTGTTTTTAAACGATCTGAAATCTGTTTTATAACTTAGAAAAAAATAAACAAGGGTCTTGTTATCGAATTGATGTCTGCATGCATGAGTGAGCTCTGATTTCATATTTTATTTTCAGCGTGTTTGGGGAAGAATAGCAAATAAAGTGTTTTCAGAACACAATGGATAATAATAAAAATAAAACTTCACAAAAACCTTCGAACGGCTTTATTTAGTAAACAGAAATGTATTGGTCGATAGTGAGAAAAATTGCCATAAAATATTGTTGCATTTAATGATTTTCCACAAATAAAAAACTAAACATTGAGTTAAATCTAACCAAAATAAAACGAGGATGCTATAGGTACCTATCAAAAAATAATTTAAAAAAGTTTAAAAAATTTTAAATTTTATGTAAGCCGTGTGTATAAATAAAAAAATTAAAAAATATCTGAGGAAGAGAGCTAAAAAGAAGCAACGGATATGGATAATTGCTCTTAGCAACTTCTCTAGATGCAGTAGCAACCTCTCTTTGGCGTCACAATAAAATAATTTTTTCCAATAAAATACTGCCAAACCAAAAACGAACAGCGTCTGACCCAGAGTTGGCGGCTGCAGTTCGGGCATAGCAAAAACGAATGCAAGGGAGAAAACAGAACGGACTGCTGCTACAAATGTGGCAAAGAGGGTCACCAGGCCCGAGAATGCACGAATCAGGAGGCTTTCTGCCTCACTTGTAAAGAAGTTGGGCACAAAGCCAACAGCTTACGATGCCGGAACTATAGAAAACTGATCCTGGAAAAACCGAAGGTTAAGAGAGACCCTATCAGAAGGGAGGAGGAAAGAGTGGGTGAAAGCATTTAGGACGAGAAATCAGACAGCGTACGGGTAAGTTAAAGAAATAAGACCCATTTATTACGAAGTTTCTACAAATAAATGTGGGAAGGTCAAGGGCTGCCCACGACGTTGCAGATGCACTTGCACGAAGGTAAGGTTATGACATGATCCTATTTCAGGAGCCCAACGTAAAGTTGGTCTCTCGAGATGGGATCATTAAAGATAGGACATCTGACGCGGCCGTATATGTAGTGAATCGAGGAGCTGGCATTACCAGACACTCCTTTAAGAATGGTTATGTTAAGGTATATGCCGGAAATCTGGTAGTATATAATTGCTATGTTTCACCAAATATCCCGCTTTGAGTATATAAGGAGTACATTGACTCGATTATGCAAGAGGCTAAGATGGAGACTGTACCGGTTATCATAGCTGGTGACCTAAATGCGAAGGATCGTCCATGGAATCCACGAGTGCAAGATGGGAGAGGGAAATACCTATCAAAATGGATCCATGCCATGGAGCTTACCGTGTTAAATGACGGTAAGGCGCCTAAAATCGTGGGAGGTAGTAGTGAATCCTTTCTGGACATCATATTGGCTTCAACGATATTTCTAAACAGGGTCGTAAACTGGACTATTTTGGAAGAAGAATCGCTCAGCTTACACAAGTATGTAAGTTTTGAAATAGCTAGCAAAAGACAGAAACGTAAAAATGGAGATATCAATCTAAAGAGATGTTTAAACGAGAAGGTTTGTGTAGATGCTTTTGGCTTGATTGGTCCGGGATGTGAAGATGTGTGTGAGTTAATTGAGGGTATGAACGATGCACAGGACTTGGCTTGTGTAAGATCAAATGGGAGGTATGAAAGACAACAACCATACTGGTGAAACAAATATCTTGAAAATCTGAGAATAAATATTTAAAAAAAGAGTCTTCAACCAATGTATACTTTCTCTTTTCACCTACGGTTCTCAAACTTGGACGTTTACAAAGAAAAACATGTAAAAAATAGCAAAGACCCAAAGAGCCGTGGAAAGGCAAATGCTGATTATGAGGCTATCAGACAAGAAAAGAACTATTTGGATCCACAACAAAACAAAAGTGACTGTTGTATCAACGCAGATAGCAAAACTAGACCACTTCCAGTATCAAGTGGAAGTTCGCTGGACATACCATAAGACAGAAAGACAACAGTTGGAATAAGATTACCATATACTGGAGACCATATAGTATATGGTCATATAAATGAAAAAGAGGATGGCCACAAATGAGATGGTCAGATGACAGAAGGAACACGCAGGTCCGAAGTGGATACAAACTGCCTAAAATAGAGAGACGTGGAAGAAGGAAGAGGAGACCTATGTACAAAATTGGACAGCAAGGACTGTATAGATAGATAGGTAGACTGCCAAACTATAATTTAACTTAAAGAGGATTAGTTGATCTCACTAATTAAGTTTATACTTCACTCAGTACTATACTAAATTTAGTCTAGACATTAACGCTCATTATACACTGTGGGGATTGGAACGTAAGTTTAGCAGAGGAAATATTGTTAAAAATATCATCAATTACAATAACATACTATGTTTCTAAAACTCAGTCATAAAAATATTTCTGCTATGGATTCAATTTCTGCTATGGATTTAATTTTTTACAATTCAAGCCTAGTAACCTCTAGTTTATGGAGGTTTATAAATAGTTTATATAACAACAACTATTTTTAAATTATAATAGCTAATAAATTTAACTATTTTTTTGTCACCGTAACTAGATATAAATTGAATTAAGCTAACTGGAAAAGCTTCTGGCCAAATGTTGAAAATAATATCTACCAACTGAAACTATCTGACTTCTTGCTGTTCTTGTCCGTGCGTAAATTTTAATCAGCACTTTATATCGTAGGTAGCCTTACGAGTGCGCACGAATAAAATTGGACTAACAAATAGTATAAATTACAGATTCTGCCAGGCTGATAGCAAGACGACGGAACACATTCTGTGCTAGTGACTATGCTTGGATAGGCTGAGGTTTAATGCATTTGGGCATTATCAACTCGAGTCCGACGACTTCGTACAAGTGTCACCTAAGGTCACAATTTTTTTTTGCTGGACTGAAGAAATAGCTTCAACCTAGGAATGAGCCATACAATTCCTCTTAGGTCGAGTCTATGGGTGGTTGAGTATCAACTCATATTTAACCCAACTTAACCTAAACATCAAAATGAATCTAATCTTATTTTGGCAACCAGGAAAGTTTCGAAACCGTTGGAAAATATAAATTAATTTTATTTTTGCTATAAATGATATAGTATCGTTCTTTTGTCAAACACATGTTATACGTAGATCTCTTTATATTCTACCATGGTAAAAATACCACCACCACATGCAACATTGTCCAAGGAAGTATTAACCTGTTAAAACCCGTAATTCCATAGCAGGAGTAAGAAGATGCAATTCTAAATTTGAGATACAAAAAGGCATTAAATAAAGGCAAATTAAATGTGTAAATGTCATTTTTCGACTGGCAACTTTAGTTGCCACTGGGATGATATAACATAAAACAAGTCGAAATACATTAATATTTATTTCAGGTTAGTTTTAAACATTATGGAATATTTTGAAATACTTATCAGGTTACATAGGTGTATTATACTTTTTACATAAGTAGCAAGTGCGATTTCCACATACTCTGCAACTTCGATATTTAGAGCTACCTATTGTATGGTCAGTCTGATGTCTTCGCAAGTTTTCAAGAATAGAGGAAAATTGTAACGATGATCGTACTCACTTGAATATATTGAAACAATAAACTCCATGTACACTTCACATCCCATCATACAAAAAATACATGATTCATACCAATAACTACTAACTCAATATATTAGAGTTTCAATTATAATGGTACCCTTTCAAGAAAAGAATCGAACATAATACGAAGACTAAAGATAGGACATACTAGCTTAACTCAAGGTTTTCTTATGTCCTTGGAAGATTCGTCGTCATGTCTTCACTACAACGATAATCTATCACTGTGAAACACTTCCTTATATAATTCCAATATTATCGAAACTTTCGTATTACTTAAAATTTAAATGGTAGTTTGAAGAATCTGAATTATCCAAGCCGTTTTGGATACCTGAGCGATTTCTTGCAAACTATTATTTTATTTAATGTCTTGACCAAAATATACCATAATTTCAAATTTTCACATTATTCATGTTTTTCGGGCCTCAGCATTTTGTGTAACTTTTTAAAACACGGATAGAAATAATTTTATTCCATAAGTGATTTACACCCTGTATATATATTATTATTGTAAATTATTTTTGTACAATTATTGTACCTGTATCGATGACCAGAGATGTCGAAACACGTTAATTTAATTAAAAAAATTAATTCAGAAAATAAATTTTGTTTAAAATTTTTTTGAAAATACCATATTTTTATTTAAATGGATATTTTATATTAAAGAATTGTTGTAAATTATTTTCTTTAGATATTGTGAAGTATATAGGTAAGAAATGGTGACTAGTTTGTAGCATTCAATAAAATTAGTTTTTGGAAAGTATAAAAATATTACTCAGATAGTAATAATACAAAAAAAAACATAAAACTCTAATCAAATATGCAATATACTATGAATGCATTGTATATCAAGTTAGTTTAAAATATGTTGTATACATTGGCAAAACACATTTATTTTCCAAAATGTCAACCGATATTTGGTTGGGATTAATAATTACTATTTCATATTCAACGCCAGATAAAATATAACCTGCAAAATGGGATAAATCATTTCTGCGGTTAATGTGGCATATAAAAATTGGTAAAATAAAAAAATTGGATCCACTTTTTTGAATATATTGATTAGTTTAGTTTACCATTTAATAATGAACCATTAATAGTTTTAACTTATAAATATAACTTAGCTGTTGTTAAGAAGTATCGTTTAACTTTAATTAAACTACATTATAAAGTTTATATTTTTATTAATTTTTTGTCATCATTCCCGTCATTATTCAGCACATTTAATCTTAAAAACTGTTGAAATTTATGATTCTCTCAATAACAAATTTCCAATGTTGTATATTAATTTTAAACCTTTTCTAATGGACTATAAACGAGACCCCTTATTATTAGTTGTACATATAAATAAACTTTGGCTGAAAAAGGTATTCTCGGTTTTTACTTCTATACTTTTTTTAAATTTTGTTTATCTCGTATTTAAGGGACATTTATAAACTAATATTTTCAGCGTCTTACTTTCCGAAGCTATATCTGAAAGTTTCCGTCAGATTTTCCGAACTTTATCGTCAGACTGCAAGTAGTTGATTTTTCTCCCAGGCTCTGAATACATTAAGGACCTAACAAGCCGGGCAAGGTAATTTTGTTAAGGATATTATTACTCTTACACTGAAAGACAACTGGTACTCTGTCGTGATTCTTAATACTAGTAGTTCTTCTTGTGGACTTTGCTAGTAGGAGAATATTTATGTGTATATTTTTAATTTTCCTGGTATCATTAATAGAGGTATGGATTTCCCGTTTTCACCGTATCTGGTCCTACTGGGTGAAAAAATAGTTATCTCACACGAGTGGTATACACACGAGAGGGAATGATAAAAAATTTATAGAGCTCAGAGAGTGCTCGGTTTTAACTCGATAAAAAAGGACCAACTACATCGGATATATATTAGGCATCCTGATCAAAAAACAAATTTGAGATTTATTTTACATATATTTGCTAGTTTACTGCTTAGATAAGTATTAACTACTCTTGTCGTAAGCTGATATTTAGAGATACACCCGGTGAAGACAACAAATAAAGAGAAAAATAAAAAATATAGTTTGTTATACTATATATAGGTATCTAATAACTGATTTTGACAAATTTGGTGATAAAAATATGATAACAAATAAAATATACAAAAGATTAAACGTCACTTACAATGTAAGGTCGCTATAATTTATATAGAAAAATGACACAATTTTATTGACAAAACATAAAAAAATCTTTAAAATGAGTATTTGTAAAGTTTTTTTTTAATAACTTCCTACATATTATTGCGTCTGACCTATTTTAAGGTCACAGTATTGTTAAATAGTACTGAAAACCTTTTTACAATATTTAATTACTATTTAAATGGGAATAAGCCACAATTAAGGGTTAAAGTATGTTTATTGACGTTTCAATTTCCATTTCGGAAATCGTTCTCAAAATACAAACATTAGTAAATTACACAAATTTTGTTTTTTTGTTACGTGGTGAAAAATTCTTCTAATAATTTATTTTTATCTGACTCATTTATATTAAAAATTCAGACATACATTATATATTTTAAAGTAGACGACTATTTAATATAAACTGTTTAATTATTAAATACTTTAATTTTTTTCTTTAATTTGATGCTTCAATCAGAATTCATGTAGACCCAATATTTTATTCATATTAAAGTTGTAGATAAAAGCTTTTTTGCGATTAGTAAATTGTAATTCTGCTGTAACTATCACTAATTAAAACTTCTTGAAATTTTTAAAGACAATATTTGAAATATTGTCCGTATTCTCACGTGAAATCAAAGTTATTTGTACAGTTTTAGAAACAATATTATTTTATAAAAAAGAATGGATGTACACCAAATTTTCGTAGATTTTAAAAAATAAACTATGGATAGCAATGTTAGAACTGGAAATACCAAGAAATTTAGTGGAGCTATCTCAAATGTGTGTGAGAAACTCATATGCACAGGTAAAGAAAGGAAACCGACGATTAATGCCATTTAGTCTAACAGGACTTAGACACGGACACCCCTTATCACCGTTGTTATTTAATTTAGCCGTTGAACATACAATAACTAAAATACCGTCTGAGCTGACAGCGGAATAGCGAATCGAGGATCAAAACAATTGTCGACCTGTACTGATAATATATATGCTATCCCTCGTTCTACAAGAGACGCAAGAGAAAAAAAAACACCCCACGTGTTTTCACAACATGAGGAGTAAACAGGTAGTCTGGTTCTTCAAATAAATGAAGAGAAGATAAAATGTATGCTACTAACCTAAAATCCAAGCCAAGAGTTAGGCAGAACATAACTACTAATGACCGCAACTTCGAAGTGGCAAAATAATTTAAATATCTGGTGGTGGTAATTACAGATGACAACCACATAGAAAATGAGGTCTCAGTAAGGATATCTGCGGAAAATAGAGCATTATACTCTCTATCATCATTATTACGATATAACCTACTAAAAAGAAAATCTAAATTGAGACCGTAGTAGTGAACCATTCGCCCAGTTGTTATATATCGAAGTGAAACATTAACGCTACATCAACAAGAAATAAATAGGCTGCTGGTATTTGAAAAATGTCCTTAGATAAAGAGTAGAGAAAGTGCCGCAATGCGAAATTAGTGGCTTTCTATGGTACTGAAAACATAGCCACACATGTAAAAGCTAACCGGATAAGATGAGCATATCTTGTACTAAGTTCAAAAGAAGACAAAGTGCTAAATACAGTATTTTTGGAGAAACCAGATGGTAGAAGATCCACGGCGAAAAATTGTCCCAAGTTGTAAAGCTAGTCAAGAAAAAGGGTAGTTTTAAAGCTATTTTGTAACTTTATAAACGTTACATCTCTATTAATTTATATTTAAATATTTATTTCATTTTAGTTTCTTTATTCATTTATTAATTTCTTATCTTCAGTTTAATTTTTACTATTTATTATTTAAAAAGTAGTTCGCGCTCTCTGCTTTTCTCTTCTCCCTCTGTGTTTCTTTTCTCTCTCCTTTGTCCCGTAGACTAAATATTCGCCTTTCTTTCTGTCCGACAGACTAAATATTCTGTTTTGTGTTGACAGACAAGCTAATTTCATGAAATAGCAAAATCCCATGACATCTGTGCTAACTGCATTTAGTTTCCCTACTTTCTGTTAAGTTAACTTTTCTAGCATAGTAGAAATATAATTTTTTGCCTGCTTTTGAAATTTATAAAAGAAGGCAAACATTATAATAAGACTCATTTTATAGTCTACAATATTCTGTTGGGGTAAGTTCTTTCATCGTAATCTATATTCTATAATTTTGACAGCATTTCGAGTATTTGTAACCTCACTTCTTTCGAAAGCATATTTTTTTGATTATATGCATTATGACTCTATACCAGAATTATATTTTATTTTATCCTTGCCATGTGCTATTTGTTTAATTGTAAGTTTGTAGTCTCTAATTCAAGCTGTTTCTGGTATTTTAGTTTATTGGCGGCTTTAATAAAAATTTATTGGCGGCTTTAATGAAAGTTTATTGGCCACATCAAATTGATTGAACACATCAAATTTATTCACCACATTAAACATAATAAGGACCCTTTGAGGACTTAACAACTGAATCAGGACCTAGGTACATCCACATGCAACTGCAGCTCTTCAAAAGACACATTTAATTGGAGGACCTAACATCTAGAACACAACAAGCAGCCCATCGAAACAATAAGTATCACTTATTGCTATTAATTTTAAGCTTTGGCAGGGTTGATTGCCTTTTAAATTCTTTTTAATAAATATGATTTCTTAAAATTTGTTTTATTTGCTATCAACTAGCAACTAGGGTTCGATCCCTAGTTTAAGACAAGACGAACTCACCCTTGAGATACTGTGCTAGACAAGGTATAGACGATAAGCTCCCATAGTTGAATGAGGTATTATTTTTACAATAATACTTCAATTCTCTTTGATAGTCTTATCGTTACAATTTTATTTAATAAACCACGAAAGTAGAAATTCAAATATTTCTATTGACGAAACCAAAATCCACATTTTTGCTATAATCTGTGCCTTCTAAGAATTACAAGGCAAAAGAGAAGATACTAAAATATATAAAGAAAGAAAATGGGGAATCTAAAAGTTGCATTCCACAACATATCTCATCAACTCATCTAAACAAACATTCTTAGCAAATTTAATTCTAGTGCTTATAAAAAGTATATTAAAATAAAAAAAGACAGTTAACAACACTAGGAATCCTAAGATATCCTACTTGTCGAAACTAAATTTAAGTATTTACTACTGTGCTCTCTAAAACTTGCAAAGCAGATAGATTAATGCATTAATCGGCACGGGAATCAGCAATAAGCATTTCACATGCTGTTCATTACGGTAAAAATTCGTAGTAAATTCAGTTTATGGTATTCCAAACAAAGTAAAGAACTAACGCATAATGACGGTATTAGATTTTTATCTCGATGCAGGGCACCAGAATCAGCTGCTTATACGTATTTCAACCTCTTTAACATTAGGAAGCCTAAGATTTCCTATTTAGCGAAACTAAAGAGAGTTAAGATTTGATGTCACGTATAGTATTTACCTCTGCATATTCGCTTATATGTATTTCATCTTAACAGGACGCATCATAGGATTGTTACAGAAGCTCTAAACATAAAAACAAATCTTTACTGTAGAAAACGGGTTATTATTACACTTAACAGTAAACAAAAACGGTTAACAAAACTGTTTAACAAAATAACTTTACAAACTCTCATTTTATAGGAGTTTCGATGCTTTTTTAATAAAATGGTGCCAATTTTCTGTATAACGTAGCGGTCTTCATCCTAAAATAAAAGAGCGATCTTACATTGTCTATATATTACTTACTTATTATTAGTAAAAAATTACGTCAAATCATTTGCATATATTTTATTGTTACATATTGTTATTAAAAAATTTTTGTTAGACACATGTATCAACATGTTTAATGGAAAATTGTATCCTGGTATAAAATTATACCTACTTATTTTATATAACAGGCTCTTGGACAACACATATGTAACAAAGGTATTGGTAAGCTACACCAGAGTATTCGTATCTCGTTGCTGTTGCACGCGAACAAAGAAAAGTTTCCAAACTAACAACTTGAAATTATTTCGCTCATCATATGAGTAAATACACGACGGAAACTTTCAGTATGAAGTATGTTGTAGATGTGTTCTGTTTTAAACATTACATGTCAAAATAAAACCCACAAACCCCGTTCATCAACTTCACAAAACCCTCTTAGCATAAATCTGTTAATAATAATAGGAAAGTTTTTAATGAAATTCATTTTGGTTTGAGAAGATTTTATGCGGATATGTGCTCGTGTTTTTTAATTAACTAGGCAACATTTATAGTCCCAAAGGGGATATAGAGTTGAGCTAATTTACTTTTTATCATAACACTCGTACATAAATGTAAAAATCAAACGAGAATACGAAGGAAAATTAAATACATTTTAAAATGTAGATATTATCTTTAACTATGAGAAATATAGTTGAATGTATATATAAAGTAAAATAGTTAAACATGTTACTATGTGAAATACGACATTTGGCATTTATATAAATTTAAATTTTCACATAAATATCTATAGAATATTTGAGAGCTTAGATGACCTTAGTTTTTCATGGATTTATTTTCAGATCGTTATTGAATCTCACTTACTGTAAGCTTATTTGCTATACATATTATCAATTTATTATTTTATAGTGTATTTTTAATCTACGAGTATTTTGTAATTTATTTTTTAAATTTTTTTGCATTTAAAATAAATATATTTTTTTCTAAATTCAAAACATAATAATTGATCTGCTGCATTCCTATTTCTCTTCTTTTATATAGCTTCCATTACTAAACTTCCTTTGGTCATCTCTCTTCAGTCATTGTTTTTAAATGTTCTAAAACATTTAGTATCTCAGCTTCATTTGTCAAAATAATATCTTAATAGTTCCCCATCTGAGCTAAGGTATCCGCATTTCTCACTATTATATACTTGTAAGGCAGCATACAGATGTGCCTTTTATTTATCTCTTTATAGTTATGTCTCCAGCATTAATTTTAAATCTATATTTGTTATTTATCGCCTACAGTTCTCCTTCTTAGAGTCCGATGTTTTAGGCAAACGTTTTGTACATTGTTTGTTGTTGTTTTTATTTGTTTGTTTTTCTTGTTTTTGTAGATGTTACTAATGTGTGCATCTCTTCATTCTGTTGGCAGTTATGATCTCAAAATAGTTATGTAAAAACGTAAACAAGAAGTTGTCCAAGAATTTTTGGTCCATGTGGTCGATTTTCAGTTAGAATTTAAGTAAAGTGTCAATATCAATTGTGTTCATCTATTTTATTAATCCCACTCTTTTCTTTCTTGTTTGTTTTAAGGCTCTTTACGGTTTTCATACTTTTTTTCCATACCACTTTTTATTTAGTTTACCGCACGTATGCTTTAATTCCCTCGCATTTATTTCCCAGTTGACATTTTTGGCTTTTGTGGCCTCGGTTTTTTACTTCTCGGTTGATCCTGAGTACAAACATCTGTAGTCTACGTTTTTCGTCAACAGGCATTTATGGTGTGCTTCTTTTTTGTCGTTTTAAGTTTCGGGGGTCTACCAGAGAGGCAGACCTTTCTTATATCTTTTCGCTGGGCTTTCAAAGTTTCAAAGGCTTAAAATTAATTTTTTTCTTATTTTTATTATCCACGTCAGTCTTTACTTGGATGTCGATATTTTTTAATAATTGATTTTGATTCCTTCAGCCCTAGGAATTTCAATACAGTTTGAGACGAAAATCGGACAACTCGAGGTTATCTTCGACTTCTTCTTCCTCAGGTTTTCCCTTTTCCAGAGTCACTGTTCCTGACTCTTCGTCACCACTGATTTTTGTCTATCAGGTCCTTTTCACCTAAACCATTCACTCTGATGTCCTTTGACACACAGTCCTTTTATATTCTTTTCAGTTTTCCTTTATCTCTTCTTCCATCAACTTCAAACAGTCCTATCCTTCGTCCCATATAATTTATATCTCTACGTCTGACATGACCAAACCATTGAAGTCTTTGTTCTTAAAGTTTTTCGTTTCTGATCCTTTTTCTTGTAGTCTTAAATAACATCTTCCGTAAAATTTTCATTTTAGCTACCTTCATTTTCTTTTTTTGGATCTTTTTTCTAAGCCACACTTTACCGCGAGAGGCGAAATGCTTACCAACTTTCTACTGCAACATAAACTGTATGCAATGAACACCTTTTTTAAGAAGAAACAGAATAGAAAATGGACGTGGGCTAGTCCAGACGGAAGAACTAAGAGCGAATATGATTATATAATAACAGACAAAAAGCAAATTATTCAAGATGTCACTGTACTCAATAAACTATCAGTAGGAAGCGACCACAGACCAGTAAGAGCTAAAGTAACGATTAATCTACAAAAAGAACGAGCAAAGATGATAAACAGTTGCAAACGCATAGTTTGGAATTCACCAAATCATCCAGAAGCATACATAATAAATATAGCCGAAACTTTACAGAGTAATAATCCCAAACCTCTAAGTATCGACGATCACAATAAATTAATAACAGACTCAGTTAGAAACGCACAACTCAAATTTTGCAAGAAAAATGACACCAAAAGTGAAAAGATTAGCAAAGATACAAGGGCTCTCATGGAAATACGACGAAACCTAAGCGAGAACGAAAAGGGAAACAAAGAAGAATATAAAAAACTAAATAAAAGAATTTCAGCGGAAATTAGAAAAGATGTAAGAAGATATAATACTAATGTAATTACTCAAACAGTAGAAGAGAACAAAGGTTTAAAGATAATGAAAAGAAAACTTACGCAAAGTAAAAAAGAAATATACAAGCTGAGAGATAAAGACGGAAAGGCAACAACAGATAAACAAAATATTCTGAAAATAACTAGAGAATTTTATAAAGATCTCTATACCAGCCAAAGACCACAAGACAATTTCCCGACACGAGTAAAGACTCTCATAAATCAGGGATCGGAATTACTTTTACCCATTACTGTGTCAGAAGTAAGAGCTGCTTTAAAGGAAATGAAGAACCATCGATCGCCTGGTGATGACGGACTCGTTATCGAGGCAATAAAAGCAGGTGGAGAAATTTTATTAAAATCAGTAAGCGAACTGTTTACTAAATGCTTACATGCGGGTACGATTCCAAAAGACTGGAACAATGCAGTAATAGTCTTGTTACACAAAAAAGGCGATATTACTAAATTAGAAAATTATAGACCCATCAGCCTCTTGACACATATGTACAAACTCTTTATGAAAATCTTAACAAAGAGGCTAACACCTAAACTTGATTTTTATCAGCCCAAAGAACAGGCAGGCTTCAGGGCAGGATATGGCACAAATGACCATTTGCATACCATAAAGATATTAATAGAAAAGTGCATCGAGTACAACATACCACTGGTTCTTGCATTTGTCGATTACGAGAAGGCTTTTGATTCTGTAGAGTTTGAAACAATACTGGAAGCCCTAAATCAAAGCCGAATAGATTACAGGTACACGACACTAATCAAAAACATCTATTAGAACGCTACATCAAGTATACGACTGCACGAAGACACAGAAAAATTCAGCTTAGGTCGAGGAGTTAGACAAGGAGACAATATTTCACCAAAATTGTTCACGGCAGCTCTAGAGTCAATATTTAAGGGTACTCAATGGCAAGATATGGGCATCAATATAGATGGAGAAAGATTAAATCACCTGAGGTTTGCAGATGATGTTGTATTAATCGCAGATAACTTACAAGATACGGTTTCTATGATGCATTCGCTTAAAAGTCTGTCTGAAAGTGCAGGATTAAAGATAAACTTTGAGAAAACTAAAATTTTAACAAATCTCGTAATGAGTGGAAATATAACTATTGACAATAATACCATACAACAAACAGACACTTACAAATATCTGGGACACGAAATCAAAATAAGCAGAGACAATCAAACACATGAAATACAGAGGCGAATAGGTCTAACATGGGCAGCATTTGGCAAATTAAGCCATATTCTAAAAAGTTCAATTCCCATGTGTCTCAAGCGAAAGGTTTATAACCAATGTGTATTACCTGTACAAACTTATGGAGCAGAGACATTAACACTCACGCAAAAATCTGCGAATAAACTTAGAGTTACACAACGAGCCATGGAACGTGCAATGCTGAACGTGAGCCTTCGAGACCACATAACAAACCAACAAATTAGGCGAAGATCAGGAGTTCAAGACGTCATCGAAAGAACCACTACGCTTAAGTGGAACTGGGCAGGGCACTTAGCCAGAACACAAGATGGACGGTGGACAAGACGTATTATGGAATGGAGGCCCAGAAATTATACAAGAAGCCGAGGACGACCACCGACTAGATGGACCGATGACATTAAACGTGTAGCGGGAAACTGGCTACAAGCGGCCCAGTGTAGAGAACACTGGAAAGAACTGAGGGAGGCCTATGTCCAGCAGTGGACGCGATTGGCTGATTGATGATGACACTTTACCGCCATACACCAGCGCATGTCTCATCATACTCTTGTATATCTTTCCTTTTAGCTGCTCTCCGATTTTTTAAACACAAAGTATTCCGCTCATTCGCTTTCAGTTAAACCAATCAGCCTATATCCTGTGGGTAATTTCTCGATCTAATGTCCCATTTTTCGTTCTGTAGAAGTCAAGGTATTTAAATTGTCCTACCCGTCTAGATTTTTTACACGCAATTCTACGTCCTCAACCATTCTGCTTCCTCCCAACCATATATACTCCATTTCCGACCTGCTAACCTTAAGTCGCCCCTCTTCAATAGTCTTTCAGTACTACAACTTTTTCTCCATTTCTTTATTGTCCAATCCATCCATAACAAGATTAAACAGGTAGGGACTCCTACAATCCGACAGCAAAGAGGTACAGCCAACAACAAAGAAATGCGTCAAATATCTGGGACTGACGCTACACCAGTATGAGACAGTGCGACAGTCAACTACGCACAAGTAGCAGAGAGTGGTTTTAGTTGGTAGGCAGGATAATAGAAAGGCATCAGTTTGCAGGACCTACTTTTAAGGATAAATGGTCTCGGATGTACTCCTCTACCCTGAATCCAATACATGCCAGCCATCCCTAAGGATGGGTTAACCTGGTATGGTTTTTGAAATTTATACCCTCATATAAAAAAAGTGTCCTGGTTTTTTAGAACTACTAGTTTACCTGATATGAATAACAAATACATCAGTGACAAGATAAAATATTTTTAGAAATTAGGAATACGATTACATCGGCTTGCCTATAACAAATTTAAAAATTTCTCTTTGGTAGTAGTCCAGTTGTCAGAGATTTGACCCCTAAAAATCGTACGAACAAGCTCTTCGTATGATTTTTGTATGTGAAATAAATTTCATATAAAATTTGTATCAATTCGACGGTTAAAATTCTACATCTTTTAATAAGAGTGTCCTCTCGTTAACAATCAAAATTTTTTATAAAGGTAAAGAGTGGTGCTTTCGTATGAACTTTGCTTAAAATGAAGTTAGTTTTTGTAAAGATTTTATATAAATAAACTTTGCACGATTTTTGCAATTTTTTACGATTGCAATAAAATATATCACATTCATTGACCAGTCGTGGTAAAATTTCCATTCTTAGAGCCTAATCTTCAAATCTTCTTACATGAAATTTTGATCACTTGTTTTTACTTTTAAAACTTTTAAAGTCCAAACTATCACAGTTTTAAACAGTTTAGAACGTTTGTAATGTAAAAGTTTAAATTCTGAGTTTTTTAGGCCAACTTCAAATGCATCACATTTATTACTAAAACAGAAATTTTATGCTCCATCTGATGAAAACTCCATAGTGACCGTTAGTTAAGTTGAAGACCGTTGAAAGTTAAGTATAAATTTAATTGTTCTTTTGTTCTTTTGTATTATTTTGTTCTTTTGTATACTTGTTAATAAAGTTAAGTATAAACGTTCTGCGCAACGTTTATCTAATTAACACCTTTAAAAAACCGATTTCATTTGGGACAACATACAAAAATTGCGTACTAAAATATATGGAATTTTTACCGTCGAGTTGTTGCACATTTTATTTAAAATTAATTTCTCGCTCGTAAATGACATTCATAATCGTCTGTCGCTTTAAGAGTCGTTTTTGAGATAACAGTTTAGTCTACATCACAAGTGGTAAAAAACCTTTGTAAAATTATCCCGCCTAAATTTTTTAGTTAAAACATTTTTTTGTGCGGTATAGAGATATCTCATACAACTTTTATTTTTTAAAAGGAAACAGGTGGGTAAGAGTGGTAAACTGTTTTGCACCTTTTTTGGGGTCCCAAATTAACATTATCAGCAAAATTGAGCTTGTTGTTACAATTTTTAGAGGTCCAGTTACATTTTCGTCTAGGAAGACTAAAGCATATCTGTGGTATACATATTTTGGGACATATGATAACTCCAAAATGCATGTTTCAATAGGGCAATTTCAACATTCGAGAAGGTTTCTTAAATCGACCACAATTAAAGAAACTAAATATATTGTTTTTCTACCATTTCTGTTTTTGGTATAATGGCACATTTCATATTTGTATCAAAAACATAAAAACTGAAAAAGTATTTTAATGGAGTTCACGGTCAAAGAGGACAGAATTTAAACTATTATTGATCAATTTCTTTGTATTGGAAATCAGTGCTGTGGAAATATTTGGCTTTTTTGTACCAAATTAAAACTTCGTTGAAATTTGCATCCCTGCCGCTTGTATATTGTGTTTTACAAGTTTGAGTGTGTTTAAGCAATTGGTAAAATAGATGATATATTATAACTATAAAGGGCAGTAGGTCGAGATGTCTTTATATTTTAAATAGTCTATGGGTCACTAGACATGAAAGTTGACCTGCCTCTTCTTAGCATGGATGAACGAAACGGTTCATCGGGATCTACTGTAAATTTGAACCCTATATCACTATTATTTTCGTAATTTAGCCAAAAGCTGCTGTTTTAAACAAATGGATTTTTATCTTTATAATATTTCTTTTTATAAAATGCGTTGTAGAAGTTTGGAAAATCCGAAAAAGTCGGTTTGTTTAAAAAATTTTACATCAATAGGAGGGCTCATCATTTTAATTACCGATACGCAATCCTGTGGAACCGAAATTATGGCGTTATTTTTTTTTTAAATCTCTCTATGGTAGTATGGTCTGTATCACATTCTACATGAGTATGTTCTTGATGAACTTATAATGAATTTCTTTTAGAGTTTCCTATTCTCCAAGTGCTTTTAAAAACATAATTGGTAATATGTTATTTCGGTTTTGACCTGGACACTTCTAGTGGACTAGTTGTCGTACCTGTTGGTAAGTCTTTAAAAAACTGGTTTTGTGGTGATATTACGGATTGTCAAATAGAAAGTGTAAAACTTCTTATATAGAGACATCACTAGATGTGAAATTGGGTGTAGTCAAACACTTCTGCAAAACAAATGCAACTACTACAAACTTGCTTAAGCTCTGCATACTTTCTTCTTTGTCGCTTAGGTTTATTATGTAATAAAAGGAAGCTTTACCTTGGTGTTGCTTGCGTTCATTTTCCAATACTTGTTTTTCTTCTTTAGCGGTACAACATTTTATTTTCAGAAATAACGAATCATTTTAAATTAAGATTTTTAAACATGTTTCGAAAAACACTTAAACCCAAGGGAGCATCAGTTGTATTAGTTTTTGTCCATAGAATTTTTCGTTATATTTTTCTGAAGCTATTTTCTTGTGGCATTTAAAAGTAATTACTATTTAAGTGGGAATAAGTCACAATTAAAGGTTAGAATAAGTTTATTGACGTTTTAATTTTCTTTTCGGAAATCGTCCTCAAAATACAAACATGAGTAAATTAAAAAAAAATTGTTTTTTTGTTATTTGATGAAAAATACTTTTAATAATTTGATCGCTTGTTACCTGAACGCTGTATACCTCTTAAATCGGACTTAAGTATAATAGAAGTAGGAGATTCTTTTTTTTTTTTAACAACGTCATCTAAGAAACCGTTAATTTCGCCATACACTTTAAAAAAGCAACATTTACAGGTATTACCATCCATATTCTCTAACTTATAAAGAACTGTAAATTGTCTAATTTTTTGACTGTGTTAGCACACCGTGTCCTTTAGATTTTTTAGGTTCTTTAGGTTTTAGTGTTATTAAACTAGTTAAATAATGTTTCTGTCTATCCCTAGTTGCCAAGTTTCTGTAGTATCTAAAAGTTTGCTTAAGATCAACATAGGCAGCCTTTTCATGACATTTTGCTCGACAGTTTTCGGACACAAGTAACGTATTCCTCACCCTTCCTTTTTTTCAGAACGGCTTTTTCTTAATTTCCGTTGCATTGGACCCTGGCCCTCTTTTCTTTTCGCAGCTATTTGCGCCAAAGGAAAGTGGTCATCGAACTCATTTTGAGAGTCTTTGGAATCCGCTTTTTCACAGTCATTTTCAGAATCTGATGGTTCCTACAAATCACTAGATCCAGAGCTAAGATCATCACCAGGAGTTACTTCAGAAGCTAACACATTCAGCAGATGAGTATTTTCTCCAAGATTTACTGGTGAAGATAGTGCTGATTGTAAAACGTGCAAATTGTTTTCTTTACTTCCAGAGGGGCCTGGATATGAAGCTGAAACAATATTAGTTCTACACTAGTGAGAAACGATCCATCCAAAATGTTGCTAGTAGCATACGCTTACCAAAAAATAAAATTTGTTATAAAGTATAAATTATTACTAATAATAGAGATATTTTTTTAACATTTTACGTTATTTTAGCTAGATTATCTTTTAATTTCTTGTACACAAAAATTGGGTAATTATTTACCACACAAAATTACATTAAAATATTTACATTATTAGAAGACGACTGTCCATTTTCTAATAAACACATTGCAATAATTTATGTAATATGAAAACTGATGTTGTAATTATAAGCCATGTTTACCAAATCTCGATCGCATTTACTCTAATACTGACTAAGTGTAACTAAATAGCCATAGCACATTACAATCGATACATTCGTGAATACGACCAAATGCTCATGAATAATTATGTTAATTACAAAACAACGAAAAGAAAAATGTGATATATGTATGTTACTTACCACTTATATACAAAAAACTTACAAAAAATGCTACTTGAATATAGCATTTATTTGAATCAAAGATGTTAAGTGCGACATAGCATAAAGTTACCAAAATAATTTGCATATTATTTGATCTAGACATGATAAGTACCAATTATCAGATATGAACCAAAACGGTATTTTTAGTTTTGTTTTTGGATGTATAATATAATATTTTAACAGGACAATACCAAACAAAATTTGAATAATAGGGACTTATCGATATTATACCAAGCCGAAGCACGTTTTCAAGACGTGATTTTCGCTATTTTGGAGTTAATAATGTTTCTCCCAAACACCACAAATATATATGAATTAAAAATAAGTTTAAATTAAATTTGTTATTACACAATGTTTATCCAATTTTTACTCTGTACATCATATAAAGCTTGAAAACGTTTACAAATTATTCACTGTATTATGTAATTATTGTAAATATTTTTATATTTTATTTTCCCAAACATCTGTTTCGTATTTTTGCACACAGTTTCATGTAACTCTTAACTCTACATTACATGATTAGATTGATCATACATGTTTGTGCCACTCCGTTTTGTCGACATATGCTAGGATTTAAGAGATGATTTTTTTTTTATTAAGACAAATAAATCTGTGAAAACAAAGTTTTTAGTGTTTTATTGTTAAATAAATCCGTATCAGCAGCTAGACGTTATAAACCAAGGATAGGAGGAGATTTGTTTGTTTATGGTTTTTTTTATATATCTTTCTTAATATCTTACTCCGGTCAAAACAATGAAACTATAAAATTAAATTACGTATTTTACACGCTTTAACCCCGTATAATACGTTAGGTGTCACATAAATATTTGTACAGCAACGATCCGCATCGCTTTTGTTGTATATTTTTTGAAGTTGTCGAAAACCGACTAGAAGTCAGTTCAAAATGTACAAATATCCGTTTTGCAAGACGCGGAATGATTTATGAACCAGGAATCTAGAAAAGGAAATTCATGATGAATTAAAATGAGATGGAAATCTTGAAAGAGGCAGGTTTCGCGCGATGAGCAGAAATTTAATTTAGATATTGGCCGAAGGCTCTTTGTTACTCTTAATTAGATTTTCTGTTTCCGATGGATTTTTCTAGACCGAGAAATCAATAATCGATTGCTATTTATAAAGCTTACTAGAATGCAAGTCAGATTTTATATAACGAATTTATATTGGTGTAAAAAAAACCAGTTTAAATTGACAGAAGTCTAATAAAAAGATAAAAAAGCTTAATTCAAAATATAACAAACTAATCTAAATTAAACGAAAAATATAATTAAAAATACATAAAGTGAATTAAATTTATTTTTGGAAGATTCATTTAAAATTTTTGTTCGTTAACAATTTCTTTTTTCAGTTCTCTCGTTTTTAGTAACTATTTTTTACTTTATACTGTTTTCCTATTAATTTAAATACTATCACACGATTACTAGTAGTAGTGATCGTGCAGTGAATAGTGAACAGTGCAGTAGTGTCTGGGGGCTCGGGAGACTGAGACCTCGGAAGCCCTGAGGAAGGCATCAAAGAGGATGCCGAAAGCTTGGCAAAATGGATTACGACGCGGTTCAACCCGGAAGACTGGTGAGTTTAATATTAATTTTAGTAATAATATTAATCTTAGCTCTAAGTTTTATATATATATATATATATATATATATATATATATATATATATATATATATATATATATATATATCTACAATGTGAGTGAGATTAAAATCTCACTGTAAATGAGGATATCGGTCAAGGAGAAATAAAAAATGAAAAAACTATTTTAATCTTTTAATAGAAAACGTTTCGTCCTGTATTTCTGCACTTCTTCCATTCTGATGATTGTAAAGTCATATATAGATGTCAAACAATGTCAAACCATATGTTGAGATGTTATAAAATACATTAAATACATATAAGTTACAGTAAAAAATACCTACATTTAAAATTTTATTTAAAATTTAAACAAACCTTGAAAAGTTACCAAAATGTCACAATATGTTAACAAAAACAGTAGAATATAATACAACGCTTCTATTGTATCGCTGATGTACAATATATCGAAACATGAAGTCAGGAGAAAAAGTAGCTTGTTTTAATTAGAGATCAGTGAACAAATTGAAAAAATCATTTCTATTGAAAAAAGCATGGAAAGTTAACTTAATTGTTAGATACACCAAAGTAATTAAAAAAAGCAACAATTTTTGATAGATAGGGATCTACTATTCTGAAAAGCAACACAAAAAATATAATGGCTTTGGAAATTAATCTCTGTATGAAAAATGAACTGATGACCATTGCTGGGGAACCTAGAATAATTATAAATGAATTATAATGTGATATGAATTTGTTAAACTCACCATGTGGTTCCTTTTGGAAAGGATTTTACATCGAAGTGTGATGTATGAAGATTACTAAAGTTCTCGTGTAAATGAATATAGGGATTTAATTTTGAAGTATCAAGGTAGAACCGATGGTAGCTGTTTTTTCCTAGAGGACAAAAACTGAAAAATTTAGGCCATGCCTTGATCGGATTTAGGCGTACCTAAGTTAAATTATAAAATGTAACATTAAACTAGAAATATTTTAAGGATTATTCAACAGCAAGGAGTAATAAATGATGCTGAGATTATCAATGTCAGTACGTCTGTTCATGGAGTTTTTTCCTCTTAATATGTGGCACATTTCTAGAAAGGATCTCTTATAAAAATAATTATTCTCAGTTCCTAGAGATTTAATATTCTCAAAGTCGATTTGGTGGTTAAGAGAGATAGAGTGGGTACTGAGAGCACAAGAGTTCTTATTGCATCTGATGTCACTTTTATGGGATATAACACTCCCTTTAAGGGTTCTTTTTGTTTGACCAATATACTTCAAATGACAGTCTTTGCATGGAATATTATATACTACATTTGATTTCTCCCAAATATCTAAAGCTGTTTTGGTAAGTGAAAAGAGATTTCCAACTGTTTTACAATTTTTGATGCCTATTTTAGTAGATAGGGATTTAAAAAATTTGGTAAGTTTCTCTGTAACCTGTGGGAAAAAGGGTAATAAGCAATATCTAGGAGAAGACTCAGATGTGAAAACCTCATCAAGGTGGAGTTCATTGTTGTCAAGTATGTTATTATGCAAATCTCCCACATTGGTATAAGTGGGGTCAAGTAAGGACCTTGCAGTAGAAAAAAGATATCTATTAATAAGAAAAGTTGGATAAGAATTCTCAACGAATATGGATTTGATTAACTGAGTGGCTTCCCTACTGTATAAAGGATGTGACAACTTATGTGTCCTTAAGTCTAATCCATGTACTAGGTTGTGTTTGAATCTTTCAGGACGAAAGGAATAATAATTAAGGAAGAGATTGCTAGCAATGCTCTTTCTAAACTATTTGGTTCTTAGGATGTTGTCAACACCTCGTACAATTAACATGTCAAAGAACGGAATGATGTTATTTACCTCCTTCTCGCATGTGAACTGCAAGTGGGGATTGTATTCATTGAATACAGAGAGGGTGTGAGTAATTTAATTAGTGGGTACGGCCAGGATCAAGTCGTCAACATACCATTTGACAAAAGGAATGTTGTAATCTAAGTGACTGAGTTTATCTACAATAAGGTCATCCAAGACGAAACTAACCAAAAGGGGAGAAATAGAAGATGCCATAGGGTTCCAAAAATCTGTGTCAAAGACCAATTTGACGCGTTCCACGAAAGTTTCCTATCCAAAGGGACAGTGGGGTTGGATTTGATTCCAGTGATTATGTAAAGAGGTAAGGACAACAGGTAAGTATAATTTACTTCTTAATCCTTCTTGTTTTAGAAAATCGACATTGTATTTGTTTTTTCTGTTTTGTTTTTATCTTTAATTAATTTTATTGTTGACTTTGCTCTGACTAGTATGTTGTATGACCCCACATCAGCACCTCTTAAGCTCCTAATATCTTGCAATGAGCTTTAACATTTATATTTACCTGCTGTGATCTATTTAATTATTTAACCTCCCTTCTAGGGATATCAATATTTCTATATGTATCCGCTTATGTTTAAAGATAATTTCACTGTTGCAAGTTCACTTCTTCGCAAAATTCGATTAGTCGATTTCCATTGTCGTTTCTCTCCACTATTCCCTTCTGTCTCATTACTTGTTTAGGTCCTGTATTACCGTTATCTATTTTTGCATTAAAATCTCCAGTTATTATTTTCATATCTCTTCAATATTTATTATTAATCGTATTATGCGTTGTTTGTAACTGTTTATAAAATTCTTTCTATTTATTTACGTCGTTTTCATTTATATAAGCAACAATTTTATATTAACAGATTTTTTGCTAGTTTTGTGTCTCTCCATATCGTTAGCTTAGATATTCATAAATCCTTAATTTTAAATAGAAGTATACGTTACTATAATTTTTGTAATATAAACAAATATTTAGAGGGAGTATACAGGCAGTTATGATGTTTCATTCTATATAAGATATGAGACCATCAGGAAGGCAGGAGAATGTCTATGTTCAATCTAAAACAAGGATATTCTCCTGCTCGCTGCTTGCTTCCTCTCTCCTTGGATATTACGCAATAAGCATAATACAGAGTGATGTAGCAATAAGCAAGAAGACTAAATAAATAAACTATATTTATTATTATTTTTTCTTTTTTATTGACATTGGATTGCTTGATCCGTTCAGCCCCGATATATAATGAATACTCTTGGTTACAATATTAAATATACGGATACTATATACATATGCGCATATATTGGCGATGTCAAACGAAAGAGGCGACACGGTGCGGTAAAATTTTGAACTAGTGCACGTAGGATAACAAAACATTTTGTATTTAGTTATACACACATAACATAGTTATAAACATTTTAAATATTATTAAATATAGCACAATAAGGTAACAAAATGTTAGTAAAAAGTAAATGTAAACAGTATTGTTCTGAACCGCAATGCAGTAATTATCGATCGCAAGGAATAAGTATGCACTTTTTTCCTCGTGACAAAAATCTATAAAATCGTTATGCACAGGATTTAACATTTGGGAAATCGATATCAAGTGATATGATGGTGTGTTCACAACATTTTTTATCAACAGATTTTTTTTTCAAGTAAATTTGCTGAATAGAATAATTGAAACATTTATTATGTATAATGTGCTTACATAAATTAACCAAATAAATTAATAAAAAATTAATTCTAAAATTCCAAATATAATGATTTTATAATGATTACATTTTTCTGATTATTATACCATGTTGACGCCTATGAAAGAACGAGCAGTTCCGTATGGGTTTCGTATTATTAGTTCTGTTAAGAAAATTTGAACTCTAAGGTTGATGTTCTGGAAATTTTAAATACAAGTGACGTCACTTTGTAAATATCGTGCAAGTGTTTTACTTTGAAAAATGGTATATACACACTTATGCACGCACATACATATAGGTATTATTAAATAAAAATAAAATAAAAATACAAAAAGGAAGTGGAAACAAGGAATTGACCTGTATTCATATTCTTCATCAGCGCCCTAACCAACGTATAAAATGAAAAATCACAAGTGCCTCTATACTCCTTCTAAACATCTGTTTAATTAAGTACTATAATATAGTATACTCCTACTTAAAATTAGGGATTTTAAAATAGAAAGAGAGGATAAATATTATTATTTTATTAGCTGCATTATATTGTTAGTTACCGTGAAGCGGTTCCATTAAATTAAAAACAAAATTCATGTAAACATTCTATCTTTGCTGCTATCACAAAAATAAAAAATAGTCCCAGCAAACGCGTGACAAACACTACTGCTTGAAGTGAGTAATATATTTTTAAGATAAAATATATTTTAGTGGCCTAGTGATATCACGCAGGTGTTATCATTATACGTGTTTTAGTTGCACTTCCTATAATTACTTCATACATATATATTATAAAGTTAATTAACCCTAAAAACACAACAACGACATTAAAATTAACAATAAATAAAAGCTTGTTTACTTTATCATGTTAAACTTTATAATTTATATGAATCTGTTGCGTGACTGAGCGAAATATATACTGTGTAAATGTTAGCGTGTATACGAGGTTAAAACAATAATGATTTAACGTAACGCGAATGTTTGAAAATTCAAGCTGAAAATTATCGTAAAGTTTGTAAATATTTTTATAAAAATGTTTAATGGTCTTTTATTTGTTACATACGAAACAGTATCAATAGACCTAGTAATTATTTTACTTTTTGTACAAACATTAAAGTTACATTTCGTCTTTTTATTCACCAATAGTTTTTCACTTTGATCACAACTTACTTCATTATGACTTAAACGTTACACCACAGTTTTAACTGTCCTGAACGATGTGATTAATGATAGAAATTCAATATGTTTTCGCAAAAGGTTGGTTTTTATAGTTTGTGGTAGTATTTATTTGTCAGTATTTATAAATGCTTATTTTTGACATCTGAACCATGCAAAATGACAAAAATAAAATCTTTAAATATGACAAGGAAACAGCATCTAACGTCCTTTAAAATCTATTAAATCTGTCTGTCTTAGATAACTGTGATACGTTTCTGATAAGAAAAATGTCATTAGACGCAATTGATGAAATAAACAGAAAAGTTTTACATATTTTCTATATTAAATTATTGGCTGCCTTTAACCACTCAAATTATATAAAACCTTTATACAACAAGACTTTGCATAAAAGTAATTTTAATTAAATAAAAAATATTAAAGCGTAATAATTTTAACCTTATGCTAAATTATTTTACGCTAGTAAAAATACACATCCTATAAATTCACGCATAAAAACGTTCCAAACTGACGCTGATATTTTAAAATTCCGGAACGAAGGGCATGATATTAATGTATTAATTAATTGACGCAGAGCGCAAAACACCGAATATCAGTGTGAATTAAGTATATTCCTGGGGGTCCTATGAAACAAGCAAACAAAAAAACCATTTTACACATATGGCGGTAAATTTATCGCGGACCGACTTTAGATTTTTGGAATATTAATTTTACAATGGACAATGTTGCCGTTGCTACAATTGGGGTTTTTATTGTTTACACTCCATATGAAGTTTTAAAGTTTTAAAAATATTATAAATAAAATTTTATTCGTCTATAAACTATATACTTTATATACGACTTTTTCTCTGCAGAAAAAAAAAATTCTATTTAATCTTCTTAATGGAAGATTGTAATAGGCTAAAATCATATTTTTGATATTTTTGTTCAGCAGATAGTCGTTCGACAGAGGGACTATAATATGAATGTAGAAAATATTCACATAAGATATTTTTATTAAATATAGTATATTTGTCTAAGCAAATGTTGAGTTAATATAAATGAAACTATTTGAAACCATTTTTGTTCTTTACAAAACATAAATGTACATTACATTTTTTACAAAAAAAAATGCGTTTTCCCTTTACACCCAACATTTTTGCATCTCTATGCTTCATTGTTGTTGTCATACTCAGGTAAATGATCTATTTTATCCATCCTTATTTCACTCAATGGTCTAATTGGAGCGTGGGGAGAATTCTCATTTGACATTTTGAGATGGTCAATGCTTCTTTTTTGGTTTTCCCACTACTTTAATTAGCGCCTCGGCAATTTGTATTTTAAAATCTAACAAATCCATTTGATCTTTGGAAACTGAACTAAGCTGCAAATCTTTTATATTTTAGCCAACTATTGGCACAAACAAAATCAAAGGCATGAAAGATTAAACGCAATGTCTATTTTTTTGACTTGTTAAAGATTCTATAATATGACAATAGTTGATCTAGTAAATCTACACCTCCCATCGACTTATTATATAACTGAGTCGCTTGTGGTCTCTGAATCGTTATTTTTTTTTTCTTTTGGTTCTTATCCCATCTTTCTACTAAGTCTTCTTTTCCTTTTTTAACAAAATTCGAACCTACAAGCCAGACTTATTATTTTTCCACTTGCATGAAACCACAGTTCCTTCATCATTTACTACTTCTTCGATATATCCCCGTTTTTTTTGTAATTGTTTATCTGTTGTGAATAGAGGTTTTTCCGAAATCTGTCAATTCTTATAGTTCCAACAGCGTATACATGTTTCTTACAGAGTTTTTCAAAAACTTTGTAACTAGAAAATAAATTTTTCGGATACTCTCAAAAAATGATCTCACTTTGTACAATTTATCTGTACAATCGTTAGGTTTCTCTAGATTGTTAACAATATGTACAATACTCCTAAGCATAAAATATCTGTCTCTATTCATAACATTTCAAAAGACATCTATACTCTATTCCGTTCACAAATTGTTGATAGCACGAAATGTGCCTCAAAGTCATAAAACGATCGTAAAATTTGTATCATCATAGGCGTTCCTGAGGTGTTTATTCATTTTTAATATTAGTAATATTTTATTACTAATATATTTAGCAAAAAACAATTAAAACTTTCACGGCTAATTTTGGTTATTATATTATATTAATAAAACTAAGAAATTAACCATTAACAATTTTGTAAATAAGAATACCTTATCTCTTTGGATATTTCAATAATACTCTTCGTGTTTAATCACTTTCCTAGAAAACCTGGAATTCATATCCGAAGGTACTATTCGTTGCAAGATAATTAGGATGGAATTCTCCAGATTTTTAATAATATAATGGGTATAAAGATGCCGGATTTGGCCATGTGATTCGTCTGTTTATATGCTCGTCTGTTTATATTCGAAACTTAACTTGACAGGGTGACGTTATTACGAACGAAAACATTTTTTTTTAGTACGTTTTTGATCGCATGTAATTTACGGCTTGTTGGTATTTCCGTGTCTACAGTAGTAATTAGCGTCTCGAATATTTCTATTGCGAATTATATGTTGTGCGTGAGTGATTTTTTATTCCATATACCTACGAACATATACGTACCTTTCGCTTGTGCTCGTTTTGTTGGATTGTTTGTGATGGCTTCATCATCAACATTATCAAGTTTTATACCGGTACTATTGCGTAGAGTCAGTAAGTCTGTCTATTCACCACGAGAGAAGACTATTGTCCTGAATGTTCATGATTCGAAGGAAAATTCATGGATTTTTTTTCAGAAAAGAAATAGCAAACCTAAACAAAATTTTATACGAAGATATAGACGACACGGATTTGCCTAATATCGGGCGAACTACATTGTGTTAAGTCTTAAAAGAATTAAATTTCCGGTGGGAGAAATCAGACCAAAAATCACTTTTGATTGACCGAGAGAAGATAATGTGTTGGAGAAGAAATTATCTAAGATCCATACGAAAGTTTCGGGCTGAAGGAAGGCCAATCTTCTACCAGGATGAAACGTGGGTAAAGTCAGGTCATACTCTAAAAAAATTTGGTCAGATAAAAATATATTAAGCTCCAGGCAAGCCTTTACGACAGGTTGGTCTACTGGTATCTCCCCATCTTCTGGTAAAGGCAGTAGATTAATAATTTTTCATATTCTCAATGAAAAAAGGTTTGTGAAGCATGGTTTGTTGGAATTTCAGTCCAAAAGCACAAAAGACTATCACGAGGAGATGACAGCTGATGTTTTCAAAGAGTATTTTGAGCTGATGATTAAGCACATACCACCAAATTCAATTATAGTTTTAGATAATGCACCTTATCATTCACGACTAGTAGAAAGACTTCAAACGACTGCGTGGAAGAAATAGGATATTCTTGACTGGCTGCGGAATAAGTATCTGCCTTACGAAGATGGAATGGTAAAAGCAGAACTTTTAAAAATTGCCCGGCAACACAAATCTAAGTTCAAGAAATACGTAGTTGACAAAATGGCGAAAAGGCGAAACATCACAGTCCTTAGACTTCCACCCTACAACTGCGAAATAAATCCAATTGAACTCATTTGGGCACAAATGAAAAGTTATGTGGCTAGAAAAAATACGTCATATAAAATACAAGCTGTACGTGAATTGTTATGTGAGTCTTTACAACATATTACAGAACAAAATTGGAAAAATGCAGTAAGACATGTAATAGAAGAAGAACAAAAAATATGGGATCTTGATAACATAATTGAAGCGACCGTAGAGGCACAACCGCTAATTATTAACCCTCAAGATGACTCAGATTCCGAAGTTGATCCTATTAATTTTGAATTTGAATAGTTTTCTAATCGTAATTATATAAGGTAAGTAATAGTAGTTGTAATCGTAAGGTATTAAAGGGGAAAGCCACAAAATGTCGCCAATCAAAATGTTCAATATGTTTTAAATGTATCAAATTTTTTTCAAATCCTGAGAAAACTACAAAGAATTTTTGAAAAATTTAAGGGCAGAATGAAATGTTTCTTAGAATAAATAAAAAGTTTCTTTTGTATGCAATATTTTCAATTAAAAACTATACTATATTTTCTGTTTTATTTTTACCCGCGTTACATAACATATTAAAATAAACATTGTAGAAGTTTTCAGGGACTTTCTGCCCTCAGTAATAATGTAATCTTTCAGTCTACGTTTAAATTTTTCAAAATTATTTATTTGTTTTCACCGGATTAGAAAATAATGGATATATTTAAAACAAAAATACAGCGGTAAATGCATAAGAATGGCATACGATTTTGTAAATTGGAACTAAGATCAGTAATGTTTCTTTAATAGTTTTTAATTATGTCTTTTTATGCGACTAATTTATTACAACTTCCACTGATATAAGTACAATTTAAAAAACATATTTATTTAGTTCAAATGAATGTTTCAATCATATACTCTACGACACTGGTCGGTCATCGTAACCAAAATACCTTCGTAATCAGATTATAAGGTTGATTGCTGGATTGTATTCCTTCAGATACAAGGTGGGTTAGTCGAAAACATCTTAAACCGTCAGTTTCAGGTTGGTTTTTACTATTATATCGTATTACCTATCCTCTCTGTATTTTAGTTCTCTAATTAGGGTTAAACTTGTAGTGAGCTATCGACAAATTGTAAACAGATTATAAATACCTTATTCCAATACATTCTGATTCTTGAAAATGATAAACATCCCATAAGGATATCCATCCATACAAAACTTTTCATTTCACATCGGTTTGTTGGTTGAAAATGGTTGTTATTTTGGATGTTATAGGTATTTTTCATTTCGGCCATTTTATCAAAAAAAGTATGAGGAAAATATTTAAAAAAGTAATTTATAGGATCCGTTGTTTCTCCTGTACCTGATGTTTCTAAAGTTATTGTTACAATTTTTGAATACATTTCCTTGTACTACACATGCGTTTGTTCCATCTTATTTCTGGTTTTGTTTTGTTCTTTTTTTTGTAGATGATTTTAAATTCTTCCGTAAGGCATCAGCAGGGTTGTATATTCATTGCTTCTCCTAAAATACCAAAGGTTAGAATGTTGTTTAGTATTAATTAATATTTTTTACCTATATTAGATAATTCATGATGAGAGCCTGGAACATCGTCCATAGACGAAATATGAATGTCCGTAGTCCGTATCAATTTCTTCATTACAGATATCAGCTATGTCTGATTGATATTCAATTTAAAATAAAACATTATTATTTAATTATTCAAATTCATCGTCATCATCTAAAAAGGACCTTAGAATCTCTTGGACTTTTGGATTATCTGGATTAATACCTAAAAAAAATATGAGTATAGACATGTAGTCCATTGCAATGGATAGATATCATATTTTAATGTTTGTTATCCACAAACAACAACAATAAATCATATATGTCGAATAATCAGTATAAAAATTGATAAGTCTGCTATTAGATAAAATAATATTTTGATACATAATAAATTTACGACTTAAAGAAACATGATATTTACTTACGCTTTCCGGGGTATTGTGAATTCGCCATGTTACACTATTTTTAAAAGCACTTAACTCGGCTATGATTTAAGCATATGGTAACTAAGATACTCAAAATAAAAAAATGTAGTTGTCAGCAATTTACAGGAGTTTAATTTTGTTGTAGAGCTTACGTAAATGCATGTCCATTACAATGAACACCGGGTCTGAAAGGCCTTCATTAACGATTATAAAACCTTTTTTATTAATGTAAGAGGTCCAAAATACTAATCTTATAAATATAAGATTAGTAATTTATAAATTACTTTATAAATCGTAATTTTGCGTTTTTCTCAGTTTTAACTTATTTATAAACCGAAAACCATTAAATTTACAAAAAAATGACAATATTTATTTTGTTGAGAATGATCCAAAAGATATTCTTCGAACCAAAAAAATGGTCGTTACAATTTGTTTAAAAATTAAGTATTAAGTATTAATTAAGTAATATCTCTTGAACCCTTTTTTGGGGTATCTCATGAAAGTGATTATATAAAAAAATCTCATGCGAATATTTTTCCGAACGATCCCGAGCTTTTCGCCTTATGGATGAATGCATCACGGTGCTACGGATTTATTTCGCTGTGATATTCTATTGCTCATAAATCCTATCAGAAAATCAATTCTAAGTTAAGATACCATTGTTACTTCAAAAAAGGCGTCAATTATTAACGATAGGCTGTTAACATTTGGTACATTACCTACTTCAAAATTTTGTATTGTAAAATATATGTGCTTAATATTATATAATACTAAATAACATTATTTTAATAAACAAAACATATTTTCGGGGTGATGTATTATTTTATAGTATATTACAATAAGTAAATTAATCAAACGAATATAAAAATAAGCTTTCTGATGTCTTTATTGTTTGAAACAAAAACAACAAAATCCTTTCAAAACCAAAATATAATTTAAGAAACATAAAATAAAAAAATACAAACAAATAATACAAAAAAAAAGATTGTATGGAACAGTTTTGGATAGCTTCGCTTACCACGTGCTGCTCAACAGAAATCAGTCACAAATTATTGTATGGAACACCATATTCCGCCATCTGTGAGCGATGGATGTAAGTCACATGTGACATCCGTTCGGATTAGCCCAGTACATCAAATAATTGTAGCAATTAGGTACCCGTGTGTCTACCAGCGTGGCGATGCATTTTCTTTGAATTCGAATGTCATTATTGTTCTACAAGTGTTTTGAGTTATTTAACTGCCATAAGGAAAACTTGTGGTTGTTCAGACTGATATAAAATACTGCTAAAAATCAAGTATGCCGTATTTGTTAAATTCTAAAATGTCAAATTTTGTAGTACAAAATAACACTTTAAAAAATTTACTTGATTTTTTTTGAATTTTACTTGAAATAAGTTTTGTGACTAAAGCAGACTATATACTCTTATTCAGCAGACTATATACTATCTTATTTTATTCCAAAATATATTATTCTTAGATGGCTCGGGCTATATTAATTATACGTAATAACTTAATATTTTATTACAAATTGATTACATGATGATTACAAAAATAAATTGATATTTTATTACATATTGCTATTGTTCTTAAGCGTAAAAATAAACGAAAGTCGTGCTTCATATATGGAATCAAAAACAGTAAATAAGATAGATTATACATTATCTTTTAACAAACATATTTAACCAGTCATAAATTCTCCAATACTTGCAACCTAGTAGCTTTTATCGCTATTGTTAGGGAGACTATTCGAATATCTAACAACTGCGGCTTCAAGTGATTTACATTTCTGATAAAGGACTTTCTAAACTGCTTTCAAAGAAGAATCAATCCGCGAAGCAGCAACTTTAAACTTTTCAAATAAATATACTTCCTCTTTCAAGTCCGAAAAGAAGAGAGAGAAATCTTGTGTTGTAAATTTTAATAGCCCATGTTTCAAGAGAAAGTTTGCTAATAACTTGTCGGGAAGAAGTACCTAAATGAAGTCGTGTCGATAAGGTAATCTTGGAAACTGAAATAAATTAGCTTTCGAACTATCCGTCTCAGAATGTAGTTTACGAGAATTTGCCGCGCAGTAGATAATTTTCGATTTAATTTTGATTTAGTTATCTGCATCTTAGTTGTATATAAAATATATTGCCAAGTAGTTGGGTAGACTGATTTGCTAAAAAAATTCAGCAAACATTAACACAATTCGGAAACTTTACTGGCTTCTCATCCGAAACGTGGCTATATGATAGGAGTGCAAAGGTGTTTTGGATGAAATATTTAGTTTAATTTATTTGGTATAATTTATGTCAGTTTGGATATAAAAATTTACGCTTTGTTGTCTTTAAATATGTAATAAAACAAATTTATGGATAGCTACTTTTAGATAAATAAAGATAATTTTATAAGTTTCTCTTAACATCTGTTCTATGAATTTGAATTTGTACATACTTGCTCATATCAGATGATAAAGAATAACCTTGAAATCAAGATATAATGCTGATTTTATCTCAATAGAATTAATTAGAGTGGCTAACTTAAACATGAAGCAGTCGATTTTGGAATTAACGCTAAGAGATAGACTTCCAAATAGAACTGGACTAGATAGGGTAACGGGTAGGTATTGGCAATTCCTTAAGTGGGTGGCCACTTAAGGAATTGCCAATTGAATTAAAATTGTAAATTAGTATATTTTGAAATGAAAGATTTTGTAAGGGTTTTTTTTATAGTAATGAAACATTAGATTTAATAAAAACTCAGGTTATTTTAACCAGAATAACCAGAAATAATATTGTATAATAAAAATAAACACAAATTTGAAAACTTATAAAACTACAGAGTTATTGGCCATACAAACATAGTTATTGGCATATAGAATTACAGTCATTGGCCATTCATAAAATTTCCAATTTCCTTTTTTGTTCGTGCGGTAAGGCACACAAAACTATTTAAGTTTTCAATTTTTTATTGTTTCTTTGCACAAGTACCAATATGGTACCCTCTAAAACAAAATAGACATTTTATTGCAACTTTTGATTTAGATGGAATAACACAATCCTGTATACAAAAGGTTATTTACAGGTGGGTTGGTGTCATCTAATTGTTTCACCATTTTATCTGAGAGAATTTGTTGTTTTTTTAATTTTCTGGATATCCCTCAGTTTCAAAAAATAACTTTCTTTTCTTTTTTCACAATTTATTTAGATCATGAGTTGTCTTGATTAACTAAAGGCAGATTATTGGATGTCGATTGAATATCTTCTGTCATTATATCTTCTGTGATATCTTTTATATATTATAATTATAATTTTTAACGTTTTTTGAAAGTTGAATTGGAAAACCCGAAAGTAAATTTTCTTCTGTAATAACAGGAATATCTTGTAAGTTGCATATAATTGATTAGTACGATCATTGCCACCTACAGGGTTAAGTGTAGTATCTGAAGATATGGGTTTCTGTGATGATACAGGTATCTTGTATATCATTTGTGATTCCACCTCTCTCTGTAGTCTGAATCAAGGGTAGATCTATGGTATTTTGAAATAAATTAAATATATTAAAGAGCAATTTTGAATCTCTACTTAGTTCTTCCGCAATTATCCAAACTTTGAAATTCTAATATTTTTGCGGCTCCAACTGTGTCTACAAAATCTTCGTATGGTATTGATTTTGTCATATAAATAGTGTTATTGATACCTTTATGCGGGTCTTTGATCTTTCCTTAACATTTGGAATGGTCTATTGCTTCAGGGTTTCATGGATACAATCCAGATGCTCTAAAGCCAATAATTATGGAATCTGATTTTAATTGACTAATGACTGTATTTAGTACCAATGCTAAATTCTCTTTGGTAATTACGGCGTTCGGGTTTTCGCGTCTAAACGTTAATACTGCCCGGTTCCAATTTGCCTTTAATGGTTTAAATGCAGCAATATCTGTATGTTGTATAATTCTAGTTGCATTGGGATATAAGGCCACTAAAATAATTTGTAACTTTGAACATAATTCACTGGTTTTACTGGTTAAGTAAGTTTTATCATTCAACTAACAAAATAACTGGAAAATTAGTGTTTTTCGCAACTAGGTACTTATATAAGACGTTTCCTATATGTTCATATTCATAGAAGGTTTCTTCATTATTCATCCATCCCGTATCGCTACATCCTATGTACCATTCTCGTGGAACCGAATTTAAAATATTATTCGATAGAAATTCGTTTATAAGGGTAAATAATCATTAGTGCTGTTATTTCTCCAGATGCTGCAAAGGTAAATATAACCGTCAAATTAACTTTAGAGTGATGCTCTATTTGATATACATTTTTGCTTGTTGGTTAAGAAGCTCGTTTATTTTTGGGACACAAGAGGAAGCCGGCTTCATCCCCATTTAAAACATGTGAAGCCATGTAAAACATGTAAAACCATGTTTTACATATTTTTCAGACACAACTGAGCTTTCTGCCGTTACTGCTTCTGGAGTTCTCTTACTTAAATCTGGATATCGCTTTAAAAAGGATCTATACCAACCTCGTCTGAGCCGATTATCAGTAAAAGGATTGCCACGTGGATTTGCGTCAAAAAAAACTTTAACCAAGTATATCTTCCACTTTTACTGGGAAACTTTTGTCAGCACATTATGATCCATTGCTTTAAACGATTCTCTTCCTCCAAATAAAGAATAGGATTGGGACCAAGGGTAGCTTTCTGATTAAATTTTTCACTTGCTTTAAACTGCAATGTTGCTCTTGGCACATTAAATTGTTCAGCGGCTTTTCGTTGGCTCATGCCATTTTCTATGGCCTGAAAAGCAGACTGAAGATCTTGTTCTGTATATTGTTTGTGATACTTTTTATCGTTTTGGATATTTGGCATTTTTTATTCTAAAAATAAAAAACATTTGTTAGTTATAATGATATTCTTCTTCCTACTTGATAAATACGCTTAATGCCTGTTTTACTTCGGTTTTTAGCCACAATTGACGTTGTATGGACTATCTTTTCCTCGGTCGTCCCAATGATCTTATTAGTAATAATGTTAGCTATAATACGGACGTTCCAAATTTGATTCAATATGTCCACATTAGCACTAATTTTATAACAACTAAAACAATTGTAATTTTATAAATACAAATCCGAACAAAAAATATATTCTTATTACACATTATAGTTATTGGCCACCCTGTGGTTTAGTAATTGGCAGTCGGCCGACCACTGGTTATTGCTTAAAAAGTAAGGAACATTTTTGAAATATCTTATCTTGGACCAAACTAGGCTAAAAAAGTTTAAACTATGATAAATACTTTAATTCACAGTAGGTACAGTTTTTGGCCCATAGGCCAATCATTATAACACGGATTTATTTAAGATACAGTGCTTGGCCACTCAAATTTAGCGCCAAAAATGCGTAACTTAACTAACTATTAAAACCACTGATAATGTAAGATGTACCCCACTAAATCGCCATAAATCGCCATAATATACCCAGATACATAATACTATTAGCCAAGATAACTCACCTTGTGAATTGCCTTCGTTAAAAAATTCTTTAAAAAACTCTTAAAACTAAATGCACCTGTTAAGCTTCAAACAACACACGTCATAACAACTAGATAATATTAACTGAGATAGATGATAGATAGACTAAATATACAACAATGTTGTCAAATTTAAATGCAAATAAATTTATTTCGATATAGTTTCTAAAAATCTTAATATTTCGAATTTTTGTGAAAGTCTCCAATCACTAGTGAACGACCAACAACTGTACCCGTTACACTATGTGGCCATCACATAACATTTTATTATACTATCTCCGATCTGTGAAGGAGTAATATAAATTGGATAACAACAAACTGGATTTACACGGCAGAAGATCAGGAGCAATAGCGATAAGTGAGGTATTAGCTTTGAGCGTTATAGGCTGTGTGATAATGATGATGATAATATTTACTTACAACAATAATATTTTACTGTTCAAGCAACGAGAAAAAAATTTGGTTTTGGTTCACTTTTTCCCATTTTGCTTATTTTACAAAATATCTAATCCTATACGACAGTTGACATATGACTATAGTAATTACCAGAATATTTTATTGCACTAAATGTAGATTCAATAAAAAGTAGAAAAGTTAATAAACAGCAATTCAATATATATCAGTAAATATTATTATTTTAATATATTTAAAAATTATTTAACAGATATTTAATTAATTTAACATACTACGAACATATGAAGCATACAGCTACACAACATGAAATCACTCCAATCAATTAATAAAAACAGTCAAAGCCTAACCTTTCACAGCAAAACGTAACCAACGTGAAATTATTGGAAATACGATAATAATTAATATAAAATATCCTATTGTTAAAATACAAAAATACATATTATTTGTTAACAGTAAAAATCCATGTAACTTATGCCCATATTTAATACATGCACAGTTTAGCGGTTTAATCTATTTTTATCAATACTGAATTTAGATTACAAACTTGCTTACTATGTAGTTTAGTTGGTCCGAAACAGTTTTTAAATAGTGACGGTTTACGATACTTTTTGTTATAAAAACAAATACTGCTGATAACTCAACCGAATTTAAATATATGGATTTCGGAAATATACGTCGACAACAGCGAAAATAATATAGCTAGTGTCAGCCTAAGACTTGACAATATAAAAAATATGCAAACTAGCGAATATATGTCAAAACAAATTTTCCAATACCAACAAACTTTTTATTTGTTGGATTCGGCTTTTTTTTATAGAAAGGATCATGATATCGATTCTTTGTGCTTGTAAATATACACAGTGATCTTGCATTTGGTTATTGTATGATAGGGCATCTGTACCTTGAAAATATTTTGTTTGCATCTTAAGTCTTAGGCTTTTTGTTAAATTTGTGAGTACTGGAAAAAGGTAGGTCATTTTCAAGCATTAAGGGATAGGTAGAATTTTTTTTCTATTTTATCTCTAATGCTGTTCAATCTCTATGTAGAGAACATTTTTACAGAGGCACTGGAAGGCTATGAGTGTGGAATAAAGGTAAACAGGTTCCCGATAAATAAAATTCGTTAGGACGACGACACCGCGATAATCACAGACAACGAATATGATATGCGGTTGATGTCAAATAGAATAAATATTGTAGGAAAAATATATGGCTTAAAGATAAATGCTGGAAAAACTAAACGCATAGCAATAAGAAAAAAACGCACTTTTAAAAATACAACTGAAAGTAGATAATGCTCCAATCGATCAAGAGGAACCATTTAAATACTTAAAAATGATGATGAATGACCAATGGAATCCTCAACAAGAAATAATATGCCGTACCGAACAAGCAAGACAAGCTTTTAACAAATATAAACTGCTACTATGTAAACCGCAATATTTCCTTCAATCTCCGCTACAGAATGGTTAAATGCTATTGGTCCATATTGTTATATGTCATGGAAACATGGACGTTAAGAGTACCTTTCATTAATAAGTTGAACTCCTTCGAAATGTGAACGTTGCGAAGAATGTTCTGCATACCATGGACAGATAGGGTGAGAAACAAGGAAGTCTTAAAAAAGGGAATTATTGAGAGAGAACTACTTAATTTGATCAAGGTACGAAAAATTGGATACCTCAGCTATATTCTGAGAGGAAAAAAATACGCAATCTCTCAACTAATCATCCAGGTCGCATCCAGATCAAGAGAGGAGTAGGTCGCAAACAAATGTCGTGGCTACGGAACATAAAAAACTGGAAAGGCATAAATAATACTGGCGATCCTTTGCATGCCGCAAGAGACAGACGTTTGCCCTCAAGATAATTCGCCAACGCACTATAGGTGCACAGCACTATAAGAAGAAGAAGAAATTTTTCTTTTAAGGAGCTTTGGATTTTTTTTCTGTACATGCTTGATATTTTTATTGTGGTTTTTCTTTCGGATGTTTATAAGCACTTTCTCGATAGTTTGATCGTCTTTGGAAGAGTTATGTATATTAACGTGATTAGTTGGATAATAATTGAGCTACTTGATGATGATAAGGAAGGAAAATCAAAATCTTTTTGTCCGACTATGTCTGTTGCATCTGTATTGTATCTGGAGCAATTTAAACTGTCTATGGAAATATATACCAGATACTTATAATGTGTTTTTGAATGAAATTAGGAATGAGTCAGTAATTGACGCATTTTCTAAAGGACTTATGAACATTTGCCTTCTATACCCAAGAAGTGGTTGTATTCCGGGTCTTGCATTCCTACACGTACAAACTTTATATTGATGGCGGATTTTATATTGATACTTTTTACGAGCTCTTCAATTACAGCTACAACAGAAGTGGATGTAAATGCAATTTTTTGATTGTGAATGCCCAAACATCATATTTGGGCTATACTATTGATTAAAACACTTATTTCTATTATAGTTGAAAAATAATACCTTGGTCTTTTGATAAAACAGCATGTTAAAGATAAAGTGGGTGTATTTTGTGAGGTAGTAGCTAAATCCGGGTCATTCATTTTTCTGCTGAAAATTTACACACATTGGAACAGTGGCTCTGAAGCCCACCCTTGCCGATTTATTAATTTAAACCTAGAGCTTAATATATTTAAACCAGCAAAAAGTTGTTATTGATAAACGATAAGTTAAATTGAAATCGATATATTGCCTTTTAAACTTGTCTGATTTTGAAGGTTATTAATAATGCAGTTTTTTACTCACAAACTTTTTGTTCGTAGGATAATACACCTATGTTAATTAAATTAACATGTTCATGTTTCAAATTATTAATTTTTCAGAACCGACATAAAGCTATATACGCTGCTTAGTATCCGGGCCCGTCCTAAGTTGGCTTTTGTTCGTAGAAACTGTAGAATCTTGTCTAGAAAATGAAGGTATTGATGCAGAACTCCAAAACCAGATCCCTTACGAAAAGTCTTATTGGAAGAAGCAACTGTGAACTGGAGACTTGAAGACTTGGAGGTCCCTCTTCAACGACATATTGCGACATAAGATAGGGCAAATCTCGTACTTCCTACATAAAATACAAGATGAGTTTTTTAAAAATAATAATGATAGCATAAGGTACAAAAATATACAAGACATTTTGGATGCGAAATATTTTTCCTTTACATTTAACTGCACTCTGTATATTAGCCACAGTGAGCAAATGACTCAGTAATTCATTACGTCAAAGTGAATATATCCGAGGTAGAGCACAGTTGAGTTGATTTTTCCCAGTTAGTGAGATATAGTGTGAAAGTCTAAGCTAAAAAATACTAAAAACAATTAGAAATAAGATGAACTCAGCTTGGAAATTTTAAATATTAGCCATAGCAAACAAATGACTAAAGTAATTTATTACTTTAAATTAAATACATCGAAGGCACTGGACAGCTTTGCTGATTTTTTCCCAGTTCCTGACAAAGGAAATAAGTCTTAGCTAAAGAATACTAAAACAATTAGAAAAAGATGTACTTTGTTTGGAAATCAATAAAAGTCTTAAAATATTGCTTCAGGAGAACGACCTAGCATATTTTGTCCCATGTGTTGCTTACACCCTCAATTTATTAGTGCTAATCCAGCTAGTACCACTATTAAGGCTCATATTCTAGAAAAGTCTAGTCTATAAAATGAAGGTATTGATGCAGAACTCCAAAACCAGATCAGTTACGAAGAGTCTCATTAAAAGTTGGAAGAAGGTACTGCGATACATTTTCGATGCTATTATATTTCTAACAAATTAAGAATGTCCATTTCGAGATAATATAGAAGACTGTAACTTCAGAGATGCATCCAGTGGGAACTTCTTGAATACAATATAACTCCGCCTTACGAGGTCCTTCTTCGACAATATGTTAAGCGGCATAAGACAGGGCAAATCTCGTACTTCCTACATAAAACACAATATGAGTTTTTTAAAATTAATAATATTAGCATAAAGCAAAGGACAATACAAAATATTTTGGATGCGAAATATTTGTCCTCAATATTCGACTGCACTCTGTATATTAGCCATAGTGAGCAAATGACTTAAGCAATTCATTACGTCAAAACGAATATATGCGAGGTAGAGGACAGTTGTGTTGTTTTTTCACAGATAGTGGCAGAAGAAATGAAAGTCTAAGCTAAAAATAATAAAAAAAAATTAGAAAAAAGGTGTATTCAGCTTGGAAATATGGAATATTAGCCATAGTAAGCAAATGACTCAAGTAATTTATTACTTCAAATCCAATACATTGAAGGTACAGGACAGCTTTGCTGATTTTTCCCCAGTTACTGACAAAACAGATACGAGTATTAGCTAAAGAATACTAAAAGATTTAGAAAAAGACATACTTTGCTTGGAAATTTATAAAAGTTTTAAAAGATTAGTTTAGGAGAACGACCTACCATATTTTGTCTTATGTGCTACTTATACCCTCAATTTATTAGTGCTAATGTCGATAGTACCACTATTGAGGCTCATATTTTTTTAGAACTTTAAAAAGTATGCATTCGTTTTTAGGTGTAAAGACTCTACACCTGGCAGTATCCACAATATAAGCATGACAACATCGTAAAAAATCAAATTGATTTTTTTATTAATTAATCAGAGATACAGAAATGGATTGCATGGAGTAAAAACGTACCCTGGAACAGATATCGAATCTGATCACAATCTCGTAGTAGGAGAATTGAAAATTAGGCTTAAGTCACAGAAAAATAATTAAATGAGGCAAAATAGCGGATATTACGGCAAAATCTAAACAACCGGCCAGTATAGAAGACAAATGATATTGTATTAAAAAAGCTATCGTAACCACCACCAAGTCTCTGATCGCTTCCCAAAAGTACAAGAAGAATAATTGGATGACTGACAAAATATTATCAATGATGTACGACCACAGATAATTTAAAAACAAACACCGAACTAAACTTCAGCAGATTAACCGACAAATACGAAAAGAGTGTCGCTAAGCTAAAGAACAGTGGCTACTAGACAGGTGTGTAGAAATGGAGAAATTGGAAGAAAACATGACCACTTTACCATACATAAACTCGTTAAAGAAGTGACAGGTCATACAAAACCTTGCAGTTTTAACAGTATTGTAAAGAACAATAAGTTAGTTACTGATCCCAAGGATCTACTTTAACATTTTAGAAATTACACAAAACAATTATACTCACACAATACTAGAAAAAATTTGAAAGTGAATATAAAAATGAACCCTCCCCCAAAATATTGTCAGAAGTTATAAGGGCAATCAAAGAGAGCAAATGGGAAAAAGCACCAGCCCCAGACGACATATACATGGAGGTCCTAACAATGTTTAGTGAAGACAATATAGACGCCTTGGTAGATCTTTTCAATGACATTTATGGGTCCGGTCAAATACCACAGGATTAGCTTCAATCAACCTTTATACCAATTCAAAAAAAAAAAACGCTAATAGTTGCGATCAATTCCTAATGATCAGCTTATTGAGCCAGGTAAACCTATTCTTAAAGATAATTCACACAAGAATATACAACAGATGTGAAAGTAACAAAAACCGATGTGAAAGTAACAAAAGCCCTACACAGTTTGGTTTCAGACAAGGATTTGGCACAAGAAGAGCACTTTATGTCTTTATAAGAAGAGCAATGATGTGCAAAGCTTCCTATGTTTTATAGATTACCAGAAAGCATTCTATTGTATTAATCATTCAGAATTACTAAGATTGCTCCAGGAACGTTCGATAGATGAGAATTACCTTAAAATTATAAAGAACCTTTATATGAATCAAGTGGCATCTTTGAGAGCAGGACTAAAATCTACACCATATTTCTCAATCGAAAAGGTGTACGACAGGGTTGAGTTCTGTCACCCCTTTTGTTTAATCTTTACTCTGAAACTATTTTCGATAGAGGCCTGAGTGACACTGAAGACGGAATCATAATCAACGAACAGACTATTAGTAATCTTCGCTATACTGATGATACAGTCATAATAGCTGATAGGTAAGAAGCTCTACAACGATTAATAGAAAAAATAAACACTGAAGGAGAGCGACTGGGCTTGAAGATGAATATAGACAAAACGAAGGTAATGGTGGTTAGTAGAACACGAAATATGCAATTAAATATAAGAGTTAACAATAAGAACATCCAAAAGGTCCCCAAGATCATATATCTCGGTAGATGGATAAATGAAGATTTAGATTCAGATATAGAGATACGTAGCAGGATTGAGCCAGCCAGAATAGCATTTACTAATATGAGAACCTTGCTAAGCAACAGCAGTCTTAACTTAACGCTTCGATATGGCTTCATGTGGGAATTTAGAAGACTACTTAAAATTCCCTGGACAGATTACACAACAAATGCCGAAGTGGTAAATCGAATGGGCAGAGAACGAGAATTGCTGCCAATAATAAAAAGAAGAAAAACTGCTTATCTGGGTCATATATTTCGAAATTTCAAGTACCAATTCTTAAAGCTTATTGTGGAAGGGAAGATAGAAGAAAAACGGGGCATCGTAAGAAAGAAATACTCATGGTTTAAAAACATAAGGAATTGGACAAACCTCGATGCCCATGCACTTTTTAGAGCCACAAAAGACCGAGAGGAGTATGACAGAATTTTCACCTACATCCACTAATTGAATAGGGCATCATAAGATGAAGAATTCATGATTAAATTCTTTACTATTAAAATGGTATTACCAACACAATTTTTTAAATTTTATAAAACACAATTAGAAAAATTATAAAAACAATTCGATGTACAGATCAAAAACTATCCCCAAAATAATTTTAAACAATAAACATTTGCTCCAGAAATATTACTACGTTACACTAGAAATATGTATTTATATTTCCTACAGCATTACTAACATGTATTTCATAAATTATCTACAAAAATATAGTATAAAAAATTTAATCAATATAAAAAAACCAACTAAACAAGACCCGAATATTGAACACAACAGTTCTACACTTTAAAAATAAAAGTTGTAGGTATAAGCTTTGCTAAAAACAATATTTACCCAGATGCAAAGCAGGTGTAAAAACATGCGGTAAAAACACTACACCGGAATGCAAAAACTATGTTGGAAAAACGTCCCTTGTTTTTGCTTTACTGTTTATTTTTTGATGTTTTCGTTGTTAAATGAGACTGTTAATGTTTTGTTTACGGCAGCGTATGTTGATTATTTGGCATTGTAAAAGCGCTCACTTACAAAATGTAAGCCCAGCTACATTTGATGGTTTCTGTATTTAATTATAATTAGTGCTTCATTAAGATAAAAATGACAATATATTTAACGCTCTAGTACAAATGCCATATTTGTATATTTTAATATTATAAGAACAGTTAAAATTATGTTCAAATACATGTAGAACTAATATTGAAGACAAAATCGTTTTGACTTATCGCTTAAAACGCGAACACTTTTCGTTGATAAGCTAATAAAGTGGAAAAAATGAGTTAAAATTTTCAACAAAATAATTATACAGTTACTCGTTAGTACAAGGTCTAGTACAACGTACAATGTGTCTGATACAGATATACCTACAGCGATTTAAAATTAATGTATTTTTTACAGTTAAATTAATTCTTGTTTTGTTGAAATAATAATTATTTATTAAGTTATTGCAGTAAACTTTCAGATATAAAGATAGATCAGAAAAATGTCAGATTATTTTAAGATTTTAATTTTAAGATGATTTAACCAAATTCACTTAGCCCGAAAGTGCTTCCCAAGTGAGCTAGAGCTCTTTGAAGATGGCGCCTTTTGAGTAGTCTTTTTTTTTAATAATTACCGAACACTTCTATTTAGAAAAATAAAAACTGGTATGTTTATTTATCCTCCAGAGCTGAATCCATGCCATTAATTTCGAATTTCTAGTACCGTTTATAGGCATCCGTTTTGGGTAGGTCAACGGGTAGGTCAAGCATTTGTGATACATTCTTGTCAGTTTGTGAAGCTTCTCTTTTAGTCTTAACTTTGTGGCATTTAAGCACGATAATTTCAATTTATCAAAAAAGGTTTGACTAATGAGGAATACGCTGATATACATTTAGTTTATTGCAAAATGAGGTGTAACGCTAGAGCAGTAAAGTAGATACGCTGGAAAATTTATTGATTAAGAGAAACAAGTTCAGTGTTCCCAAAAATAATAAAACAGAGCGAAATAATGATGTAACAGCACATTAAGATGTTACTTTAATTGGAGTTAAGGAAAATTTAGAAATATGCGTTCGAAAACCATCTTACCATATGTAATTAAAAGTAACATAGAATTTAGTATTTTTTTAACTAGAAAATTAAGTACTAGGAGACAAAGTTAATTACTATTTATAACTGGGAATAAGCCACAATTAAAGATAAAAATACGTTTATTGACGTTTCAATTTCCAATTCGGAAATCGTTCTCAAAATACAAACAGTAAATTAAACAAATTTTGTTTTTTGTTACATAGTGAAAAATTCTTCTAATAATTTAATTTTATCTGACTCATTTATATTGACAATTCAGACATACATTATGCATTTTAAAGTAGACGACTTTAAAATGATATTGCCAATATTGTTGAGTTGCGCTCCTGGGACGACTTTACTTATAAGATAGTTCATTCGATTACATGAAATCAACTTTAACTTGAGAATATCCGTCAGAAAAAATCATAGCATGTAATTCGTCTTTAAAAAGACAAACACATGACATGATGACAGTAAAATTCTCCTGTTAGTGATTCCATAGTAAATTATGAGGGAAAAACCAGGAAAAAAACCTCATAATACTATCCCGACATTGTAAGTATTTGTTCGTGAATTTAGTTTACCTTCAACAAACATCAAAATTCTGATTTTATATGTTACGTTATTTAAAAAACATAAATGACGTATCCTCTATATGTTACTGACTTACTAATACTGTATTTTCTTATTAATAACTTCCTCTTTCAATATTGGTAACCAGATCCTACTTAAATTAATTACTATAAATATGTAATTAAATTACATGCCAACAAGAAAATAGCATTCATAACAATTACTGATACAGTTTTGTTGTATATGTTGTAGTTAATTTTTTGTAAAAACATGATTGGCAAAGAAACATTCTAAACACATAAAAAGGCTGTCTTCACATCCGTTGCATACACGTGACTCGTTTTGTCAGAGGACCAAAAAAGATTATAGTTTAGAGTAACTATCGTGCATATCAAGTGCATATCCACAAAAGTATGTATAATAAAATTTTGAAAAAGCTCCTTCAAGCAGTAATAAAATACTTTTGTAAAAGTAGTAAAACACTATCTACAGCAAAAGAAATGGAGAATATAAGAGCATCCACCCTATGGTTTCAATTTACCAACTTGAAATTTTCATCTGTTTGCCGCTCAGAAATGCATTTAAAGATAAATGGTTTTCAGTAGGAAAAAGAAGTATAAAATGCCTAATTCTTCGAGCAACAGCCACGGGGATTCGTTAAGCAGAATTACTTATACATCGGTTGGTGAGTCAATGAAATGTGTCTTAGTTATAGTGATAACAATTTGTAGATAAATTTGTCAATACACTTTTTTTGGGCCAAAGTTAAAATTAAATTGAACAAACTTAGTATTAATTAACTCTACCATATTTTAGTTTTATAGTGGATATTTCTGATTGATACAATTTTTTATTCTTATTTAATTATAATTAAGTTTTTTAATACATTTACATCACAAACATAAATAATACGTTTTATAAAATTTTTTAAGTTATGATATAATGATATGAACGATGAGTCATGTACTTGGTAGTAAACTGTACATTTGACCATATCCTAGCGCTTTTAGTGATAAAAAACGAGGATAACGTGGAAGTTGTTTTCCATATAAATACTTCGAACACATTTTTTTTAATAAATATAAATTTGAAAACACATTTTAAACTTTGTAAATTTGATCATCCTAAAACAAGTTTTAGTTTTGATAATTGAACGCTTATTACATAATATAAAATTCAAAGTGTATAAATTAGTATTATATATTTTTTTTCACAATAATGCCACACTTTAATATTTATACATAAAAATTAAACTAGACAATAACGTAACGTTCCCATCAAATGCAAACTCATTCAATTCTATTTATTATTTTTAATTTCAGATTTTACTCCTGTGATTCGCTAATGTAGAATGTGAACTTTTTGCGAATTTGAAAGTGAACAAAATTAATGTCAAAATGTTATATCATGGTCACAAGCTTTTAGACAAGGCAATGATGAAATCCATCTACCAAATTTTGCAGTAAGATGCAGAAATCTCTAGGTAATGAGCTTGCACTGGTTTTGTGTTAAATTTCAACAAAACTCCAGGAGCCAAGGCCCGTCCTGGGTACCAGTGGTATCGAAAAGTATCACTGCCACAATATACGTAAGCAGTGACCCCAAAAACTGCCGAGTAAATAGAGAGCACTTATTTTGCACCAACTTCCATAAAATGAAAGGAAATGATGTCTGTCGTGGGCACCAGGTGTCTCAAAGAGCATCGCCGAAATAATATAAGCGTTCTGAAAAACCAAAACGCTAAATAATAAATTTACACTAATTTTGTGTTTCCACAAAATTTTATTACACGTGGTACGTTCTGGCCTTCGCGTACCTCCCACAATATCTCTGACATGATATTAGTGTTTAGCATCTTTAAATTTTTAAGTAATGACTTTGAATTTATTTTGTATAGAATTTCCAAAAACTAGAGTACACGGGCCCAGGTGCACCAGGTACCGCGGAGACCATCGCTGTCGTGATATTCGAGTTTAGTGACCCCAAAAACCCCGAGTAGTAATATTGAACTCATTTCCGTCAATTATTTCCGAATTACAAATCTCGTTTTTTTAAAAATCATTTTTCATCACTTTTATTTCGACATCATCAATTTTGTTTACAAAATTTTAACACTCATACAAATCAAATACAAAAAGTTTCACTGAGATCCATTCTACTGAGAAATTTAGGGAGGTTTTAAGCTTTTTACTGCTTCATTACCTCGCCTATTTGTCAATTAAAGGTATATAATTAGAGCGTTTATTAATAATAAAAAATATAAGTTATACTAGTGCAATATAAGTTATGTAATTAAAGCCAAACAATAGTAAAATAAAATAGTTTTGTTTATTATATTTTTAGTTTTTTTTTATTTAAAAATAATAAATTATTTACTCTTGACATATGTTTAATAAATTTTAAAGTTTGATGGACTTCGTTAAAAGATGTATTTTCAGGATAGCTTTTTTGGGAGAAATACTTACCAATGATGTAAACTCAAATTGTTGTTTAAAGAAAATCTTTGGCCCACTTAGAGCACAAAAAAACTCTAGCATAAATTAAATTTCCAAGCCACAAATTTCCGACCAAGACAAAAAATGTCTATGCAAATATAAATAAAGCGTAAAGTTCAATCTACCCCAGCGAATTCAACTGTGTTTGCTGACGTTGATATATCGCAGCGTGCTCTGTACGCAACAGTGCCCTTGTTTGACACGAAAATATCTACTCTAATCTAAACCTTGTAAAGCTGAAAACCCGTAAACATCAGCGAGAAAAACCCACTTCCTTCTTTTTCGGAATGTGTTAGAATTTAAAAAGGTGCCGAAAAAAAATTAATCATGTTGCTTGTACTACAAACAGACGACAGTGTATTTAAGATAATCTACAATAAAGGTATGTGAATGTTAAACGGTTTATATCGGCTAGTTCAAGTAACTTATATTAATGGCAAAAAGTTGAAAATTTTAAGTTGTTTTAAAATAATTATTGTTGGTTACAACATTTTATTATATTATATTGTACCATGTCTAATTATGCAAATGAATATTATATTTATACTGACACGTTTTTTGGCAAAAAATAAAAAGTAAATATTGTGAACTAAGTTTTTGAAATTTTACATCAAAAACTTAACCCTTTCGTTACTGACTTCATGTTATACTTAACGCAATAAAAGGGTATCAAATGACTTTAATTAAAATGTTGACATATGGAGACCTAACAAAGCGATTGAATTTGTTTTACGTGGTTGCGTTTGTATCCATAGAGAGAAAATGAGTCATTTATGTCGCATTAGTGTTAAGTGGTGCAAAAAATAAAGTTTTTCAGTAAAGAAAAAAATTAAATCCAAATTTAAAAAAAAAGTACATTACACAAAAAAATAGTTCAAGTTGTAAAGGATCATCTGGTAGTTAATATATATCTTACGGCAAATGGTACACTTATATACATATGCAATATTGATCATACAGATTAAACGGATTTAAAACGGATCATACAATTTAATATATGTCGTTACTGACTTCATGTTATACTTAACAACGCAATAACAGGGTATCAAATGACTTTAATTAATATTTTGACATATGGAGACCTAACAAAGCGATTGAATTTGTTTTACGTTATTGCGTTTGTATCCTTAGAGAGAAAATGAGTCATTTATGTCGCATTAGTGTTAAGTGGTGCAAAAAATAAAGTTTTTCAGTAAAGAAAAAAATTAAATCCAAATTTAAAAAAAAAGTACATTACACAAAAAAATAGTTCAAGTTGTAAAGGACCATCTCGTAGTTAATATATATCTTACGGCAAATGGTACACTTATATACATATTATACAATATTGATCATACAGATTAAACGAATTTAAAACAGATCATACAATTTAATATAATGTCTGTTTGAACTGCATTTGAAATAGTGGACCAATATAAAACTTGGACAAAAATAAATCCATACCTACGTATAGACATTGTATAAAATATCGTTCAACTATCTGTCTTGCAACAATGTTGTTTGCGTAACAATCAATAAACCAATAGTTCAGAAAATGAAGCTCGAAAAAAGTTAAAACCTCACAATTTTTTCGTCCTGCATGGATTAAGTTGAAATTTTAACAGAAGGTAAGTGATAGCCCAAGGATCAAAATCTATATCAAACCGAAGTGCGCTAAAGGGTTTTAGGGGTGAAAGCTACCCCTAATTGTCAAAAATTATAAAATAACATATTAAACCTGAATATGGGTAAGGTTTGGTTTGAATTAGTTAAATAATGAATATTTTATACTTTTGAATAGAGTTCCATCATATTTCAACCCTTAAAAAGCAACCCTTGTTAGAGATTAATGTAAAAAAATTACTAATTCTAAAAAAATGATTTCGCCTTGGATCGATTTGGATAAAAATTTAGATTTAAGCTCAATTCACCCGCTGCTTTATAGTTTATATCATGTCGACAAACCCTGATTGTTCTTAGGGGTGAAAACTACCCCAAATTCTCAAAAATTGTAAAATAACATTACAAATCTTAAGATGAGTGAAATTTGGTTTGAATTAGTTAAATAGTGATTTTTTTATACTTTAAAATACAATTTCATACATTTTCATCCCTTAAAAGCATTGATTGAGATTTATTCTGTATACGATCAGTTATCTATAATGGTTGTTATTAGAAAACATTTACACATTACTGGTGACTTCGGTCTGTTGGAGCGATATAGACATATTACTGTATATATTCTTATAAACAAATACTTTTAAATAATTATACTTAATAAAGAGCTTAGATGTGATAGTTTACAAAAATGTTTAAAACAAAAAAACTAAAAAAATTGCTTAATCATTAATAAAATTATTTTTCTTACGCAAGTACAAAAAAACATGAATAAAAATTATAAAGTCCTAGTTTAGTCTCCCCTCAAAGCTTTCAGTATAGAGGTATCATGTTCGAGACAGAGAAATTTACTACCGATTTTGCAGCGATATCTTGTTTTTCTATTTTTTTTAGAGGTACAAATCAGGCAATGCCCAAATTGTGGCAACTCTTGATATCTCTGATGTATTTCTGTTAGTGGTTTCTATATTTATTGTATTCTTTCTGGGATAAGACATGGTATGTGTTGATTTTTTATCGTCTTATAGCATTTTTTTATCAAACCTCTGGATATTTCTGATAAAAAACTTGTTCTGCGATATGCTTTATCTTCTTTTTGACTACATTTATAAATTACAAATGCGTTAACTCCTGTGACGTTCAGTAGGGCGTAAAGACCAGATAGACCATCCTCTAGTATGGTGAGCTACATTGTATTTTGATGATAACTGATATCTCCATGTCAACTCCTACATTCGTTTTGGTATAGTCAATAATTACCATAGGTTTTAGAGTAGTTCAATAGGTCTCATCATTGTCAACCATGGCAGATACCAGAAAAACGTTTTTCTTCGGATTTGGAACGTGTGATGTTAAAATACAATTTTCTCAAAATGCAAACATACTGAATGGACTTGATCTACCTTGATCTCCAGTAAACTAAATAGGTAGCTGTTTCTTATTTTTTTGTGTTGTACCCAAGAATGTTAATTTATTCCCATTTAGTAGTCTTTCGTTTAAATCAATATTGGTCACCCAATTATCAGTGGGTATATTTTGATTATATCTACTAATTGGCTAAACGATGGAGAAAAATTTGTTTATTTACCAACAGATACCTAAATATCAGTGGTATAAAACATTTTAGCATCTTCTAGGAAGAATATCTTAATCCCATACTTATCAGGCTTGGAGAGTAAATACTGTAGAAATGGACAGTTTTCACGAAATGCTACTAACATCTCATTGTGGTCATGTATTGAGATGGATTTAAATTATTGATGTAGTGTTAATTTACTTGGAAAAACACATCTCGAATTGGTGCTAGTTTATCTACAGCTTTGCTGGTTTCTCGTGTATCATAGTATTATAGAGAAAAAGGAAACGTTGTTGTGACACGGCTAAACAAAACAACTTTGTTAAATCACCGATAGTACCAAAAACTTCATCACAATATTCAATCTGTTCTAAGACATCAATATGCCTCTTATAAGCTTCTCTGGCATATTTCTTAAGCAAATTCCTCAATGTGCTAATTGGTAAAGATAACAATGGTATTGATGATATCAGTCAAAGTAGTAAAAAGACGTCAAAAAACATTTTCAGATATTTATAGGGTCGTTTCAATTGCGGGTAACCCGTTTTGGTCCCAATTGTGTAACAATGTTTTTTGATTTTGCCTTATAGCTTAGTAAATTCATTGTGTGTTTCTTCCATGATGTCACTTTATATTTACCAATATTTTTCTTTGATTCAGTGTAAGTTACCTTTTTCGCTTTCGATTTCTTCACAATGTCTTGTCCCTCAGATATATCCTTTAATTTCTGAAACATTTTCATCAAACTCTTGTTCGCTTTCCTCATGTCTTTTTTCTAAACATTTGTTTTTTTTTACATTTTGATCGCTGTTGCCATCATATTCCAAACGAAATGCACTATCTGACAAGCTTCTTCCATGAGTTTTTTTGTAACTAGGTTTGCTTTCTTAACTCATTTTTTTGGAATAGAAAATTTGTTTATAAATTACCAGCTAATAATGTTAGAAACAGGTGAAAACAGTATGTGAATGAGATCAATTTCTAATAGAGACTAATAAATACTATTCCTATTTAATTAAAAATAATGAACAAATATTACGTTAGTGGTGCATAAAAGAAATATAAAAATCTCACCTTTTCAATAAATAAAACGTGATTAGTCAAATTTTTTATATACGATTTCGGTGACGTACGGTCTGTGACACCAATACTTGCTTACTAACACTAAGGATAAGGAACTTCTTCGCATAAAACCGTCACGGGGCAGCGAAGCAAAAGACTTTATTCGGTACATTATGTAGTTACATGCACGAAGCGCTTTGTTGAAATTCGGCGCAATAAAAGATGATTCAGTTCATAGCCGGAACTGTGGACTGCATGTTACCACTAGAGGGTTAAATAAATCAGTGGGTATAATTTAAACCAAAAGTTTAATTTTCAGTATATTAAAATTATTTTGTAAAGTAACTTTTATAGTATAATTTGCTGTTCATATGTTAGTAGTAAGAATATTCGACACTGATCATTATTAGAGTCTACATTCATAGCTGGACAAACTACTAACAAAGCAGTGAAATATAAAAACCTGCTTTACGCTTCGTACATTTGACCTTTAGTGTTAGACTAGAAGATAATATTAAAATTATTAAGTGTTGACCTATCTATCTATCCAATTAGCCTTCTTCGGTCCATCTTTGGACATAGGCCTCCCCAATCCTTTTCCATTCTTCTCTGTCTGTCGCTACAGTCATCCATCTAGACCCCACGTGCTTCTTGATATCATATCTGCTTCGTTTATATTCCCACGGTCTCCAACTTATAAGAATTTTGTTCCATCTGTCTTCTTTTTGTCTTATATTGTGTCCGGCAAATCTCCATTTTAATTTTGCAACTTCTTGTCTAACATCCCTCACTTTTGTTTTCTCTCTTATCCACTCGTTTCTCTTCTTATCCATTAGTCTTAAGTGCAACATTTGTCTTTTTATTGCTCTTTGGGTTTTTATGATTTTGTCCATGTTTGCTTTTGTAGATGTTCACGTTTGGGAACCATAAGTAAGAACAGGGAGTACGCATTGATTATATACTTTGGTCTTAAGATGCTGTGGATATCTTTTGTTTTTAAGAATGTAGCTTAGTTTGCCAAATGCCGCCCATGTCAGTCTAACTCGTCTCTTGATCTCTGCTGTTTGGGTCTCTTTGTTAAGTTTTATAGTTTGACCAAGATATATATATATATATATATATATATATATATATATATATATATATATATATATATATATATAATCCTTAACTTGTTCTATTTCATCTTGTCCGATTCTCATTGTGATGTCTTCATCTGTATTTGTTATAAATTTGGTCTTGCTATAATTTATATTAAGGCCTATCTTTCCAGCTTCTACGTCCGGTTCTTTCATAATTTCAAATAATACGATGTCATCAGAGTACCTCAGATGGTTCAAGCGTTGTCCACAAATTTTTATACATTTTTTCCCATTCTAATCTTTTAGAAGTATCTACAAGAGCCTGATTGAAAAGTTTCAGTGATATTGTATCACCCTGTCTCACGCCTCTACTTATTTGTAATGATTTTGTTCCTTCATATACTTTAATTGTTGTTTTGGCTTCCTTATATATATATTGGCTATTAGTTCCGTATATCTGTGGTCTATTCGGCTGTTAATCAAAGAACATTTCACTGCCCAATGTTCAACACTGTCGAAAGCCTTTTCGAAATCTATGAACGCCATATATAGAGGAATGTGGTATTCATTTGCTCGTTCTATAAGTATTTTCATACTTAGTAAATGATCACTTGTGCTGAATCCCTTTCTAAAACCAGCTTGTTCTTTCGACTGGTATCCATCGAATTTTGTCGTCAATCTATGGTTAAAATTTTTGTTAGGAGTTACATTACATTGAGGAGTGTTATAGGACGGTAGTTTTTTATATCTGCTTTATCTCCTTTCTTGTGTAGGATAATGGTTACTGATTCCTTCCAGTTTGGGATTCTTTTTTCTTTTAATATCTTGTTAAAAAGGGAATGTAGAGTATTAATTACCACTTGTCCACCATATTTCAGCATCTCTGCAGTTATTCCATCTTTTCCAGGTGATTTGTTGTTTTTCATTTCTTTCAATGCCTTCTTTATTCCTGATTGGCTCATTTCGGGCTGCAGCTCTGAGTTGACATTTTTTATTTTGACCTTAAGTTGGTTTTTAATTTCTTCTGGTGGTTCCTTTTTTGTTTTATATAATTCTGAGTAGAAAGGGTGGATTATATTTATGATGTCATCTTTAACCTTTGTTTCTATTCCATTTACATCTTTTATTTTGTTTATGTTATATTTTTGTTATGTTAAGTGTTGACCACCAGCCCAAAATAATGGTAATTATAATTGCAGAGATTAGCCCAAAAAATTTCTCAATTTAATCTTTTCCTTGCTTTTTTTTTAGAAGTTATGCATATATTGCTTGTTTCGCTATCAATATTTTAATAATTAATAACACAAAATTATAATGGAAGTATGAAATAAATATAGAGTATAATTTACAGCGAATCCTATGCACTAAATCTTTTATGGTGGCAATGAAGTGGCTATAAGGAAATAATCAAACAGGTCTCTAGATTTAAGTACCTTAAAATAAAAATATTCAGTTAAGAAAATATGAAACAGACTGAAAGAAAACACGTAAACAAAGCGAATAAAGAGAAATAAGGATATGACTTGTATAAATGTAAATGTAGCATAGCTCGTAAATTACTTCTATATAAATCATGTTTAATTTTAAGTTACTACGCGATAGAAATAAAAGCCGGTGTGGTATAAACGAAAAAAACACTTAGAACATGAGCCATGAGAACCTAAAGATAAGTAGCTGGAAGACAGAGAAAATAGCTAATGGACATTACAAATATTTTCTGTTTATTTCTTTAAATAGCCACAATCTAAAATTTACTAAATGATTATTAAAGTTTTATTATACATAGAATATCTTTTCTGTTTACGGATCATTTATTATTATCCAACTTTTGTCAAATAAAAATCCAATTACTTTACTTTTTGCCGTAATTTGCCACCTTTCTTTAAATTAAGTGACGCTAACGAAAAATTAATCTTTTTAGATCTTATATATGCCAGTGAGCCATTTTGTCGTGTCAGAAAAACTAGCGGAAGATAAACTGGATTAATTACACCAACACGGAAAATTGTAATTAAAGTGGAAGCTCGCATGATACCAACTTTTATTTTTAGCAGATCGGTGAACGATTTGGCACCCCTTCAATGGAATAATTACACTTTTTGCATTTTTGATAAAATAATAATAGAATAACATAAATACATAGAAACACATTTAAAGAAATAATAAAATTATATAATATTGTCTGTCACTTAAAGTAACTCAGTTAATGTTTATAATAAACAGTGGTAATTTAGCTGGAATCTTATGAGTATTAAAGTTAGTATCATTGCTTTTTCGTCGCAATATGACACATTTTAGAGTGTATGAAAGCCAAATATAGAACAGTAGAAAGAGAAAAGTAAAATATCCAATTAGATAATAATTTCTATATAAAAACAATTTCAGAACGAAAGAGAGGTAAAATTCATCTCGCTATTTTTAATGAAATAAATACATAGCATTGATAGGACAGTGCCATATTTATACAATATGGGTAAATCTATGTAATAAGCTCAATAATATCAATACTTTTACAATTCCCAGACATGTAAGATGTAACAAACCTGTCCTTACCAAACTCCACACCGTCTGTGATGCAAGTGAAAAGGCTTATGGTGCTTGTGCATATATTCGAAAACAAATGACTTTCAAGGCAACATTTATGTTCATCTGCTTTATGTTAAATCTAAGGAGAGTCCCATTAAGGGTCTTGCTCGATTGGAGTTATGCGCTGCATATTATAGCCGACAAATTGTCTTATCATATTCAAAGGGCTCTCACAATATCTTTTAGTACCATATTCCATTAGACAGATTCCCCAATAGTCTTGGATTATATATACATTTTATTTTTTTTTTCACTTAAAATATTTTATTTATTGCTAATGGGATATCTAAAATTCAGAGCAAGATTTTATGTACAAATTGGTACCATGTGAATTCGTCTTGCAAAACCTTGCAGATCTATTATAACGTGGTGTCACTTTACTTCACTAATTTCATCTACCCTATGGTGGCATGGTCTAGATATGGTTTCACATTCGTCAGTGAAATCACTTATTGCTTCTGCTGTCGAAGAAACAGAACTTCTGAAATCAAATCCTCCCAAGTGCTATAAGCGACAACAAGATTTTCTTCAATAATGGAATTAAACAATTTTTAATTTTTTCAAGACTTTATCGCTCTACGGTATTTGTCTTACATTTTATTAATAACCTCAAAGCAGATAACGGGTAAGTTTCATGGATCATTGAGTAAAGAAAAATATTTGAATGCGTTAAACATTACTTCAAAGATAACTTAAGCTGAGCAGCTCAAAAATAAACAAATCCTCCCAAGTAAGAAAGCCTTTCGCCATTTTTAAATGATAGTGGTATCTTGTGAGTTAAAAGTAGACTCAAATATTCTACATGGTCATTTGTAAAACGGATTCGCGTTTCACTATATTACTTGTTTTATATGAACATAGGAGGATTCTTTATTCATGCCTCAACCATATACTTTCATCTATCAGATGAAATGATTTAAATCCTATTACACCAGCTCATTGTCTCATCGGTAGACCATTTACTTCATTACCAGAACCTGATCTTACGGACATAAGACTTTTACATATCGGTGGTCTCGATATCAATATGTTTAGATAATGCACCGACACATATGGCATCGCTGGTGCAAAGAATACATGGGAGAGTTGCAGCAACGTCAGAAATGATTTTCTAACCCTCCACGGAACATACGAATGGGACAATTAGCTCTTTTAATCAAGGAGATATAAACTTAAAAGCCAAATATAATTCGTTTTATCTTCACAAGAAAGTTAAAGAAATTATCAACAATAGAAACAGGAAGCAGACAGTACTTATAGACCAACAAGGGAACATGATAATGGAAGAAGAGGAGAAACTAAAACATTGGCAGACATACATAAAAGAATTGTTTGACGATCAAAGGCAGCCTCCTTGTGATAACTTTCCAGAGAAGACAGGTCCAGAAATAAGCAAGATAGAAGTAATGCAAGCGGTGAAGTCATCAAAGAATAGCAAAGTTTCAGGACCAGACGAGTCCAGCAGATATACTAAAGTTCATAGACGAAGATCGAATCCATTTGTTCGTAGACTTACTTAACAATATTTATGAAAACAGTATAATTCCTAAAGAATGGCTAAGATCAACCTTTGTCCCTTTTCATAAGAAGGCACATTTCCTAAACAGTGCAGTGATCATCGCACGATCAGTCTAATGAGTCATATCTTAAAAATATTCCTCAAAATAATCCACAATAGAATTTACAGAAAATTGGAAGAAGATATCGGAGAAACTTAGTTTGGATTCCGGAAGGGATATGGAACTCGCGAAGCATTCTTTGCCTTTAACATCTTAACACAGAGATGTTTGAATGTGAATCAAGATATATTTGCTTGTTTCATTGATTACAATAAGGCGTTTGATAACGTCAAGCATGACCAAATTTAGAAATCTTGAAAGCTAAACAGTTAGACACTCGCTATATAAGAATTAATATCTACTCTGTATTATAATGAGAAGGCAGTCGCACGCATCGAAAATAGCACAACAAATAAAACTCAAATTAAAAAAGGAGTTAGACAAGGATGTTTGCTGTCACCAATGCTATTTAATCTCTATTCGGAAGAAATTATGAAGAAAGCATTGGAGGAAGAAGAGCTTGGAATAAAAGTTAACGGCCAACCAATTATTAATATTAGATATGCAGATGATACGGTTTTAATGGCGTAGACAGTAGTAGACCTGCCAGCCATTTTAAACAAGAGCCACTGCTAGTGACTACTGAAGAAAAAGGGTTAGCAATGAATGTCAAGAAGACGAAATTCATGATTATTTCAAAAAAACAAAGATTAAATGCAAACCTGTACATTGACAATAACGAAATCGAACGGATGCAGAAATATAAATATGTGAGAATAAGTGTTAATAACAACAATGACATCACAGAAAAAATAAAACTAGAATTGGAAAGGCTCGAGCTGCTTTTGTTAATATGAAGGGCATTCTGGGAAGTCATAATAATACCTTAGACCTGAAAATGAGATTGGTAAGATGCTTCATCTTTTTGATACTGCTGTATGAAGTAAAGACTTGGACTTGGACTTGGACAAGAGCAATACCAATAAACTAGAGGCCTTCGAAATGTAAGATTCAGGGCAAACGAAGCGTGGGGAGACGACGTATATCTTAGCTACGCAATTTAAGAGACTGGTTCCAGTGCACATCCAACCAATTATTTAGAGCAACAGCTTCAAAGATACTAATACCAATGATGATTACCAAACTCCCTAGCCGAGAGGGCACTTGAAGAAGAAGAATCAAGGAAATGCATTTTCCACCTCTGTATTGACCAGTAGTCCGTAACATACCATTCATTTAGCAAAAATTGGTGTAATTCGTGTAGTAACAGTGAAAATAGCCCGCGAAGAATAAAAAGGTACGGTTAAGAATATTTTACCATTACAGAATATTTAAATTATTTATTTAAGTTAGGGACTTTACTAATTCATTTACTTAAGCTTCATAACCTTTAAATTTTATTTTATAGTTTTTGTGTATACATAATTTGTGTAATGTGTTAAAATGTATTTCAAGACAGGGGCATATACGCGCCAATCTCCAAATTGCGTTCAAATTCGGTGCTAATAGTTGCAAACGCAAGGGAGAGCGCCCACCAAAGGTAGCGCCACACCACCATATTACTTTAAATGTAACCAATGCAAACGAATAATTCAGCGCACACCAAAAGGACAGTGACAGTGGCGGTATGTAGCTTGCTACCCCACAATAGAGCTTGTTCTACTTTTCGCCTCGTGCTGCTTGCATTTTGAATGTTTGTTTGTAAAAACAATTAAATATGAAAGACAGTACAGAATTTAATATTCGTTTTGTCTCGTTAATAGAGGTATCTATTCAGGTATCTATGACAACACAAGTCCGGGATTTTTTAATTCGTTAAATACATAAAATTAATCTACTATGCCCTTGTATCTCTTTCCGATAAGGGTGTACCCAAAACTGATGCTGCGGACGAGTTTTGTTTATATTGTTGACGTTTAAAAACGTTAGTAGAACTTCATCCTCAGAGGGCGATATTTTGAATTTAACTAGCCTTTTTAACGTCATGGCACTTTAGTGTGTGCTATCTGCTATGCTAGTATCGTGCCCGTGCTATGTCACTGCCATGACATGTCACGTCATTTTGGTGGGCGATCTCACTAAGACAGTCACAGTTTACATTCAGAACAAAAGATATATAAATTAATTTCGGTGTTTTAATGCAATAAATACATCGAATTTAAAGCGCAGTTTTATTTAATTCAGCAAATACAAACTACCTCAAGCGTAAGCTACAGAATTTTACCAGGGTACGGGGTGATGGGTCTTATTTGAATTTTTAGTTTGTCTGACAAATAAATCAGCACTAGTTTTAATTATATTAAGTAAAGCAGTTACTGACCCATCAATATTGTTGAACTAATCAGCTGTCTCGACTTTTAACTCGTTGACAAGGGGGTTCTTTATTATTATAGAATATTGAATACTAAAGATAGTTCAAACACTACTGACCATGGAGCTGCGCGAAGGCGGAGTCAAATTCACATAAAGGCAGAAAGGTTCTATTGTAAGTAGAATTATACAGTGCATAGTACAAAGCATTTCGCATGGAAGTGGGGACTAAACCAAATTTCGTCTACTGCGCCGTGCTCAGGAGTACTTGCACTATCTCTACCATATTATCGTAGAACTTTCTATCAGTCAGTCGATAAAGTCAATAGTGACATGATTAATATACGTCTTGAAAAAGGAATAAAATAATTCTGAAAGCTTGACAAAAAGTCAAAAGAGTGTTTCTCTAACTTCTCGGCCAACCTTCAGACTGTAGCCCTAATAAACTGGTGGTGTTGTATATATATATATATATATATATATATATATATATATATACATATATATATATATATATATATATATATATATATATATATATATATATATATGTATATATATATATATATATATATATATATATATATACATATATATATATATATATATATATATATATATATATATATATATATATGTATATATATATATATATATATATATATATATATATATACATATATATATATATATATATATATATATATATATATATATATATAATTTCTTTTTCAAGACGTATATTAATCATGTATATATATATATATATATATATATATATATTTAAATATTAAATTATATAATATGTACCAATTGCATTACTATAATTTATACATAATGTATTTTATCTAATTGATAACTACAGTATTAAATATTATTTTATTATTATCAATCTACGTACACGTAAGAACAATATTTTTATTTGACCTTTATAACGCAATACGTTTTTATGACCAGTGGTACATTCAATACCGTACCTAATTCCAAGATGTTGAAAAATTTGACCATTTACTGATTGGCGTGAAGTGGAGGTAAATTCTAGTGACTTTTATACATTTTTTAAGAAAATATCTATGTTGTTGCTTAAAAATAAATGAAGTGAACAGATTTATACTTCAGATTTTCTTAATATCCTTTGCAGCTACCACCCGTACCTATAATGTAACCTAAAGTATAATAGTTTATCTAATTAATACTATATTACCTATTTGTATATTATAATAATATTGCTAATCACTATTTTATTATTATCAAAATGTATTACATTATAAAACACACCTCTTGAATTTTTAGATTTTTTAAGTTGACATTACATAAGTAACCCAATATTATAAACACTGTACTTTGGATAGCATTAGCATTGAAAGCAAATATCAATGATCTTCTGATAACACACTCATACCAGGACCTGGCTATAGATCTTTTGGAAAACATTTTCCGATCTTTGCTTAATTTACAGTAAAGTTGGCACCTTCCGTATTACATAAGAAAATTTATTTGCTGTTTTTTTTAATAATTTTTTCTGTACCTAACGGAAGATTTATATAACATAATATATAGGAGGAGGGGATCTGAACCGATTAACTGAGCGGTTAATAACATAGTTAAGAAAATATTAGGATGTTTTGACTGGCTACATAGACAAAAAATTGTAAAAACATTACCAATTAAAAAATGAAAAAAAAAAAGAATAAAACAACATAACAAATCAAAACAGTCAAAGCAAATTTGCAAATTTAGGGCGAGCGCCCACCAAAGTGGCGTGGCAAGTAGCACGTAGCAAGTAGCACGCGTCTAGCATGTTTCTTAAAATGTAACCAATGAAAACGAATGATTAGAATGAATGACGTCACTGTCATTTTGGTGTGCGCTGAATCATTCGTTTTCATTGGTTACATTTTAAGAAACATGCTAGACGCGTGCTACTTGCCACTTGCTACGTGCCACGCCACTTGGGCGCTCCCACTTATACATAGATCCGCTTCTAATGCTAACAAATACATCTATTATACTATTTTAAGGGCTTAACACTAGTTAGTTGTTACTTAAATACGGTTTATTTCATTCTAGATACTGACAGTAGGGAGTTTCATGTATGTCATGTATACAATGTATTATGTATGTAAAATAATAACATGATATAAGCTGCAAGTTTAGCACATTTATGTAAAAAATGTCAAAATGCCAAAAATTTCAAAGTATAACGGATTGCCTACTTTAATATGTAATTTGGCTTCTGTAACATATACTTATATATTAATATACACCAAGCATACAGGCCGCGCGTACTAACGACAAGATCCCTTGCGGTTGTATATGTCTCTCTCTAGCCCATTCAAACTCCTTACTCTCTCTTACCACCAACAAAGATGTTGGTATACTTACTTGATGTAATACAGAGACACAACAAAAAACGAAAAAAAAAAGGTGTCATCATAGCTCTACAGACTGCTCAGTCTATGCTAATAGGTCTATGTTATAAGTAAACGTCCGTTTCAATCTGTCAAAAATTACATACTGTTCTTAGTAAGATTATGTTATTCACAACCCCTAGTATATTTATATCTTTTCGTCTGTGTTCTTAATTTTTGGCAGTATTTTTTTTGATATGGCTTCCATTAAAAAAAACACACACACACACACACACAAGAAGACACTATACGGAAGTCACTTAAGATCCTTCTTTTTAATCCTCCTCCTCAATCCTTTAGCCCTTGTCAGGGCGTAGTGACACCCTAAATATCGTTAGTCTGCTGCATAGACCAAAACCAAATAGATGGCGAACTCAATAATGACATTTAGAAGCTAAAAGGCGACATCTACAAATTCGAAGAAACTAAATACAACGTTGCCGCACTATTGCCTCTTATAGTTTTCTTATTCAGTTAAAAATACAGAGTGCACATAAATGTGCACTCAGTGTGAAATATGTTTCGAATGTTTTTAGAAAAAAAAAAGGATAAATAAAACTGATAATTAACAAAAAAAATTTTTATTTATTAATTTATTTAATTTTATAGTGTAAATTGAACATGGATATTTGCACCATACCACACATAAGTTTTGTAAAAATTATTATTATCTATATTGAATAAAATATTAAAATAAATATAAACCATCTGACCATCTGAAGTGAATAACAAAACAAACATATTAATAAAAAAAAATTAACTTGTTAAAAAAATCTACAATTACAATAGATCATTCTTACCTTAACAAATACAGATTAAAACTTAACACTATAATGGAACAAATACAGATTAAAACTTAACTTAACACTATAAAACTTAAACACTATAATAGACTAATAAATTAAGAACTATAAATGCCACACCGAGTTAAATAAAAATACATAAAAGATCCTCAAAAGATAAACACCACCACGCTGTAAATAGTAAATAATCACACAAGAATCTTGACAATGACAAATGTTGACGTTGACGTGAAGTTGCCATGTCTCTTTAAAATATGTAGGTACTGTAGCGCCATCTGTGTATTCGAAGAAACTAAAATAAATTTCAAGGTCGCCAATATGAGATAAATATCTATATGGTTTTTGTCTATGGTCTGCTGTCTCCATTGACTGCGATCTTGTGCCATTTGGGCGGCTTCATGTAGCGATTTTCCCACCAAACTCTTCATTTGGTCTACCCATCGTATTGGAGATCTTCATCTCTTGGTCTTCGGCCTTCTACCTTTCCTTCTACTACCAATAGTTCCATGGTGCCCGTTCTCCTAGCTATGTGGCCGAAGTAAGTTAGGTATGCTTGGTTTATTTTTTTTTATTACTTATTTTTTATAGGTTATTCCAAATTGGCACTATCGTTTTTATTGAAATAATTTACTAACTTACTTTATAACATTTAAAGTAAATTCGCCTAATTCAAATTACTTGTAAGAAAATTAATTTTGTTACCTACATAAAAAATTAAATTTATAACCATTAAGTATTCACAGACTTTTTGTATTATGGTTTATTAAGAGCAAAGAATCTTTTTCAAAAATAAATTAAATAAAGATTACGACCTTGCTTATTCTAATACCCTTTTCATTAAAGTTTTCTTAGGCCTTTTGGTAAGAAATTTTTGATTGAAAATCCTAAGAATGTTCAAAATACATTTCGCAGCTATGCAGAAAAGACGTTCGTTTAATTGGTTAAATTGAAAAGCCTGTATACGAAACAAAAGTAAATAGAAATTTAGCGAATAGCAAATTATACAAGTAAATTAGCGAAGTTAAAAGTTTGGTTTGCCACTGTTTTAAAGCCTTTACATTAAATGTATTTGAATACAACTCAATACAGCTATTTAGTATTAAAATTCTCATTTCTGATTGCTTTTTGATTTTATTTTCGGTAAACAAGTTTAACTTCTTTCAGTTTCAGAATTAATATTGTTTTATTTTTATAAAAAGTTTATTTACCTTTTCTATAGAATACCATTATATACATTATTAGAATTTTAAATTTCTGAATAAATATAAGAAAATATTGAGAAAAAAAAAATCAAATCACCGACCAACAAAATCGCAACACAGATATTAGGTGTTTTTGCAAATTAGTGAATCATAATTGTGCAGAGACCATAGGAACATTTACAGTGAAATTGATAATAGTGGTGGTTCGACCATTTATACAGATAAGAATTTTGTAAACAAAAAATTTGAATAGAATGTTAAATGCCTTTGTATTATAAGGCGTACCAGAAACGATTAGAAAATGTATAAAGCCATAGGATTAGTCAATCAGATTAGTTAGTTTAGATAGATATTTACTTATTTATTATTTTTTAAAATTGAAAAAAAAAATTAAGACCTTTTATAAAGAAATCATTGACTGATGAGGTTTTGGTAGCAGTGGATTTTTTGTGACAACATTCAAATTTGATTGGTAGAAAACAGCTGAAATAAAAGGGGATTTGTGCATTCTGGTTGGTTTAGAAATTATAGAGAGAGGTTTGAGCGGTCGATGTGTCTTGCCAGGAGAATAAATAGGTAGCGTGGTTTAAAGACCCGGTGATGACAGTGATGATTATGATACTACAGTGTAATAAGCAGAGTTTTCAAAAAGTAAATTTTGTGAAAAGTTGTGGTTTTTGTTTGTGGAAAGTGGTCCAACTGTGGTAGCAAGCAAAAGAAGTTGAAGAAGAACATGACATACCGTAAGTAAAAAACAGATGCATAGTTTATTTTTGAACACGTCGATTAGTTGAGATATCATTGTGTCTGAAAAGAAATAGTTTTTTTGGAGTTATTAATTTAAGTAACGAGTTGGGCAAAGATTTGCAGTTATATAATTGTTTTATCTAAAACGATAGGCAGAGGAGAGGGCAGGCGTATTAGGAAAAACTGGAAAGTACGAGTGAAGTGGACAGGTCACAATCGAAGGAGAATAACCTGTAATTAACCATTTTGAAGACTAAAGATTATTTTTGTCATTTAGTTAATAGAGACTATTAACCACGACAATCTATTAGATTAGAGTTATTTATTTTTAATTGTTTGTTTTTTCTTAATTGACAATTATATACATTTTAGAGTCACTAGTAAAAAAGTAATATGAAAGAATAAAATAAGAGGTCTTTTGATTTGTATATAAGGCTGTTTAACTGTTTATTAATAATTTTGGGTGTATGATTTGATGGATGCTTGATTTTTCAGTATTCTGATTAACGCGTATGGTATATTTTTTATTTAATATTTTAAAATTGTAATACTTGATTTATTTTAAAAATATATAAAACTTGCTTTATAATTTGAGAGTTTTTTTTTTGTAAATTTTCCTACTGTTTACTCTTTCCTCACGGGCAAATATAACAAATATTTTGATGCCACGGTTTTTGTTAAATAGAGAAAGAGCTCTAAAATATTGTATGAAAAGATATTTGTTTTGTAAAGGTAAGCTTAAGTAGATATAAGATCTAATAAATTGTAAAAACATGCATTTGAGCAAATCATAATAACCTATAATGTATCTAAAAAAGTTAAATTCATGGTATAAACTTTGCTGATCTAAAACAATTTTTAAATCTTCAGCACATAAATGTTCCCATTTTTTCAAAAAAATATATAATTATCTGATTTTACTTTAATAGATTTTTAACATAAACTTACGATAGCTATGTTTTGTACCTATTGCTGTTGGAATAACCAAAGTTTTTCAGTGACGGTTGGTTTACATCAAGGCTCTTCACTGAGTTCTTACTTATTTAATCTGGTTATGGATATACTGACAGAGAAATTAAAAGAGGGGGCCTTGATCAATGCTCTTTGCTGAAGATATCGTGTTAGTAGGGAAGAACAAAAAAAGGTTAAAGGCAAAGTTGGATTGATAGAGAAGGGCTAATAAAGAGAGAGGTACAAAGATTAGCAGGTCAAAAACGAAGTGTATAAGTATATGTGGTTGGGAGGAAGAGGAATCGTTGGGGTCGTAAAATTGCTTGGAAAAAAGCTAGGACGAGCAAGAGAATTTAAATACGTTGGCTCCTACATAACGGAAAATAGAACTCTAGATTGAGAAATTAATCACATGATATAAGCTTGTTGGTTTACCTGGAAGCGAATCAGCGGAGAACTTTGTGATCGAAAAATAAATAAAGGTCTAAGAGGAAAGATATACAATAGTTTAGTGATACCTGCGTTGGTGTAAATGGACAAATTACGAATTCGTGTACCCTCTGATGATAAATCATCAGATGTACCCCTTGTCTACCTATACTTTCGGTCTGATACCAGTGGCGTTGGTACGCACACCGTCCGTTAAGAAGACTAAGAACTAAGCAAGAAGTAGAAAAATAAGTGTTTTGTTGACACTGTTTAGCAACCGGTTTCGGAATATACAGTATTCCATCTCCATAATCAGGCATATGAAACTAATAAAAGGCATAAAACCAAATTATTTGTTCCAATAGTAATGTCTCATAGTTATTGTAGCATTTACTACTAAGTTACTTTACAATGCGTGATTTTATTAAAATCTGATGGAATACGTGTTCAGTACAGTATGGTAACCGTAATAGAATGAAGTAACGAAGCAAATGTTACTTCATATATCACAGTATAACAGACGTATCACCCTATAAATGTTGTAGTTAACCACCATAAATCTCTCTTGGACCAGTTACGTATTTTTAAAAAAATGTTGAAAATATAAATTAACCATAATTTTAATTGAAAATACGTTTATTTTTACGTTTAGATTTTAAAGTTGGAAATCGCACGAAAAAGAAATTAATAATTAAATACAGTTCAATTGTATTATATTTAATTTCATTATTGAATATTTTGTTATATATTTATACATTTATATATCTATATATATATTATATATATATATATATATATATATATAATATATATTCTTCTTTGGTAGGTAACTTTCGGGAAAGCATCAAATCAAGGATCGGCTAAAGATGGTATAAGCCAGTTTGGTGTAGAACTTTATTCTAAATGTGAAATTGTCAGTGAATAGGCTGTCACCTTCACCAGCAACTAAATGGAAAACCTATTGGGTAACAGGTGGTGAAAATCAACTTTTAAAAAACCTACAATTGAAAATGTTCAGTTGGTCCTAGTGGTGAAGAACACTGTCATAAATATGTTAAAAATATTAAAAAATACATTTAAAATTTTAAATAAAAACATTACAACACAAAAGGGTATTTTTTCAAATACAACACAAAAAAAAATCTAAAATCTAAAACCCACAAAAACCGCAACTTCATGTTAAAGGTAGAAAAGAAGAATTATTCTTCTTTTTTGATGACAATGTTTCTGATTTCTGTCAATATCCCGATGTCATATGTAACAAGGTTATATTTACATCTGCACCTCATGGAAGTTGAAAGGAATCTTTTTAAGAACCAAAATCAGCAGGGAAATGAAGTCTGTTCTCAAGTGCAGGTAGGTCATCTGTGTATGTTATGATAAGTTCCCTACATTCTCCAATCTGTTACATCTTGTCAAGTCCTGCTGAAGCAAAAAAGAATAAATACAACTTAAGTTTTCAACATGCTTTCTTACAGTTCATAGAAAGCTGCAGTTATGGATGTAGCACATTTCTATGAAATTTCTCTTAAATTGGTTGTAAACCCTTTTTAGTACTTCCACATTCATAGTTAGGAATGTGTCCAAGTATTTTTAATATATGTTGGCTAAAAGCTATATTAGTAGGCTTCCTCACAACATCACTCTTGTGCAAAGCTATTCTTTTTAAGAATTTCTGGCTGGTTAAACCGACATACACTTTCGAACAAGAACCATACATGGAATAGAATATACTACATTGAAGTTATCCAGTTTTTTAACTCTTTCTGTAGGAGAATAAAGTATGTCCCTAATATTTTGTACACTGAATCAGGTGTTTTTGGTTTAGTGCAGGAGGTTTGCAGAGACGTTAGGAAGGAGCCGAGGTCCCAAAAAGGAGAGATCACATCGTTGAGGGGACTGGACTTTTCTGGGTATGTTCCAACATACAACTCAATATGAAAATAAGCTGTAAGTGTTTGTACAATTGAAACTAATATCTGTGAAGGATCTGTGTTGACATCATGGTCATTAGCATTCAAATTTTAAGAACTGAGGTTTGTTATGACTAATCAAAAGTTTAAAGTTTTGTTGTTTTTTTTTCAAGTAAAGGAAAATTTAAGTAAAATTGGTTTTCACTGAATATAATTTTATGTAGATTTAAAATCTTATTATTATAAAATTTTCATTTATTTTCTTGTATGCTGATTGATAAGATAACGGCAGAATTTGATAATTGTTTTATTCGTTCATATAAAATAAAGAATACGTAATTTTTTTGTAATATAATAGTTTCTTTTATTATTATCCTTTTTCTCTATCCCGATAAAGGACAACTAGAAAATCTTTGAATCCATCGAACACAGGTAATATAAGGAGTTTTATTTTACATTTGATAACAATTAAGTTACATTATTTGTTATTGGCTCAATAAATTAAAATCAAAGTCAAAATAAACAATTATAACAATCTATATATATATATATATATATAATATATATATATATATATATTTAATCAATTGCTCTATGGTTTTTCTTAATTTGCCGTTGCTCAACGGTTTATTTAGCTTTATTTGAGTACTGTATGCGATTATGACTTTCTGTTAAAAATAATTTGATATTATGAATACCTACTTTACCTACCATACTCTAACATCTTCCATAAATAAACAAATATTTTTAGTGGCATAGTTATTGTGTCACCATATCAATAATATTTTATATCAATAAACTTTAAAAGCGATATTTCCTTTAAAACAAAAATATCTAAGACTCTGTTATGGGCAAACTTTTTTTTACTCTTTTCCCGCCACAGTAAATTAAATAAAGAAAAGAGGCAGTGGTGTGAGTCGGCATAGTTTTTTCATGTTTGCTCGTAAAATCGTGTCGAGTGGAATAAAGAAAAGAGGGAAAGCACGATGTTTTTGTTGCTGGAGGCTTCCTTTGTTTTGTCACACCATTTTGCACGTACTTTCGACCCCTTTCTTAAGCGTCTCGTTGATTGTTTTTTAAATTGCCAGCTGTTTTCTTGTTTTAATTGTTGTCGTAGTATGCTACGATTGTCAAAAGCGTGGCTGTAATTTGCTTCAAGTGACAAAAACTTTCTTCGAGACTGAATTTGGATATTTCTATTTGTTGAGAGCAAAGCGCACGAAAGGATTCTTAGTGACATTTATTTATCTTTTCTGGCGACGAATTTTCGGATGTTGTAACGAAAAGTATCGTTTTACTTAAAGAATCTAATTAGTACACGTATAGAAGAGCAAATTTAAAATTTAGTATTAACACGACACAAGCACTAATAATTGATATTTTAATAAAAAATTAGGTTGAATAATTTAAAAAATTTATCACTACTTTTTACCTTAATAAAAATTTACTTTGTAATTTAAAAAAAATATATAAAATAAATATACTTTACTCATTTTTTAATTTTTTGTCTGGATCATTGTTATAACTTCAGCCCTCTTATTGATAACCATCGGTTTGGTTTTCTTTATATCTTTTGACAAACCAAACTGTTTCTCAGTATCACAAATTGGGTTTAGTAGCGTCTACAGGTTATTATGATTTTCAACAATAGTGTAATGTATATTTTCACTATTAATCTTGATCCCTTCTGTACATTTTTTAAGTGCTCGTGTAAATAGCTCTTCGGAGTATATAATAAATAGTAATGGTGAAATTGCACAGCCTTGTCACTCACCTCTACTTATCTGTTGCGCATCTGTGATATTTTCATCTAATGTTACCACAGCCTGTTGGTTCCAATAGATCACGTGCGTAAAACTACTTAGTCACAATTTTAAAATATATGAGACAGTAATTGATAGACGTATATATAAAGAAACCAAAGTATTCGAAATCTAGTTTAAATTTATGCGAGGCAGATCAACCAAATATAAAATTTTCATTATAAGGGCATACAGGAAAGAAAAGTTAATAAAGTATTCAATAATTTAAAAAAAGCAGCCAATAGAGATCCTCTGCAGTGGAGACTACCCTAAAAACAGCTCCCTAACTTTCGCGTGATTGGTTGGTGGGTGGGTCCCATTTTAAAAATTGGCGGGTTTCATGTTTATTAAAATGACAATTGAGGTATTGTGGCACAGTATGTCGGTAAACAATTTATTAGCAATATATTCATAGATTAAATATATATATTGTAGAGAATATATTGTGGTATTGGTACAAAGCGGATGATATTCACATTTTAGGATTAAGCTGACTAGTACAGTTTTATTAGAAATTAAAATGTTAGTGATGCTTTTTTTATTAGATACATAGATATTGCTTAAATTTTTTGTTTAGGTAATTTTTTACTAAGATTTAGAGGTTCCTCTTATTATTTTTATTTCTAGAACATTCATTACCATTATTATTCTCATTAGCTTTCTCTATGTGGAATCGGCTTCTCTAAGTATTTTCCTCTAAACTTTTCTGTTCTCTTCCAGGGACTAAGTACCTCTCCGCTTTTTAGAAAACTAAAAGGTAAATTGTATAGGACTGCCATTAGACCAGCTATGATGTATGGTACTGAATGTAGGGCAGTAAAAAAAGGGGATGAACAGAAATTACATGTTTCTGAAAATCCATATACTCATACAAAAGCGCTGCACTATATTTTGGTTCGTTGGTCTGTTCTATCTCATAGCACGATTTTATTTTTGACTTTCTCAGTTACTTATTATATTTGGATAGAGCTTCGCGAGAATTTAATCCATCACCTGATTTCCTCGCGAAATTAAATTTTCGTGTGATTTATGTGCTTTGATTTGCAAGGATATCATTCCACTAAGATAATTTTCTATTGGAATTTCTTCCTATTTTCGGAAAATGGTCTTCTTATGCTGGCATGACAACTTATTTAAACTGTTCGGCGATAAGTTTAGGTAAAATGTACGATTGTTGTTTCTATACGCCTGCCTAAAAATACTACAGGTCTATTTGATATGTTTTTAGTTTGTTTTAAGAGGAGTTATAAAGATTATCTAATTATGACATCTAATCTTAAACATGCCATAAACTATAAATCTAAAAATCGATGCCCAAAGCCTAACAATGATTTTCTTGTACGCCGCTTGTTGCGCTCAAGTCTATGATGCAAAAAGGAGATTTATTGGAACCCAAGAGCAGCTAAATAGGTAGAGGGTAAATTTGCTATAGAAGTTTAAATCCAATGAAGAGTTGCACAAGGTTGTATAATATATGACATGCCAACGGTATAATCTTAACCTCTACGGACTGAGCATTAACATAAAAAAGCTTCATATATCTAAATATAGATATTTATTCTTCATCACTTGTTTTATTATCTTAAATATAATATTTTCTTTTAAATTTTCGAATTTCGGTATTCCCAATACCAAATATCTAATACCAATACCAAATTTACCAATATCAAATACTCACTAAAATGCTCATATTGTCAAAATATTTTATATAGAAGTCTTAAAAATCTGAAAAAGTTCAGAAAGGAGTGTTGCTAAACAACAATCATTATGTTTTTTTTTTCAGATTTTTAATAGAGTAGATTTATAGGTAGAATCATAAATATACTTCAAATTTGTAAAAGTGTATTTTACACAGATATTGACTACTGATCACCAAGATTTTTTTCAAAGTGTTGCACCAATAATTAACGATTTATTTCATTATTGCGGACTACATCCAACTTAGATTGTTTGCACTTCAAACTTCTTTATATTTACATACTTATTTCAAAGCAGCTTTAATTTATCGTCTGCCTATATACGATACATTACATTTTATAGAAGTACTATAAAGGTAAAATGTAAATTAAACATTAGGTACTGATTCACCTTTGTTATGTAATTTCAAATTATTTTTAAGTAGGTATACTCCATTCCACGAATATACGACTGTTTTAAATTCGCTTTAAGGTGTCGACTTAAATGGTCCAATGTGCTGAATTGTACAATGGTAAATTCTCCCCATTTTTAAAATACTGTTATGACAGATATACACCTTAGATTTAAATATGAAGTTATGATCTAAATATAGAATTGATAGTTTATAGAATAGTTGTAATTCAGATTTTGAAGTATAGGCTCGTATAATTAGTCTCATTGACTTTAGTATTGTAAACAAGTTGGTTTTTGAATTAAGTGGTTTAAACGAAGTGTAACAATACTTAAGTGATTAAATAGTTTAATTTATTTAGTCGAATATTCAATTAGTATTAAAAAAACAAAAAAAACTTACTCTTATTCTCCTAATCACCATTACAAACAAATACACTACACTAAACTCTCTCTTAACGGACACGTCTCTTCACCGGACACCTCTATACGGACTGTTTTTAAAACTAAAATCAGTCGGCAATTTATAAAACTGTATGTAAATTTTCGTTACTTTTTAATATCTGTAATGACTCGGTACTTTAACTATCAATAGCCGCCATGTTATACCCGTTACTTTCGGAACTTTTAAGAGTATATCCACTCAAAGCAAACAAAAAACTAACAAAGTGGAACACTAGATTCTTTTTCTGGTTTCTGAACCATCGTTCTGCCAATTTCTTTTTATTTATATTAAAAATATTATATTTCTTTGTATTACCGTTGCCTAATAAAGTAATAAAGATACCCGGCGCGCCTCTTTGGTGTTTACATTTCATCGAAATCCAACCCAAATGGCCGATGAACACATTTTAACTTCATAGAGGTCATTGTATTTATTTGTAGAACCGTTTACGTAAATTTTTTTGTTATTTTCGGATTAATTTTCACAATAAATTTTGCGTCTATCTGAACATCTACTAACTGAAATAATTTTAGTTTATATGTAATAGTGACAGAAGATCCTTTTTTTATGGAATAATAATTAGACCAATTTACTTTCATACTTCTACTTGTACAGTAAAATATTCGTTGTAGCAATAATTCCAAACAGTCGTATATTCGTGGAATAACCTATACTTATTATATTTGGATGGAGCTTCGCGAGAATTTACTCCCTCACCTGATTTCCTCGCGAAATTAAATTTTCGCCTGATTTATGTGCTTTGATTTGCAAGGATATCATTCCACCAAGATAATTTTCTATTGGAATTTCTTTCTATTTTCGGAAAATGGTCTTCTTATACTGGCATGACAACTTATTTAAACTGTTCGGCGACACGTTTAGGTAAAATGTACGATTGTTGTTTCTATACGCCTGCCTAAAAATATTACAGGTTTATTTGACATGTTTTTAGTTTTTTTAAGAGGAGTTATATAGATGATTTATGTAGTCATCTAATCTTAAACATGCCATAACCTATAAATTTAAAAATCGATGCCCAAATCCTAACAATGATTTTCTCGTACGCCGCTTGTTGCGCTCAAGTCTATGATGCAAAAAGGATATTTATTGGAACCCAAGAGCAGCTAAATAGTTAGAGGGTAAATTTGCTATAGAAGGTAAAATCCAATAAAGAGTTGGACAAGGTTGTATAATATATGACATGACAACGGTACAATTTTCATCGCTAGCAAAAAAGGAGACCTACAAGACTTGTTACAAATAACAAATATCGTGAGCCACCTCTACGGATTGAGCATTAACATAAAAAAACTAAACATATGATTGTTAGTGAAAACGGTGTTAATGATAATATTTCTGCAGCAAAATGAACAATTATTTTATAGAACGAATAGATTTTTATCAATATTTAAGAAAAATGTTATACTAATCACAATCAAACCACGGAGAATAACAATTAACTCGAAATAGCAAAAGCTACATATATTTAAATATAGATATTTATTCTTCATCACTTGTTCTATTATCTTAAATATAATAAGTTATAAGATGATATTTTCTTTTAAATTTTTGAATGTTTTTTTTTTCAGATTGTTTAATAGAGTAGATTTATAGATAGAATCATAAAATACTTCAAATTTGTAAAAGTATATTTTACACAGATATTGACTACCGATCACCAAAATTTGTTTCAAAGTGTTGCACCAATAATTAACGATTTATTTCATTATTGCGGACTACATCCAACTTAGATTTTTTGCTATTCAAACTTCTTTATATTTACATACTTATTTCAAACGAGCTTTAATTTATCGTCTGCCTATATATGATACATTAAATTTTATAGAAGTACTATAAAAGTTTTTGTGGTCAAATTGGTGTTAAGTAAATTCAAATTGTAAATGTAAAATGTAAATTAAACATTACTGATTCAACTTTTTTATGTAATTTCAAATTATTTTTAAATATATATTTTTATGTTTGTGCTTTTAATTCCATCGACTTAAAAAATAACGTATAAATTTAACTAACAAAAATATGCAATGGTAATAATGCAATCTAGATATTATAAGTGCAGAATTGATGTCACAAATGAAGTCACTGCATCTGCATGCCGACGATTTTTCACAGTTTAAAAGATATCAAGAGAAGAATGCTAGTCGCACCAGTCATAAATTTTACATGTCAAATATTTTATAACCATTTGCTTGCAAGTTTACGCCAGTCATAAATTTTATTTTAAACACGCGGGCTATTCACCTTCTTGTTATGAAAGGAGTATACTTGTAGATTAAAAATGCTGACATTCAATCAGATTTTAGAATATGTGACACTTATCTAGATTTTACAGTGATATATTATCAAAAAAACCTAGATAACTCTATTAAATTATAACTGAGTTAAGTTTACCCCTAAACATCTAAAAAACTAAAAGGTAGACTATATTTCGGTATACAGGGTGTTTCAAAAATGTATATTATAAATTAAATCATCCATTCCGGGGACAAAAATAAATAGTTCTGAAGCTATTTTCTTGTGGCATTTTAAATTAATTATTATTTAACTGGGAATAAGCCACAATTAAAGATAAAAATACGTTTATTGACGTTTCAATTTCCACTTCGGAAATCGTTCTCAGTAAATTACTGTTTAATTACTGTTTAAATTCAATTTACTGTTTGTATTTTGAGAACGATTTCCGAAGTGGAAATTGAAACGTCAATAAACGATTATTATTTATGTCATATCACTATTTAAAAAATGAAGAGAATTTACTATTGTACAATTCAGCACATTGGACCATTTAAATTGATACCTTAAACCGAATTTAAAACAGTTGTGTATTCGTGGAATGGAGTATATTTATTAATTTGGACAATAATCAAAATTCTTTTCCTTGTGGTATCACTCCTGAAGACGTAAGTGAAAATTTAGTAGCAGATGTAAATGTTAAAAATACAAAAGTTAGTCCTATTGAGAATGGTTATATAGCCAAACCTGAAGCAGATAGTGGCAAAAAATCACATGAAGATGAAAGTAGGATGGCTTTTAAATATTGATTTATTGTTATTGTTTTTAATAAATTTACTTACTAAAGAAAAATCCACAAGGAATCTAAGTTCCTATATTTGGCTTTATACCATAACATAAAATTTTTTATTAAAAATCCTTTAAAAAAGGTATATAATCTTAAATTATATACCTATTGTAAAGAATTTTTAATAAATTTTTTTACTAAAGAGAGTTTTTTTAATTTCAATTGATACAGTTAAAAATAGGAAAAGAACTGAATCCAAGTGGGCAGTCAAGACTAGAAAAAATAATCGCAATTCAAGTAAGCTTATGTCACACGAAAAAAGTTATTGTTGAACAGCGTCAAATAAAACCTACATGCATACCTACATGCATATATACCTACATGCTACGTGCTGTAGACTGAAGTGTTTGGCCAAATTAAATGATGAAGAACGTTATGAAATTAATCGAAAGTTCTATACTCTTAATGATTTGAGAATACAGCGAACTTTTCTGGCTCAGAAGACATTGAAGAAACCTCCATCTCACCGTAGCAAACATATTAGTTGGTGCAATAATTATAAGTATGTCTTCTTTGTCAACCATTTTCCATCCACTCCTGAATGTAGGTCTCTCCCAATTGCTTCCATCTTTCTCTATCTTGCGCCAATCTAATCCACTGTTTGCCTGCCACCGCTCTTATGTCATCTACCCATCTTTTTTGAGGTCTTCCCATGCTTCTTGTTGTCGTCCTTGGTCTCCATTCTAGAATTCTCCGTGTCCACCTGTTGTCATTATATCGGGCTACGTGACCTGCCCAGCGCCATTTCATTTTTGTAATTTCTTCCACAATATCCCTAATCTTCGTTCTACGTCGTATCTCGGTTATAAGTATGTACTGCCGATAAATGATAATGATGTAGAAGTATGCAAAATCTTGTTTCTTAATACGTTTGGGATCAGCAAAAAGTAAGTATACTCTGTATGGAACAAAGTTGATAATTCTGGCATTATTTGAAATGATAAACACTGAAAACATAACACCCATGGCACTTAACCTCCAGATGCTGTAGAGTATGTCAGATAACATATTTATTCCATTCCAGTAGTGAAGTCTCAATATCTTCGTGCTCAAACGCGAAGGCAGTACATCGATGGACAGTTAACACTTGCTGAAATGTATTGTCTGTATTTGAAGAAATATCCGAATAACCCTAAAAATACTATTTCGCAAGAGAGTAAATATACAGAAATATTTAACAGCCAATATATTATTGGATTTTAAAATAGAGATGCAGAGTATCAATGTCATCGAGAAAACGTGAAGTTATCGAGGGAAGAAAGATCCGAGTATATAAAACGCGCCAAACTGGCAGAAGAAACCAAAGTATGTGAATATGATTTACAGGCTATAATTCCATTACCATCAGGTGACGTGTCCAGCTTTTTTTAAAAACGCCGTTTAAATATCTACAAATTTACAATTTTTGAAAATCTTTTAAAAACAGGATTCTGGTTCATATAAGATAAGCATCGTGAAAAAAGGAGCGATAAAGATAGCAAGTTGCGTTTATAGTTCGAGCATGTTGACAAAAAGGTAAAACACTTAATATTTTTTTTCGGATAACTGCTCAGTTCAAAATAAAAATAAATTCTACATCTCTATATCTTGCCACAATGTATTATTATGTTATACAAAACAGTAAATCTCTGGAGACTATAACTCACAAATATATGACAGCTGGCCGGACACAAAATTCAGGTGAATCCATGAATTCCTGCATTGAACGCTAGTGTAACAGAAGGCTCAAGCGTTGCACCTTCACAATTTGCTGGTATAGTCGACGCTGTCAAAAAACCTTGATTTACCTATATTGTGAAGAAATTACACTTCACTGATTTCTATAATTTGTAGAAATTAGCGGGAGAATTTAACTTTTCTCTTAACACAGAGAAGGACAAAGTAGATTGGTTAAAACTAAAACGTGCTGATGCTGGAAAAAAGCCAACTAAATGTAATATTTTACAAAACATCATAGAAAGAGAAGGAATTTTTTAAAATACAAATGAAGGCAGTTACTATTCGAGGAAAAAAAAGAGTGAGTACTTCAACATTAAATTTAATGTACGCAACCCCACCTGGAATGTTGATTGAACAAAAAATGATTTAATGTGGTTGCTTAAACAAAATCAGATACTTAACTCCCACGCACACTTCTATAAATCATTGTTAAGCAATCATAAGCAGAATAATTTTGTAATTGATCTACAAGAAAAAGAAGAGGAAGTATTTTTGTCATTCATTTACAAATTATTATAATTTTTGTTCAATTTTTAATAATTATTAAACAATTTTATACTGTGGTGCATTCATTTTCTAATGTTAAACAGTTGTATGTTCCATCCCAGAGTTTTGTTTAATTATTTACAGCTGAAGAAGCAATTCATTTACTAAAAAGAATTGTTAAGACAATCTTTAAAATTCGATCATCTCGAATCTTAGTTTTGGAAGATACAATACTTGTTATCTCAGGGTACGGTATACTTTCTAATAGTAAGAAATGAATAAAAAAACTGTCAAGAGTAATACGTAAAAGCTGGTGTAGAAATGGACATAAAACTCTCATCCTATATGTTTATATAATGGCCAACGAAATTTACAAGATTGTTAATAATTTTTATGTAAAAATTTGTTAGAGCAAAATTTTCGGATTGGAATATAAAACCTCAAAACTAATCTAAAATTTAATTCTCAATATATTCTATCGTGGTTTAATCCCATCTATAAAAATATTAAGCCATGCCACAAGAAAACAGTTCCCGAACCTCTTCCATGCAAGTCGTTTTAGAATGAGCTTATATGTGCCATAATACAAAAGTATATTGGATAAATACTGTAATTTATTTTTATATAGATTTATGAATAATATACTAACCGGCTTTTATAATATAATTGAGTGTATATCTAAACAGCTGTCTATGTTAAGATCTTGGGCCAACGCTGCTCTCTTTGAAGAATAATACAAAATTTTTTAACAAAATCTTGAAACTAAGTCAGGATGTTTTCCACGATAATCAGTCATACTGTCTAGTAATGAATACTACCACTCAGTATTCAATAACTATTTATAATTTTTGCTAGGAGTAAAATACCATTAAAAATTACCATTACAAAAATTGTTATTTTAAGTTTTAAACTATCATTCCAAAACTGATTCATAACATTTAAAAAGTCATTTTTTGTAGTGTCTTTGTCTCTAAACCAAACCTGTAATTTTATTATAATCATAATTAATTTTAAAGTTTTGCTCTTTTGTTGCTTTATAACTTTTTGTATTTATTGTATATATAAATTTTTGTAAAACTTTGGTTTTGCTTATTTACCTATATTTAGCTAATATTCATTAACCAAGAGTACCTACCACAAGTGTTTAAATAAATTATAGGTAAATTAAATATTAATAAACATATCTAATATATAACAAGTTTTTCTACAATAAATAAATGTCTTTTTTTAAAGAATTTTACGGAGCTAAAAATTTCAAATAGTCTCACGTAGTGACTTTATGTGCGTCGTATGTCATATGTTTTCTGCGAGGAGTTTCAGAAAGAGAAATATTGTTTTAGAAAATTAAAACAATATTTACATGAGAAACGTAATACTATTTTCACGGGAAAGTAACTTAATACTTAAGAAATATGGCTATTTGCATATGTCCACACGGGCAAACTCAAAAGGCGTAAGCGAGAACTTCACTTGGATTTTCTCATATTTGTTAGAATGTAGGCCAGCTTTGAGGTATATTTTAGTATTTTTATACACTATAGATAACAATATTATTAAATAATATAATGAAATATGATAAATTAAATTATATTTTTTCAAGATTAATCTCAAGAGATAAAAAGTCGTATTAAAATCGCTAGAGCCAAATTTTAAAATTTATAAGGTAAGGCTACTTCTCAAACTATTAAAAAGCGAAAAAAAAAATTAGAGATTTTGGCTATGTCATGAGGGAATTAAACTAAAGATTGTTAAGTTAATTATGGAAGGTAAAATTAAAGGTAAAAGAGATAGAGGAAGAAGAACACCTTGGTAAAGAAATCTGCGAAAATGGTTTACTTGAGGTCCATACAACGTTCTAGAGCTGCCATAAATAAAGTGAAAATTTCCATTTTAATATCCAACTTTCGATAGATGACGGGACGTTAGGAAGAAGAATGGTTCTTTTAAAATATAACTGTATGAAGTGATTAACAATTAAATGGATACTATTCTGTAATTATTACTCATTGACATGAGACATGGTTTTGGTGGTGGTCTTGTTTATTTATAAGTATGTCATATATATATATATATATATATATATATATATATATATATATATATATATATATATATATATATATATATATATATATATATATATATATATATATATATATATATATATATATATATAACCTTGAGCTAAAATTAATATTATTACTAAAATTAATATCAAACTCACCAGTCTTCCGGGTTGAACCGCGTCGATATTCATTTTGCCGAGCTTTCGGCATCCTCTCTGATGCCTTCCTCAGGGCTTTCGAGGTCTCAGTCTCCCGAGCCCCCAGACACTACTACACTGTTCACTTGTCACTACTACGGCACTGTCACTACGCCGTACGATATTTTATCAATCAAAGATAGAATAAAGATTTGACTTTGTCATAGAACGCGGGCACATAAATTTCCAACGCCATGTACATCGATTTGTAAATATTTGTTATAAGTAGTTTGAAGTAGTAGGTTTATCCATAATGAGTTTTACCCAGAAGGACTAAAAAACATTGGTAAATGCTTAAAAGTGGATAGAAAATTGTTTTCCGGTATTTATAGATATAATATTTTAAAAGCCTTTGTTTTGTGTTTCGCTGGAAAGGCCGAAACTCGCCAGGTAGTATTGTATTTAGAAAATATGAGATAGAAACAGTTATCATTTTTAAAGAAAGTTGGTTACAAGCGACGCTTGGCTCTTATTTGACTGATGTCAAATAAGAGGCGGGGTATAGGAATTTTCTGATTGGCTAGCGAGTTTGGAATGGATAATGAGAGTGAATGTTTTGAAAGTTTGGAGAAAAAATGATTATTAGGTGATAGTCATCAGAGAGAAGCAGTTGAAGTTTTGTGTAGTCAGTTTAGAAGCAAGTGCCAGTAGTTTAATAACTAGAAGTGAATGGTTGAAAGAAGGAACCAAAGATAGATCAAAGCTGAGAAGTCGAATACCTCCTGGATTCTATAAAGTCAAAGTGAGTGATTGTTAGTATATGAAAGAGAGGAGAGAATTTTGGAGTTTGTTGAACGAGTACTGGTAAAAGACGCCTGAACGTGTTTTTGGAGAAATAGTTGCTGGTATGCTAATATGTTGACATCAAAAACGGAGAATTTATGATTGACCTTTTAATTTACACAGGACGATATCTTCTTTCGACCAGAACAGCTCCCCCTTGTTGATTATGTTAGGCTACCAATCAAAGCGAGAAGGCTTTGATTGGTAGCCTAACATAATCAACAAGGGGGAGCTGTTCTGGTCGAAAGAAGATATCGTCCTGTGTAAATTAAAAGGTCAATCATAAATTTTTATGACAGAATTTTTTGTATATTTCAAATGAAAGACTCCATACCATCAGAAGAACAAAAATTATCGCTAGTTTATTATACCATACATTTTATAAAAGTTTTTTTTTTAACTTCAAAGGATAATTATTAATATTGCGTAATAAATTTTAAAGGTTTCTTGTTATATTATTCAGAAATTTTGTGTACAAAAAGATTAACAAGGATTGCAATATTTCAACATTTTCATATTATTTCTTTTGATACTAAAATATATTTATATTTATATTTATGTTATTTCTATTTATTTCCTTTCCTATATTATCCCGAGAAGGAACAATTAAGAGATACTAGAAGCCACGAGAAATATAAGTACATATAACCTAAGCTGATTTAGTATTTTTATAAAATGGCACCCTGAGATTGTTTTTATTTTATGTATGCTTTACAACATTTAGATAATCAACTAAATAATTAATTAAAGGCAGATCATAATAAAATGGTAAACCAACATGTGGCATGAAAGTATCTCTAGTTGTGAATTTGAAAGGATAGGAAAGAGAAAAACAGGTGACTGAAAAGTTATTTGCTCGTCGAAAAAAGTTGATATATTTGAAAGTTTATAAAATTTTTGTTTTGATTTATTTTTCTCTACGTACAATTTTCACACATTTATTTTATTTTTGATTGATTTAAATTTTGACAAGTAAAATAAACGTCAAAGTTTTAAATACACATTTTAAATTTCCTCACGGATTTTAAAGATTTAAACAGTATTAAACAGATAAATTAATCCACCGACGAGTTAAAAATACGAAGAAATTCCCACTCAGGTAGCCTACGAGTAAACATTACCGTGCCTTATCGGTAATAATCGATTTCTACCAGTTTACGAACCAGTAACAATTATGTGAAAATTCGAATTATTTTGTGTGTTATGGAAACAGCAATTATCATTGAACTATAATATTATTATATTCAACTGACCGAAAACTGCAGATACAGGTAACTGTTATATCACTATTTTTTACCCACAGTGTCCTACTAGGACGTCTGTTCCAATATTAAAAATTAAGTGAAGTGTTTTTGGTATCCAGGAACACTCACAATAATGAACCCAAATCCAAAACTCATAACTCCACAAGTCCACCCCACAAAATCATATGTCGCTGCTACTTTATCCAAACCTCCACCTCCTACTTTCCCACGGAAGGAGCAAGCCATTTTAATACACGCTATTCCAAATACTGTTTTATTTGACTATGTTAAAGCTATAGGAGACATTGTAATCCCAAAAAATATTACCTTTGCATCACGTATCCCAAATAACCGCATCTGTATTTATCTTTCCTCGCCTACAGTTGTTGATAACCTTCTAAAAACACATCAAAATATCTCTATCAACTCTACAGTAGTTCCCATCAGAAGACTTATCACCCCAGCTAAACGCCTTCTTATATCTAACGTATCTCCTTCAATTCCACATTCCATAATTGAGAAAGCCCTTAAAGATATTGGATTACAGCTGGTCTCTCCTGTGTCATTTGTGAAATGTGGTGCACTCGGAGAAGGTTATGCACACATAATGAGCTTCCGAAGAGTAACGTATATTATCCCCGATAAGGAGAACTTTTCACTAGATAGTAACTTCGTTATTACATACGAAAACACTCCTTATAGAATATTTATTTCTACGGATAAATTGCATTGTTTTTTATGTAAAGAGGTCGGACATACCGCTGACTCATGTACCAATAATACAACTACTTTTTCTCAAACTGAACTACCCCATCTAGAGCCCTCTTCATCTGAAACTACTGATATAATTTCTGACGTAAGCACTCCTGATCAATTAGACCTAACTACCCCAAACTGCACAGAAACCCCTACTGACATAGATACTGAAACTATACTCCCATCAATTCCACCCACAAAAAGACAAAAAAGAGCTATATCAACAGACAGCAATTCTGATATTCCTTCTCTTTTATCTTCAGCAAGTACACCCGAACCACCGTCTAACCAAATGTTTCCTCCGTTATCCACAAAAACAAACACTGTCTCCAAACCTCACAAGAAAAAAACAAAAACTACAAAATCAGAGGAACATATTCTAACAGCTAGTTCACTACAATCCGTAGCGGCCATTTATGAAAATAATCCATCTGGTCTAACTTTGACCGAGACTCAGTTTATTGCTTTCCTAGAAAATACACATGGTAATCCTAGTCCACTTAATGAAGCTTTTGTGTTTACTTCAAATATTGAAGGACTCTTACACGACATAACAGTTCTCCATTCAGAAACTAAGGAAAGATCCCTTAAAAATCGACTTACCAGACTTCAAAAGAAAATCAAAAGACAGCTAAACTCAGATGACTCTGATAATATCAGCGTCTCATCTGAACTTCTAACCGATAATGAAACCAATACCCTCCTCTCCCAACAGCCAGAACAACCATCTCAGTTGACCCTTTCCCCTTCAACTCAAGCTTCACCTTCAATTTAATCCAATGGAATTGCGATGGGTTCTTTCCCCGTATTGAAAGAATCCAACAACTAGTGACAGAAAAACAACCTGATATCATATGTCTACAAGAAACAAACTCAAAAATATCTAAGCTTCCCACATTAAAAAAGTTCGAAGGATACCATTATATCAGAACTAATTGTAACAGAGCCAGTGGTGGGACATCTATTTTTATTTCCAGTGAAATATATTCATCCCATCTCCTCATCACCACGGAACTCGAGGCTATAGCCGTAACTACTTGGTGTCCAAATAAACTTACGATATGCAGTGTATACATTCCTCCTAACTACCCTCTTCAAGAAATCGAAATTCTAAATCTTATCTATCAGCTCCCCGCTCCATATATTCTAGTAGGTGACTTCAATGCTCATAACTTTATGTGGGGGTCAAACCACACTAATAGCAAAGGTAAAACTATAGAAAACGTTATCAATTGCACAGGCTCCTGTCTACTAAATACAGGCTCTAATACGCATTTGAACTTTTCCTCTGGCACATTTTCGGCTATAGATCTTAGTTTTAGCGACCCAAAAACATATACTTCACTATCTTGGAAAACTTCAGATGATCTTTATGACAGCAACCACTTTCCAATATTTGTATCATCTGATAGCTCCAACCATGAACAAACTATAACCAGAAACTTCTGGCGACTAAAAAATGCCGACTGGAATGACTATACTTCACAAACAGATAACACCTTACCTTTTCTATCCCTATCCGACAATATTAACAATAATCTATTATTAATCACCGATTCCATACTTAAAGCTGCAAATTTGCACATAGGCAAAAATAATATTTCACATAAAAGAAAGGCAGTACCTTGGTGGAATACATCTTGCCAAACCGCAACAGAACAACAAAAATTAGCTCTTAAAAATTACCGTAAAAACAAAAATCTGGAGAATCTCATTGAACTAAAGAAAACCAGAGCCAAAGCCCGATTTATTATAAAACAAAGTAAAAAATCATCTTGGAGAGAATATGTATCTTCCATTAATTCAAGAACCAATCCGGTGGATCTTTGGAAAAAGATTAGACAAATCCAAGGAAACAACACCAACCTCAAAATCTCTAGCATTGCTGTAAATAGCACTACAATCACTGACAATCAAGAAATCGGCGAAACCTTAGCAAAGCACTTCGACAATAAATTTAAAAGTAAAATAGATACCTCCTTACGAAATCCATTACCTAACGCCCCACCTTGTTCCTCACCCGATACAATAATGGACATCACACATCTTAATTCTCCCTTTCTTTTTGAAGAACTAGTATCAGTTATTCAAACCTGTAAAAACAATGCCGCTGGTCCTGACGACATTCCTTACATATTTATCAAAAAGCTCTCCAATTGTAGCCTACTCAAAATACTTGAGATGTATAATTTAATCTGGTCATCTAACCAATTTCCCAAACAATGGCAAACCTCTATCGTAATACCCATTAAAAAGCCTAACCTAGATCGTTCCTTGGCCAACTCTTATAGGCCTATATCACTAACTTGTACGATGTGCAAAATATTTGAAAAAATGATTAATAAAAGACTTCTATGGTTCATTGAAAAACATAAGATATTCGCTAGTGAACAGTCAGGATTTCGTCGAAACCGTTCAACCCAAGACAACCTTGTAATCCTCCAAACTCATATATCAGAAGCCTTAAACAAAAAACAAGAAGTCGTAGCTGCCATATTTGATATTGAAGGTGCTTTTGATACTATAAGTAGGCAATGTTTAATAAACAAACTTATCCTTCTTAATATTAATGGTAATATATTTAACTTCATACAAAATTTTCTATCTTCTAGATCGTTCAGAGTCTCTGTCAACGGTATTTTATCTTCTACTTATACTCAAACTGATGGCGTACCTCAGGGATCGGTACTAAGTCCTACACTTTTTAATCTAGCAATAAGTGATTTATGCTCTCATCTCATTTCCCCTATTAAACAAATCATGTATGCTGATGATCTAGTAATTTACTGTCATGGACAAAACTCTTTTACCACCTCGAAGCTTATTCAAGCTGCTGTTGACACACTTTTAAAAAAAACTAGTGACATGGGGTTATCTTTATCCTATGTAAAATCTAAAATTATAAACTTTAGTAGACGTCCCCCTTCTCCATCTCCACTTATTTTGATTAACAATGTCCCTATTCCTGTTGTTAAACAATGCAAAATTCTCGGATTAACGTTTGACGCACGACTAACTTGGAAGCAACATATATTTGCAATAAAAGGAGAAACGTGCAAAAGACTAAACATAATAAAAACTTTATCACATCATTATTGGGGATCTGACGAAAACTCACTTCTTAAAATATACAGATCACTAATACGTTCCAAGCTAGATTATGGTTGTCACATATATATATCCGCCTCCAAAACATATATTAACCTTCTAAACTCAATTCACAACACAGCCCTTCGTCTTTGTATTGGCGCTTTTCGATCTAGTCCTATAGATAATCTTTATTGCGAAGCTAACGAACCTCCTCTTTATATAAGACGAAAACAACTGCTACTCTCTTATGCAGCATCGGTATCAGCTAACCCCTCTAATCCAGTGCATCCCTTATTTGTAATGTCCACATACAATTTACACAATACCAATTCCTTACCACCAATAAAACCTATTCCACTAATTTTAGCACAGACACTTAATGATATCTCTCTTACACATACCCTTCCTCTTTATCCCCCTATATCTCCTCCTTGGATCATCTCCACGCCCAAATTTAACACCTCGCTCACCAACTTCGATAAAAATAAACATCCGAAAGAGATCATTATAAATGCATTTAAAGACATTATATGTACAAATAGTTACGACCTAATATTATACACGGATGCCTCAAAAAATGACACAGGAGTAGGCTGCTCTGTCACAACCTCTCATTCATTAATTAAATCATCACTTATACCATCCGTTAGCAGCGTTCATACTGGCGAATTATTTAGTATATTGCAAGCTTTCAACCACATATCTCCACTTAATAAGCAGGTTGCCATATGCACAGACTCTTTAGCATCAATCCATTCTATCAAAAATATATTTACCGATCATCCAATCGTCCAAAAGATCCTAGACTCTTACCAAATTATCTTGTCCCAAAACATAACAGTTACCATAATTTGGCTGCCATCTCATATTGGTATAGAAGGCAATGAAACTGCAGATCACTATGCTAAACTTGCTACAGCATCACCTGAAATCACCGATAAAATTCAAATTTGTAAGGACCTAAAATTATATACTAAAAGAAGAACCAGACTCCTTTGGCAGCAGCATTGGAACTATAACCGTTCGATCTTACACGAAATACAACCGTCAATAACCAGTCAGCCTACATTTGACTATTCAGCCCTGTCAAGACGAGATCTCATTGTGATAAGACGACTTCGGATAGGACATTCAAAACTCACTCACGGCTACCTAATGTCCTCTAGCATCCGTCCCTCCTGTCAAAGCTGCCAATCATATTTGACAATCAAACATATTCTCACTGAATGCCATCAACATTCGGCCAGAAGATTACAATACAAACTCAAAAGTGAAGTACGAGATATCCTAAGCGACCCTGACCAAATAAAAGCTGTGCTACAATTCCTTAGAGATGAACACTTATATCAAAAAATATAATTAGATTTTAATTTAGACATTGTGTAACATATTATTATCATTCCGTATTATTGTAACATATTCTTAATGTAACATTTATTGTTTGTATAATGAAAACTCATGTTATAGTACCTGTGTAAGTGGCCATAGCAGCCGAGCACGTTAAAGTCGAAATAAAAAAAAAAAAAAAAAAAAAAAAAAATTTTGACAAGTATTTATATTTGTATGAACGAAAAATTTTTCGTCCACACTTGAGCGGGAGGAGTATCTGAAGTTATGCTGTTAACGAATTTTTGCCAGAATTCTTTTTTGCTTTCCTTTAGAATTCATTTGGATTTTGTACTCATTTTCTTAAAATAAATAAGATCTTCGATGCTATGAGTTTTACGGTATCTATTAAGAGCCTTCTTGTATCCTTTTATTGTGAGTTTACAGGAGTGGTTTCACCATGCCTTTCTTGAGGAATTTATGGTGTATTTAGCTATAAATTGGTCGGCCGCAGTTAGAATGCAATTTACAAATTGCTCTACGGCAACGTCGATGTTTTTCTTAAAAATTATTTGGATTTAAAGGTCTTCAAGAGTATTACTAAATAACCTTCAATTTGCTTGGGCAATTTTTCATTTGGTTTTGACTTACGCATTTTCGGTGATATACCTTGATATTAAAATGGAGTAGTAATTGTTATCATATAAGCTGTCTAGTGTTCGTCATTAAAGCAGAGAATCGGTTCCAGGATAGCAAAAGTCTATGCAAGAAGAAGAGGTTCCAAAGTGGATCAGGAAATATGTAGAGTTTTCTGTATTTAAAAGGTTGATGCTATAGTTACTTATGAGATCTTTAATATTTTTACCTCTCCCAAAGGTGCGCTAGATACCCCACGTTGTGCTGTGAGCGTGAATCTCCCCAACTAAGATGAAAGAGTTTTGTAGTTGTTTTGTGAAGTCGCTTAGTTATGAGCTAAATAAGTTATAGTTTGGAGGAATATATATAGAACAAATAACTATCTTGTTGGAACACCATTGGGTTACCGCAATCGCTTCTAGGCTTGTGTGTAAGTCAAATTCTTGATGGAAAATATCGTTGAAAAAACGTAAATATTCTAGTCTGGGGTAAAAGCCATCACAGTTCCATTTAATGAGTCTTAACATGGTGTTAGTATTAATAGGAGCTGAATTGAGAAGATTGGGTTGGTTGTGAGCTGTCAGAATTGTAGTTATCTTCATTAGAATCGGCGGAAAAATTTGGACTAGGCGTATTTTCGGGTTCTTCTGGATCAGTGCCTAAGGTCTTTATTAATTTTTTGGTTAGACGGGTTAGCCTGTTTTGATAGAGCTCTCCTGACAAGTTGGGTATAATGCTTGAATGTTAGAAATTAGCCCTGTAATTCTAAGCCCATTTTCTGTAATTTTAAGAGCTTTAGCCTAGGGGTCACTACAGCCGGAACTGTTTTTGACTTGCTTAAAGGCTTCTTTGATAGCGTCTTTTGTTAAATCGGAAAGATAACGCTCTGACTGTAAACTTATTCTGGGTTTCTTTTTTGGTTTCTTAATGTGCCTACGAGGTTGATGATGTTGTCCTCGGACGAATTTGCGACGGATATGTTATCGGGAATATCAGTCTGCTCACTTTTACTCTCGATTTATTTGTTTAAGTTTGTTTAGTTCTGAAGCAGACATGTAGTAATGTTGCGGATTGTATAGAAGATTGTGGTGGTAAGGGATATGTTACCTGGGTTGATAATAATGGCGGAGTCTAAAATGTTATATAATTGGATGAATGATTGGCACAATTTGAGGCAATATACCCTGACTTCTTGCATACGAAGCATTATATTTTGTCTGTGGACAAAAATATTCTGTTTTTATTACCTTCGAATGGGATAACTAATGAAGTTTGCAGATTGAAATTATCATCAAAGGAAAAAACATACACTTGCCGTCTAAAGCTCATGATGTGCGAATATTCATCAACGGAGATACCTGCTCTTAAAAATGAGATGGGGAAGGCCAGTTAGAGCTCAAGCTTTTTTAAAACGTTTTCTGCAAGGTCGTGGGATAGACGTGGAAATTATTATTCTTTTTGTGAAAGAGACTAGCCTGCGAACATTCATCACAGATTTTCCTACTCTCAAAAACGGATGAGATTTTAGAAGTTTGTCGACATGTTCTAAATTAGTTGAATATATACAAATTCTGTTAATAGATTTCGTGGATACGAATAGAATTTGTTTGGAACCAATAGCGTCACCTACTGCCTTGACGTAATCAAACAATTTTAAAATTTGATCGGCATGTAATACTATGGCTTGATCCCTCTTTGGAAAAGTTGATTTAGGAGTTGATTTCGTTGCAGTTGCATATGAGGAAGTAAAATTATGCTGAATATTTGTGACATTTTGAAAAGTTGTGAACTGTGAGGATCTGATGTGAAACCTGTATTTGTTATCGGTATCTTTGTAGTCAAAGGTAGACGAAAATTTAATTATCGATTAAATTAAGTTAGGTTTTATGTATTTTCTTCTAAAAGTACATATTAGGTAGACCTACACCATTGGTATCTGGCCCAGTTTTTGAAGAGATTATCAATTTGCTAATTAAATAATCGATAAAACAAACATGTAATTAGGATTATTAATACGTACGGTAATGTCTGGTCTTACTAGTATTTAAAAGTAGTTATTAGGTTTCACAAAAAGCACTAAAACTCAGAGCAAAACACTGATATAATATTACCTCGTTATATATATATAGTTTAAATAGTTAAAAATTTAGTTGTTTAATATCCGAAAAACAATTTGGTAATTGTGAACTGCTATTAAAAAAAAATAGAATAATCTGTCAGTCAAATTTAACATCGAAACTAAAATATTTAGTTTTTTTAAATGATTCAATAATATATATGTAAACATTATTTTCTACCGCAATACTTTAACTGGCCTACAGTAAAACGCATGTTGCTTTTACTCTAATAATATATTTCTGGGACTTTGTGATAAAAGTGTCAGGTGTCAGATATGTCGTAATATTTTCTAAACACTTTATACCTTATATTTAAAAAAACATTAACAAATAATATTAAATATTATTTGTTATAATATAATTTTAATAATAAGTTTTTCTTCTTTGGAAAAGCAAAAAACACAAAGTGTCAAATAGATAAATATCTTTACATAAGAGATATTTAAAAAACAGGTTTTTGATCTAAGCTGTCAACATTACATAATTTTTTGTTTTGAACATATGGCTAATTTCATAGTAATTAACCACAGAAGATAAAATCCGGTAAAAATTACAGTTTTTCATTGTTGGTAAGAGGTAGCAGTGTTGCAGTATTTTACAGTAATTACAACGAATTGGAAAATTATTGTGACGATTTGTGTATAGTGAAAAATTGCAAAAATTAATATAGTCCTAAATATAACTATCTAAAAAATACTAAAATATTTGTGCAATTTTAAGAGGAATTCAGAAATGAAACAAGATCATATCACCAAATTCCTTGCATCAAATTTAATCCGTCTCCTCGAAACCCCACTCTATTAAACATAAATACCTCTGATGATAACAGTATTAGGTTGAAACTAAAGTAACCTGAAAAATAATTTCCAGATGTCAATACGAGAGCACTGTTCGAGCAAAATATGAATTCCACAAATTAGTCCCTTAGGTAAGTTAATTATTTTAAATACATATATACACATTTTATTTGGTTAACTTGGTTACGTATATGTTTTTACCACACACAGTTTTCAGTTTTTTTTTAAATCAATCGCACTGAAAGTGTGTTCACTTGGATACTAACTACGATTAGCTTTAGCCCATATCCATAAAGACATATTGATGATTGGCGTAAGGTAAATTGTTGCAAATCATTTGATTTCCGCACTTCATAATTTTTATTCACATTCACAGGTTTGCTTTAGCGAATAAGCCACATTTTAAATTATGGATAACAATGCCAATGATGACAGTGTCTTAGATATACTATAATTCTCTTCCATCTGATAAATGAGGACCCCTATTGTTAACCCAAATTTCTCACTAAGGTATTTTGTTGGTGTTTTACAATTAATGTACCTATATATTCTTTTTATATTTAAAGCTTATAAGTACTCTATTTTTCCGATAGTGTTTATTTCTTTACTCGCTACTGTTAAGGATACTATTTGTTTGAATTCACGGATGTTTTAGTTGTTTGATTTTAAATTAAACCCATCAGTTTTTTTTTAATAGCTTCTATTTGTAGTTAAGCATGTTTGTTGTTGTTAAGCAGTCGTATTTTCTCTGCTTCTTTAATTTTTAAAGCAATGTCTTTATACTGGCTTGCATTACTGTTTCTATATGGTAAAATGCTGCGGGGCATCACTACAGTAGCGCCACAAAATAGTTGGAGAAGTCCATTTACGCGAAGAGTTCATACAATATTAAAATTGTTTCAATTTTATTTAAATCTGTAACAAGAATATTAACTAACAGCGGTTTTATGTACTTTAAAATGTACACACAAAATAATTATATTACCTTGTAAATCGATGATTGTAAAAAAATCGTAAATTAAAAAAATAATAAATAAAGAATAAAATTGATTTATTTAGTTATTAAATATTATTTAATGGATGGATGTGTAAAATTACACATTGGAAGCCAAGAGCAAACAAACGTAGTAGAGGAAGACCACCTGCACGTTGATCTGACGACATCAGTCGTATCACCAAAAATTGGAAACAAAGAACACAAAATCGCAAAGAATGGAGGAGTTTAAGTGGGGCCTATGTCCAGCAGTGGACGTGATAAATGAAGGATGGATGACGATGATGATGATGATGAATATCAAGCATATTTAAAGATGATATTAAACTTTTTACAAGCTTAGAATCCAAAATAAATCTTATATTCTACTTGGTGCACTTATTTCAGTAATTAGTAATTACAAATAAATAAGTTATGCCAGTAATAAAAGAATTACAAATAATATTTAAATATAGACACAAGATATTTTATCGAATGAATACTACTGTTTTTTTATTATATAATTTCTGATAACATTAGAAATAATATTTTGTCCTCCTTTAGAGCTTTTTACAACTGTCGTTAGATACTTAATCTCACTAAAAATATCCTCAGCTTTCTCTTAACGCTCTGAGAGAAGTTTATATCTTCATGATACAGTGTGACAAATGCTTTATAAAAAAGTGATTTGCTTTGCTTTACTACATAAATTCGCTGACAATGTGTAACATCAATAAAAAAGTTTTGAGTTTATGGATAAAATATGAGGGAAATAACTCAATGACAGTTTTCACAGCTCGGCGTGGTGAATGTCCTACTCTCGTTTATGATTAAAATCATTTCAACAGTGGCGGGTTATTAAATAAATATTTGTTAGCTTTTAATAAAAGTTTAAATGTTATATTTAGCAAAAGCCTAAAATACTAAAAAAATGATCCTGTTTAAGTCAGAAAATGTTGGACTGATTGCTTTGTACAAAGTTTAAGAATTTAATTGGATATACCTGTAAAGATCCTTTTCGACTAGAATTTTTTAGCAAAGTGTCATAGCTTGTAAATATAAAGAATATATTCTCTTGATATTTTTTTATGCGGAAGCCTACTAAATTATGAAACGAAGGCACAACTATGTATAAAAGTAAGGTAACTAAGGTATGCAGATAACAAAACTATTCTTGCTTACTCTAAATGTTGTGTTCGTTTTTCCTTACTAAAAAAAGAGATGTGTTTTTTCACATATTTTGTTTGATATATTTCGTTACTGAAGACCTGAGTTCTACAACTCAGCGTATTAGTAATAGAACTAATATTTTACATAGGATATATTATGGAAAGACTTTATTGCAAATTTTCCCAATATCTACAATTTCACTTCCTCACTAATATGTAAAGATGTATATGCTTTCTGTGGTTTGGTTTTCCAGGTATTCTATTAATAGAATCTTATTTGATGTTGAGAATATTTTGTCGTTTGCGGAAAATTCTAACAGTATTGATCTTAGATGCTCTTCCAACGATATCTGGTTAAATTTTACTTTGTCAACCCTTTTTGAAAATTTAATCTATTTTTCTAGTCCTCACTAGTGACAAAGGTAATGCTACTGTCTTAATGGATAAAGATCAGTTTCTTAGTCTAAATTAATCTTATTAGATGATCATAGATATTGTCAGGCACTTACTTCTAATTCTTGTTCAAAATTTACAAATAAAATAAATAAATATAAATCCTATTATACAAATACATATATACTAGGTAAGCCAATACCTAAATCCTGAAAATGTATAAGCCTAAGTGTATAAATTTTTCTTCCTAAAATGTATAAGCCACAGTTACGTATGAGTTCGATTGTCCTCTATCAACTCTCCCAATGCCAACATAGCTAAGTCTTTTTCAGAAATCCTAATTAAATCTGATGTTTATAATAATGTAATATTAGGTTAATATAGTATTTAGTCACAATTCTTGGTTGTAATTAAAATCACATTTTTAATTAACTAGTATTTGACATTTTAGCTTCCACTCCGTAAATCGTTCCCAAAAAATTCCGGAGTGGAAGTCTATACGTCAAATACTAGTAAGTTAAAAAGGTGATGTTCATTACAACCAATACTTATGGCTTAATCACATATGAACGTATTATTTGAATTACAAATATCACAAGAAAATTGTTTAAGAACCTTGCATTATTGTATATATTGTATATATTGTATGTACAATATTGATTGTAACATAGTTGAATCATTTCAATTTAGTAACTTTATCAATGAATTACAGTTACCACAAGGGTATATTTTAGTGAGTTTTGATGTTGTTTTACTACTTACCAACTTACCTCTGTCCAGGGTTTTCACTTCCTTATATAACCATTGAAACTCGATCCAATCTCTTGGCTCTTGAAATGTTTTTACAGACAGATATTATCTACAAACTTTTGGAACACCTATGGTTTCCTCTATTCCTCCCATTCTTGTGATTGTTTTTCGAACGATTTAATATCTGTTCCCTTAAGGTTGTTGAATTTTTAAATCTCTTTTATTAAGCGCTATTTGGATGACATAATTCTAGCATTACCACTGGATGATACCTTAGGCACTCTGTCAATATTCAAAGGTTTTGATTCTCACCTACACTTCACTTATTTAAATGTTTTTATTAAAGATATAAGTGGTAAGTATCCTTTCTTCTATTCTCCATATTTTGACCACAGACAACCCTCAGTATAATTGTAAACTAAATATTTGGTAACGAAGTAACCCAAATTAGCAAATAGAGTAGTGTTGTTAAAATGTTTTACTTGACCCACTCTAAATATAATTCATGCAGATTTTAGAATTATATGGAAACATTCTGGTATTGTTAACGTTTCTTTTATTTGTCATCAATATTTTGCTTTATTTGTAGATCTTTGTAGGTCATAGAATTACAAATTCAAATCAATTTTTACATCGTTGGTTAAAGATTTTGGCCGCTGTTAAAACTACTTTTATTTACAAGTATAAGATCTTCCCCAAGATTGAATCTGCAAAATTTTAATAAAATACTAGCTGTATTCAGGAAACACCTTTGGGTTTTTAAAAAATATGTCTCAATTTATCGTGTAAATAATTTAATTTTACGTCACCCAAATTCCTAGATACATGGTCTTAATCTTGATAGATTTTGTAATATCTTGAGGACCTATAATAATTGTTTTAACATTGGTTAGCTTTGCATATTCTGGGTCCATTTTGGGCATTTACTTTAGTAATGTAATGTAATTGACATTACATTTTGCTTTAATTATTTACTTTTATTATCCTTTTTTATTTGTTTTAAACGTTTCAACGTTTCGTATTTCTTTCCCCAGGTAGTTGTAGGTTCCTGCTTGATTATTGTTAGTTGTTGCCGTGGAAACCAAAAAAAAAGGAGAGGGAGATATAGGAATCAATACAAATTAAGAGTGCAATGCACTCAATAACAAGAAAGACACACAAAACGTAAATAAAATAAATTTTATTCTGATCTATATAATAAATATAACACCATATTAAAGTCATAATATATCTCCACTTTACCTTTTTCGAAAACACCAACGATACGCCCATATTAAAATAATTATATATAGGTTATTCCACGAATATACGACTGTTTGGAATTATTGCTACAACGAATATTTTACTGTACAAGTAGAAGTATGAAAGTAAATTGGTCTAATTATTATTCCATAAAAACGGATCTTCTGTTACTATGACATATAAACTAAAATTATTTTAGTTAGTAAAGTTGAGATAGACGCAAATTTTATTGTGAAAATTAATCCGAAAATAACAAAAAAATTTACCTAGCGCTCCTACAAATAAATACAATGACCTCTATGAAGTTAAAATGTGTTAATCAGCCATTTGGGTTGGATTTCGGTGAAATGTAAACACCAAAGAGGCGCGCCGGGTATCTTTATTATTTTATTAGGTACTACAACGGTAATTTGTTGTTGTTTGTTTGTGTTTAAATGACTGCGGACACTAAATCCATTCGCCAATCTTACAATTTGAGGTGTAGTGTGTGTGTGTGTGTGTGTGTGTGTGTGTGTGTGTGTGTGTGTGGAGTAATTGTCTTGATACTTAGCAAAGTCGACGTCATTGTCTTTGCTAAGAGACGCTAATTGTATCCGAACGTCTGCGGTCCCTCCGGTGTGTACCGATCACACAAGGATAGAAATTATTTTCATTTATTAATTTTTTTAATAAACGAAAATTTCCACCCAGGTGGGATTCGAACTCACGACCTTTAGGTTTAAAGGCAGGCGCTCTTACCACTGAGCCACAGAGGGGGTTTACAACGGTAATAAAAAGAAATATATTATTTTTAATATAAATAAAAAGAAATTGGCAGAAGGATGTTTCAGAAACCAGAAAAAGAATCTGGTATTCCACTTTGTTAGTTTTTTCTTTGCTTTGAGTGGATATACTTTCAAAAGTTCCGAAAGTAACGGGTATAACAGTAAAGTACCGAGTCATTACAGATATTAAAAAGTAACGAAAATTTACATACAGTTTCATAAATATCGCCGACTGATTTTAGTTTTAAAAACCGTCTATGGTCTTTATAGAGGTGTCCGGTGAAGAGACGTGTCCGGTGAAGAGAGAGTTTAGTGTAGTGTATTTGTATGTAATGGTGATTAGGAGAATAAGAGTAAGAGTAAGTTTTTTGTTTTTTTAATACTTATTGAATATTCGACTAAATAAATTAAACTATTTAATCACTTAAGTATTGTTACACTTCGTTTAAATCACTTAATTCAAAAACCAACTTATTTGCAATACTAAAGTCAATGAGAGTAATTAGACGAGTATACTTCAAAATCTGAATTACAACTATTCTATAAACTATCAATTCTATATTTAGATCACAACTTCATATTTAAATCTAAGGTGTATATCTGTCATAACAGTATTTTAAAAATGGGGAGAATTTACCATTGTACAATTCAGCACATTGGACCATTTAAGTCGACACCTTAAAGCGAATTTAAAACAGTCGTATATTCGTGGAATGGAGTATACTAATGACAGTACACCATGAGATACCAGATATAAATTTTTATTTCTGTCAATTTATTAATGTCAGTGTCCCGTTATACGTTTTGGTAAGTTTTTAACATATTTTACAATAACTTTATGTTCCTAAACATTCTCGACATTTTAGAATCTTTAATAAGGTAAGGGTTTTCTGTCGAAACGTTGATTTCAATGGAAAATCAAATTTAGTTCAAAATCTAATATTACTTTTTGAACCTAAACCCAAGAAACACCATAAAGCTATATACATATATATATATATATATATATATATATATATATATATATATATATATATATATATATACATATATATATATATATATATATATATATATATATATATATATATATATTGTTATACTATTTAAATTGTATTCTATTGCTTATTTAGAAAAGATCCTGTCTATATTTATTAAATGATCTAATCTCCAATTAATCACAATAAATCAGCATTAATTAATTACAATCTCAGGATATTTAACTTGTACTATTTACCTTTGATCGTGGATTCAAAATATTTTCCAATTGGCTTCCTAATTGGGATAGGTAATATGACCTGAATAAAATACACAGAATTTCAACTGAAGTATATGTGAGATGTCCTTTATTTTATTGAAATTTTATATAACAATCAATCCGGTAATATTTGCAATACAATACTTTAAATATATGAGAAGTTGTTTTCTATCATGGACCCAAATGTTATTTTACATTGATTTTTAATATGTGTTATAACTAAGCTCTCTTTATAATTTTTTCTTTTTTAAATGATCGCAAAATTAACTGTCTCTATAATTTATTCAATTTATTTAATTTATAAATGAAAACCACACTCCTGCTCTAATGAAAATTGACTGACCTTTCGTTATCTGCCGTTGCAATTCTATGGCCACGCCATAAAAAAAAAACCTTTCTCTGCTTCTGCTCCTATTTTGGTCCAGAAGACGTACACCTTTCTCCTCTCTGTCCTTGTATCTGCAACCCAACAACTCGTGTAATTCTATGCAGCCTCCTTTTGAACCAATCTCCGCGCCTGTTTATAACTTCAAATGTTTCCGGCTTCGTCTGCTATTTATATTCTTATAACCTTTTGGTTTTTCTATCTCTCTGTACCCCGTTCCTCACACTCATCAGCTTTTACACCGCAAATAAACACACCCGGTAAATTACGTCTTCGGGACTTCAAACAAACACAAACCACAAAGCTCCTTCCTTCTTGGGCGACGAAAACTCACTAACTCCTTTCCTCTCTCCTATCTCATAGCTAAAACCACTCCCTCCTTGCATTCAAAAATTGACCAATAAAAATCTTCTACCTCTGTCACGTATATTGTTACCAACCAACTCTCTCTATAAAACGTCATTCGGGTAATTCCAGAAAACAACATTCTTTAATTATTCTAGCTAAATCTATCTGCTTTACAAATATTTCTTACTAATAGCTACAAACGATACCTGTTTCTCAATTCAATGTCTTTTGTTAATAAACTTTTACCGATATAATCTTTCGGGGGGAAAAACCACCGCACATCCCGGTCTATTGTTTAAACACTTTCTATATACACTTTTATTACGGGTAAATCCATTTCACAATAACCGACTTATTTAAATTTCTTATCGATAATATTTGAAAGTCTTGTCTCTGAGGCCTAATGAACAATTCTTTGAACAACTTAAAATACATATTTTGTCTTATACAGGATGTTTGAAACTTTATATGCCCGTGTCTTTATGAAATATCAATAATCTTAATTTTTATTTAAGTAATAAAATTTGTATATCGGTTTTTATTGCTAGTGGACATTCAAAAATACAACAAATCCCCGCCTTTGTAATCGATAAAATTTATCAATCTATGCAACTAAATTTTCTCGAGACAAACTAAAACGCACTTCCTGTATGCTAACTGTACTTGTGCTACGTATTTGTGGCCACTCGGTTTTCCTTATTTATCAGCGTTTCATAGTCTCTTAAATTTTTACGCAAATCATTTTCTTTGCCTTCTCCACATATCCATTTTGTGTCTCTCCCATCAAATTCTTCGCACATATTCACCGTGTACTCCGTGTCTTCTTCAAACACCACTGTCTCCATTGTGTCCTCTTCATTTTCCTTTGTTTTTTTTTCTGTTGGGCTCGTCTCTTGTTTTGAGGAATCCCATATGTTCTTTTCAACTGAATCCTTTTCCTTTTCTTTCATTTCCTTTGTTTCTTCTTCTGTTGGGCTCGTCTCTTCTTTTGAGGAATCCCAAGTTTTGCTTTCATTTCTTGTCAAAATCTTCCCATCTTCTTCTCCTGAGCTCGTCTCATCTTTTGAGGAATCCCAGGTTTTTTTTTCTTTGATCTTTTTCTGACCTTTTCCCCTCTTTCTTCCTTTTCCTTTGTTCGTCACCAGGTTCATTTCCACCGTTTGTTCTTTCTCTGATTCGTCCGTAATTTGTTTCTCTTGTTCCTTATCCTGTTCTTCTTCTTTTTCCTTTGTTATTTTCATCGTATTGGTTTTGAAGTCGATCACTACATGTTTTTCCGTTAATTCGTCAACGCCTACAATCATGTCATGTGACATATTCGGCATTATTACACATTGAAGTGCATACATATTTTTTTTCAATCGTACCATTACTCGTATACCTTCATTTATTGTTGCCAATGTCCGTTTATTTGCGCCCACTAAATTCACCCTAGGTATTTTATAAATTAGACTTGTTAAATTTACTTCTTCGATTAATTTTCTGTTGACCAGTGTTATTTCAGAGCCTGTGTCTATCATAATTTTAATTGGTTTCTCATTTATAAATCCATCCACAAATTTTAAATTAACTCCATTTCTCTTTTCATTGTTTCCTGCCAGTTTAATAAATTCCTTGGGGTGACAAAAAATTCCTGTTTGTTTCTTCGTTTTTAGTGAGCGCCTTCTTGAAAACACGCCTGTTGTTCTTCTGTGTTTTCTCGCCCGTCATCTTCTCTCTCATATTCATTTTCTTCTCTTTCGTATTATTTATTTCTCTTCTGTTCTCTTTTGGTCTATCATTCCCGTATCGGTTACCGCGAGATTCCGGTTCATTCCGTGGGTTATTGTATCGGTTTCCTTGGTATGGGCGGTTATTTCTACTCTGATTTTCCCGATCCCTGTTTTCATTCCATCTCTGGGTTCTGGGTTCATAATTCTCTCTTCCGTTCGGTCTATTTTCGTATCCCTGTCTAGGTATGAATTCTCGTCTTGTATAATCTCTTCTAAAATTTTGACCTCTATCTCTATATTCTTGGTTTTCTCTTTGTCTATAATTTTCTTGCGGTCTTCTTTCTCTTCTTTCATGCCTACGTGATTCTCTCATTTGCAAAAATTGACATAAGCTATCAATGTCCTTGTAATTTTGGAGATTTATGTGGTCTTCCAAGGTATCTTCAAAGTGTCGCGATATCAACTCTACCAATTGTTCTGATGAATAATTATATTGCAAATGTTTTGCATTATTATAGAGTTGTAATGCGTACATCTTTTCTGATACGCCCATCCTCTCATGGTATTTTCCATTTTGTAACTCTTTATTTACTTGTAGTTGCTGGATTTTTCCCCAGAAATAATTTAAGAATCTTCTCTCAAAATCTTGCCAATTGTCAAATTCGTCTTCCTTGCTGACAAACCAAAGATTTGCCTCTTCTTTGAGATGGTTTCTGATGGTTTCCTTTGCTGTTGCAAACGGTCCTATGTATTTGACTTTTTCCTTTAGGATATTTATAAAAGGCACTGGGTGTAGTTTCCTTATATCCCCGCCAAATCGTACTTTGACGTCTTCTGTGCTATGTACGATAACTTCCTTTCTTTCTATTCCTCTTATCTCCATCTCTGCAATTTGTTTAAATCTCCTTTCCGTTTCTTTCCGGTCTTCTTGTAGCGCATTTTCAAATTTTATTTCTATCTGTTCTAATTCCCTTTCTTGCATACTCTGAATATCCTTCATTTTAGTTTCGATTTCTTCTCTCTGCAATTCTAGTTTCCTCTCTGTTTCTTCCCTACTTCTTTCTAAACAGACTTTTATTTCGTTTTCATATTTGTCCATACGCGTTTCCATTTTTTGTTCCATTTTTCTTTGGTTTTCTTCCAATTTGTCCAATTTTTGTTCCGTTCTTTGTTGTGATTCATCCAATTTTTGTTCCGTTCTTTGTTGTGATTCATCCATCTTCTGTGATTGGAGTTGCATCATTTGTAATAATTTTTCTATTCCCGATTCTTGTTTTTCTGTCTCCATTACTGTTGTGTCTAATACGTCTTCCTGGTCTGAATATTCTTCCTGTTCTGATTTATCTTCTTGTTTTTTGTTCTCTTTGCTCTTGTTTCTTGTGTTTGGCATTTATTCTGTTTTTATCCCCGCCAAATATAAAATTCTACTGGTCTGTTGCAACAAACGGGACTTTTCTTGTTCAAATGTAATAACTCTTGAGTACGAGTATCAAATTTCAATATCCCACAAATAAATCAAATGGTAAAATATCAAATGTCAAAATCAATCAAATAAATCAAGTATGGTAAAATTATCAAATGTAAATATCACACAAATAAATCAATTATGGTAACCTATAAATTGTCAATATCACGAATAAATCAATTATGGTAAATTGTATCTTAAAAAAATATATAAATCTTTATGTCCTCAAATTTTACATAATATTTCACTTTATCCACGGCATATAAACTTTCAAATATCTGCTCGTCTACTCCTATCCTTTCAAATTTGCCAACTAGAAATATTTTTCAAAGCCCCACTTTGGGCGCCATTTTGTTATGCTATTTAAATTGTATTCTATTGCTTATTTAGAAAAGATCCTGTCTATATTTATTAAATGATCTAATCTCCAATTAATCACAATAAATCAGCATTAATTAATTACAATCTCAGGATATTTAACTTGTACTATTTACCTTTGATCGTGGATTCAAAATATTTTCCAATTGGCTTCCTAATTGGGATAGGTAATATGACCTGAATAAAATACACAGAATTTCAACTGAAGTATATGTGAGATGTCCTTTATTTTATTGAAATTTTATATAACAATCAATCCGGTAATATTTGCAATACAATACTTTAAATATATGAGAAGTTGTTTTCTATCATGGACCCAAATGTCATTTTACATTGATTTTTAATATGTGTTATAACTAAGCTCTCTTTATAATTTTTTCTTTTTTAAATGATCGCAAAATTAACTGTCTCTATAATTTATTCAATTTATTTAATTTATAAATGAAAACCACACTCCTGCTCTAATGAAAATTGACTGACCTTTCGTTATCTGCCGTTGCAATTCTATGGCCACGCCATAAAAAAAACCTTTCTCTGCTTCTGCTCCTATTTTGGTCCAGAAGACGTACACCTTTCTCCTCTCTGTCCTTGTATCTGCAACCCAACAACTCGTGTAATTCTATGCAGCCTCCTTTTGAACCAATCTCCGCGCCTGTTTATAACTTCAAATGTTTCCGGCTTCGTCTGCTATTTATATTCTTATAACCTTTTGGTTTTTCTATCTCTCTGTACCCCGTTCCTCACACTCATCAGCTTTTACACCGCAAATAAACACACCCGGTAAATTACGTCTTCGGGACTTCAAACAAACACAAACCACAAAGCTCCTTCCTTCTTGGGCGACGAAAACTCACTAACTCCTTTCCTCTCTCCTATCTCATAGCTAAAACCACTCCCTCCTTGCATTCAAAAATTGACCAATAAAAATCTTCTACCTCTGTCACGTATATTGTTACCAACCAACTCTCTCTATAAAACGTCATTCGGGTAATTCCAGAAAACAACATTCTTTAATTATTCTAGCTAAATCTATCTGCTTTACAAATATTTCTTACTAATAGCTACAAACGATACCTGTTTCTCAATTCAATGTCTTTTGTTAATAAACTTTTACCGATATAATCTTTCGGGGGGAAAAACCACCGCACATCCCGGTCTATTGTTTAAACACTTTCTATATACACTTTTATTACGGGTAAATCCATTTCACAATAACCGACTTATTTAAATTTCTTATCGATAATATTTGAAAGTCTTGTCTCTGAGGCCTAATGAACAATTCTTTGAACAACTTAAAATACATATTTTGTCTTATACAGGATGTTTGAAACTTTATATGCCCGTGTCTTTATGAAATATCAATAATCTTAATTTTTATTTAAGTATTAAAATTTGTATATCGGTTTTTATTGCTAGTGGACATTCAAAAATACAACAATATATATATATATATATATATATATATATATATATATATATATATATATATATATATATATATATATATATATATTAATGTGATATTAAAAGTCTGAAATGCGCAAAGCAATTAATTAACTAATTAATTAATCAAATAAACTTGTTTAAATAATGCAATTATGATTCTATCACACTTTTTAGTTCTCTCATCTCAGGGTTGTACTCGTGCTTCAATATCTACGCTTTACATAAGATAGGTAAGGTCCAAAGAATACCGGAATAATAAAAAACATATATGATACATTATATATTGAAATAAAAATATATGGAAATAAAATTCACATTCAAACATCTTCAATAAAAAATTATCTCAATAATGATTTTCAAAATTTTGTTCTACGTACGTGAACCTTCAAAAATTTATGGTATATACAATATAAATTAAAATTTCAAATCGAAATTGTTGTTCTAAATCTGCTGATCACAATATTCCTATCTTTTTTTAAAGCAATTGTTAAAAATATGTGATGGTAATAAAGAAAAACTGACGAATAGTAAAACTATCTCTCTGATGATGAGTTGTCCAAATCCTGGTTCCTTGTAGCCTACATTATCTATTCTTAGCAGTCCCCTAGGTAATCAACAATCTTACAACAAATTGTTGCGAGCCTATCGTCTTTAATGATCTCCTTCAAATGCCCGTATCGTTCAAATGATGCTAGCCTCTTCTCCTCTCGATAAACTGAATCTCTCGTTCTGACCTGAACAGTTACTCTTGGAATATAAGTAGAAAAATATAACTAACAATATTTTACTGGATCAGCTTCTGTCAGATATACTTACTAAACAAAAACTCACAAACAATCACTTCTACTGTTTACTACCTTTCGGGAATCACCAGAGAACAATAACGGTTCGCCTTGCACACTTGGAAAACAACTGATTATCTTTTCTCCCTCAGAAAGCTAGCTAACTTTCATTCCTACTTACCTATCCCACCTTTTTCAATCTCCTCCAATTAAAGCTCGTCACAATAATCCCCATCTCTTCATTTAGATAACAAACATTTTACCTACAAATATAAATTTCCTAAAAACCATTAACATTCTAATCGGTTTCCACAAATTCTTAAGAACTAACGGAGAAACATATTTTCTAAATATTCTATTGTATTGTCTTATTCACTGTACAAGTCCATTTGAAAAACCCGCTCGCATTGTTTATGGTTTCATTAATTTCACTAACGTCACTTGAATATATTTTATAAAGAAAATAATTTATGCATATCCTAAATTTTGTTAACTACAGGTAATTCAGGATAATTTATTTTCATTTCTTCGAAATATCTTTTATAGTTTATTAGTCGAATTATTTGAATTATTATATTTTATACTTTGAAATATATTAACAAACTAATATTATTTTTAATTTTACATAAAAAATATGTAACATCTTATAGAAGGATATTCATTTTTTAATAAATAAAGCACACAATTAAATCGGGTTAGTGCTATATCTTTCACATTTCAGTTCAAATACATCCCTGAAAAAGAATGAATTCGGAGAATGAATAAGCAGTTTTTAAGTGTTAAGATAAGCAGTAGTATGTCAGGTCAGGAGAGGGGTTGAACCCTTACAAATTAGTTAGTAAGTTTGGAGAAGTAGACGCAGTAGTCATATGGCAGGAAATGTGTTACAGCTGCTCGCTCCCACGTTTAATACTTACTTTGTGAAAGTTATAAAGAGTACGTAAAATCACGGAAAGAAACTGGGGAAATCTACTAAAATGGAATCCATGTCTCGAACTTAATATGGACACGTTATGTTTGTTTGTTTGAAAGTTTGAATTGTCATTGCTTTAATAAATTCATAAAACATAATTATAGAAAATGGACAAAATTTTTTATGTATTTGACACAACACAATTACTTTTATTTCTAATTGGGTGGTCTTTGTACAAGGTGTTACAAAAAATGTGTTAATAAATTATACCTTAATTTTCAGGGGTAAAAAGAAGTCAATGAGGCCTAACTTTACCTATATGCCAAAGTGCACAGAAAAAAATTACGGGGTGTTTAGATTACGAAACAAAACCGAATGTTTGAATATTTCTCCAAAACCGTTTAAAACTTGTTTATTTATATGTATTATGTGTAAGCATGCCATGTTAGCATACAGAATACTACTAGTTGTTTTTTTATAAATAAAAAGAGAGACTAATAGCTTCCAAAATGTTTGTGTTGCTGAAACTGGTTATCCGCAGAAAATTGACGAGAAATCATTAGTTTCAGCAATGAAAATAGAAGCATTTCAGATATTTGATAAAAAACAAAACAAGCAAGAGAATTCTTACTTACTTACTTACTCCATGGCGTTACAACCCTTCGTGGGTTTTAGCCGACTTGACAACATGCCTCCACTGTTTTCTGTCTTGAGCAACCTCCATCCAATTCTCCACTCCCATAGTGCTTAGGTCTCCTGCTATATTATCTCGCCACCGGAGACGAGGGCGTCCGCGTGGTCTCCTTCCAGTTGGGACTTCCTTCCACACCAGTCTTACTGTTCGTTCGTCAGAATGTCTTCTGAGGTGTCCTGCCCATTGGAGTCTTCTGGACTTAATTTCTTTTATGATGTTGGCGTCTGGGTAAAATTAGCTGGGTAAAATCTGAGTAGAATTCGCTGGCTCTATATTCTGTATGGAAATAGCAGATTAAAGCGTAGGATTGTGAAGATTGCAGAAAATATTGACAGAACTATATAGGTGACTTAAGGAGTATTATTTCTTTTATTGATGAAGGTACAGACACATCAATTACTGCTAATCTAATGTATTTTGTAAGATAGTATTTTAAATTTTAAAAAGACTATTTACAAAAAGTTTCTATTTTGTAAATCTTTTGTCAACCAGAACAACAGCTGAAAAATATTTAATTTGATTGATGGCTATATTAGTGACAATGGAATTAAATGAAATAAATGTGTAGGACTAAGGAGCGATGGAGCACGAGTAATGGCAGGCGCTCGTACTGGACTTTGTCCGAGGATCAAAGCTGTAGCACCAGAATGTGTTTGGGTACATTGTAGCATCCACAGAGAGCGATTATCTGTCAAAAAATGTCTTTGCCTTTAACTGAATCTCTGCAAGAGTAAGTAATTAGGTGAGTAATTGAACTATTTCTTCATAGGACACCCACGACATATTTGATAAAATACCACTGATAAATTTTTGGCTGTTTTGCAGCCAAGAGTACCCAGTTTTAGCAGAAAAAGCTACAAAGTTTCTAATTCCTTTTGTTACGACCTATAAGTGTGAGGCAAAATTTTCAACATTGCTTTTCTTAAACATAAATATAGACACCGTTTAAAAATCAAAGCGGACCTGAAGATAAAATTAACATATTTTCCTCTAAACGTAAAGTTTTTAGTTAACCAGAAATAACTGAATACTATGATTAATAAAGTGTTTGATTTTTATTTTGTTTTATTACATTTTGTTTGAGCTAATGATTCTTTATTAAAATATATAAAACTATAATATATATTTTTTTGTACACACACCAGGATATGAAAAGAAAATTAGTGGATCACGAAGAATGAGCATACAAATAATCGGGCCACGAAAAAATAAGTTTGGGAAATGCTTATTTAGACCCCAAGACTAATGAATCGGGAATACGGGAATCCATTGGCCAAAATATAAATTTATGACAATTTATTCATTTATGCTTAAAAATATTGAATGCATATTTCATTATCAAATAAATTTTATAGCTTTTATAGCCTTTTTTAGCAGTATGTTAGAAACTTAGCATATTATTATGTTTATCAGCAAATCTAGTAATTGACAGTTAAAAAATAATCAACTACAATTTACGACATATAATGGTAATCACTTTATAAAACTATCACTTTCTTGTGGAAGACACTGAGCATCAGAAAATATACGAAAATTGATTGAACGTACAAAAGCTGTTAGACCACAAGTTTTTAGGTGTAACCTCCGAAAGTGTTTTTGTCAATGAAAAATTACGGCAGAGACGAATGAGCGGGTATTATCCCTCGAAGCTTTTGCAAATGACAGATGATTATTCTTCATGACTCATTTCAATTATCAGTTACTGTTATTAATACGATTACACTTCTTTCTATTTTATTCGTATACGTTAGCTATTGTGCAAAATTTTATATAAATATCTACGACAACCTTAGACGATCGAGTTAGTTTACTTTACATATTTTATTTTAGTATTCGAAATATTGTATAGATATTTAACATACGATAAAATTTAACTTTGGAGATATAGATCAAAGATATGTATATTTAAACTAGATGAAACATGCGCTCTTTAAGACTTTAAAACATCTATGTGCATGCAATGAATTCTTTTATAATTTTCGAACTCCTTACAGAACTCCCTTTCCTTCTTATTTAAAAGAATATCGGTGGTTATTAAAAGAGTATATTAAAAGAGTATAGTATCAATTTTGACAGTTTTAATTTAAGAAGGAGGGCAAGTTTTCAAGCTTGTTGAAAGAAGTCTGGGATTTGGAATTGCAATTATCTCATATAACTCTTATACTCTTTATTATCTGTACTCCATATTTCCATTGTGTTAAATCAAACAACAAATTCCCCCTGAGTTGACAAATGTAAAAGAAGACCTTTATGTTTTAGCATGTTTTCATACGGTGACGATGGAAACAAGTGTGTAGTTGAATCATATGTGCCAAAAAAAAAGATTGTACTACTACTTTCAACACTACACAGTGATGGTTTCATTGATGAAAACACCAAAGGGCATACCATGAAGCCAGATATTATTACTGATTACAAACTTACAAAAGGCGGAGTGGATGTTGTTGATAAAATGATAAAATGATAAAATGAAGGCAGAATACTCAGTGACTTGATTTAGCAATCGCTGGCCGTTTACTGTTTTTTGCAGCCTACCAAACATTTTAACTATAAACAGTCAAATAATTTACAACAATAATACTAATATTGAACCATCTTGAAGAAGCTACATTGCGGAGCTCGGCAAACAAGTTTTAATATCCCATCTTCAACGACTATCCAATATCCCAAATCTGCCTTTTGAGTTTAGACTTAGGATCTGAAATATATCCAAAGAAAAGCCATCATTTTCTCAAGGGGCAACTCCAACTATAACACCAATATGTTCTTCTTGTCCTGTGAGGAAGGAAAGGTTTACTCAACATTATTGTACAAACTGTAAATTGCAGATATGTAAAGAGCACACTGATTTAACAAATTTTACTTGCCACCACTGCCTAGAAGAGGAAGAAATATAATTTTATACGTAATTCGTACACTTTTTTGAAATAAATCCCCTTTTATATATCAGGTATATATTTTAGGTTTACCTAGTAGTTTTTTTTTGCAGTTTTGTTTTAAAAAAATATGTTTATCGTTTTTTGTAAGTTTTGTAAGTTTTAAGCTTAAATAAACAAAACAGAGTTCTCATTATTCAAATTTAATTTAATTTACTGTCGAATTACTGGGTATTATATTTCGGTGGCTGATAGTTTTGTTATCCTCTGCTAAGATAGTGTATTATTTAAGAAAAAATTAATATATTTTTGTGATATTTTAACTTACTTGACTTGCGGGAGTAAAAAAATTTGAAAAGAAATTTTGCTGTGTTGCATTTATGCATTTTTTGATTTTCTGACAATGATTCGTCTTAAGATTTTTTATATTCCTATATGGTTTCATTCGTTTTGTGATGGTTAATCCTATTTAAAAGTTTGTGTCTAAAAGGTGTTTTTACGCTTCTTTAAATTCTGGTTATCTAAAAGTGAAATTTTGATCGGGCAGTGGTCAATTCTGTTTAGGTATGGGGTATCGTCCCACTTCGTAATCGGGATAAGGTTAAAACTCACATAATTATAAACGCAAATATTTCTGCACATATCAAAACCAATTGATTTTATAGTTCAAGTTACGTTTGCATACATCTGGCAGTGTTAAAAGTGGGCGGTAGTGTCCGGCATCCCACAGTGTAGCAGTTGGTGATGAGTTTTAGCGGTTATAAGATCCTAATTAGGGCGTTTCTTAGGATCTATTTCTTGTACTAGAGAATCAGTTTGTGTAATCTTAAAATTTCTAAGTGGTAAGTTTATTTGATAAGGTGCGATAAGGTGGACGTAATCAGAAATTTTTTGCTGATGTTCCATAGATGTGTTCAATTTATGTAGTTTGAATATTTCAATGATATTATCTGCAAATATTTTGGCTTTTTTAGTGTTAGTAGCCGATCATCCATCGCTAGGTTTTTAAATAGACGGTATATGCTGTAGAGGTTTTTTGATTGTTTTGTGTCTTTCCATAAGGAATAATTAATATTATCTGTAGCTGTCAGTTCACTTAGATGTTTGTCTACACATTGTTTTTGTATGTCGAGTAGCAAATTCTTTAGTTTTTTGCTAGCTTTGTTGAATTTTTTTGTCTAGTTTTATCCTAGTTATATGTCATATTTTTCTTAATTTATGTTTGGTTGCGATTTGTTGTTTAAAAGTGAGTAGAAAAAAAATTTAAAATATTTAATAAAAATTTCAAATTGTATTTAGTACATGAAGTTTAATAAACTTAAATACACCAATGCATCCAGAAGTGTTCTTCATTATAAACTATTTTAGAATATTATTAGCGATAATCCTCTTCGTAATGAACTTCGAGGACTGAGGAATTACCAGTAGATTAATCGCCAAATTAGTACAGCGTGTTAATAGAGTGACTTAAAGTGAAATTATGTAAACGAACAGCCTGAAAAGTAAGATTGTTTCATTATTACCTAGTTATACAAGATATCTTTCAAATGGCTTATAATGGATATTATAAATAACAGCAATCAAGTTTTTATCACTAATAATAAGTCAAGGTTTGATAGGTCGACTAGCCTTTACCCTCTTTTCGCAGTGCTAACACTAAAGTGATTAAGGTGATGAATAAAAGACTAAGTTGATTTCAGACTGAAATAAAAACAACACATTTTAATCTTAATAATAATTTATTCATTATTAGTTGTTATTTAATTCTTATATTATTATTACTATATTATACCATTATTATATTATTGTAAGAATTAACCTAAATTCAAGTTACCAACTGAATATATTTATTGAGACACGTCAATAAAACTGAAATAAATAAATTATTATTTAATTCCCAATTAATCAATTAAAATACAATAAAACAAAACGACAAGCGAGGTAGAAACCGACCAAAAGAATAAGCGGAAGATAACAGAAAAAGATTATAACTTAAAAATAAAGAAAAACAAAGAGGTCACCATATTAAAATAAAGAAAATAAATAACGCGATGCAAATACAGATATAAATAGGGAACGACCCAAAAACAAAACGATATTAATGAAAATAAGTCAAGAAAATCAGAACTTTAAAATAAAAGTAACGCAAGTACAGGAAAGAACGATCACATAGAGAAATGCAGTTAGAAGAAAAACTTGATAATATCAGGATTAAAAATGGACAATAAAAAACAGAAAAGAAACGAAAGATTATGTAGCCAGAGAACTGCAAGTAAAAGTGAAATTAGGTAATGCCACACAGATTGGGACAATCTCTACGTTAAGAAAATAGAAACAATGATAGAAAAATTATGATAGAGATAGAAACAATGACAGAGGTATTAAAAAACAAGAACAAGTTAAAAACCACAAAACCGCGTTCACATAAACAATGACCTAACAATTCAAGAAAAACAAATACGGAAACAAACAAATAAAGTAGCGAAAGAAAAAAGGGTGTCAGATAAATGGCAATAATAGGATATAAAAAGTTAACAGTAGATGGTAGGGAATGGAAATAAGATAAAAAAGGAAACAGCTATATAAAATAAAAAAGGGAAACTGCACAATTGTCAAAAAACTTATAAATAGTAAGCACAAAGGAAAAATCGTAACGATCACAGTGTACGATTTGACTAATCTAGGTGGACAATAGGTATTTAAATTTTTTTGTTAAAACTACGTTTAATCACTTCCATTTCACTTTTAAATACATACTTTAACTGATGATACAAAACAAAGGACCCTAGATTGCAGATCTTTTAGAAACAATGGCCGAAACTACCTGCACCTTTTTCAGGTAGACGATCGGCCGCTCAGTATGACCGTTAACGCTAACTTGTGTACACGTGTCTTGGTTTTCAGTGCAATTGTAAGTGCTTTTTTATGATGGATTCGACATCTACAGGTAATTATGCTTAATGAACCAGATATAAACAAATATGCATTTAAAAATATATAATACCCAATACAAAATAGGTCATCAATTTTTTTATTTATTTGTCATACGTAACATTCATTTAGATATATTATATTATGTTGTCAAGTATAGTAAAGCTGTATGTATGATCTTAAAGTACTCTCTATAGGTATGATCTTAACATATTTAGTAAATAAAATATAAACAGATATGTATTTGTAAATACTATACTTAATACTCAATACAAAATAGGTCATCAAAATTGTTTATTCCTTTGCCATACGTATCTTTCATTTAGATATGCTATGTTGTCAAGTGTAGTAAAGCTGTATGTACTTATTGTCTTAAACTACTTTCTATTTCGTACACGTCCACGGGCGCCCATATTAAAAATTTAAGAGGGGGCTACACGTAAAGATGTTGCACATTATATTTTGTAAACTTGGGATAACCATATATAGTTTAAAGCATCCGAAAAGCTAGAAGGGGGCCATGGTCTCCCCTGCTCATAGGTATGGGCGCCTATGTACACTTTCATAATACATTGTATGATTAATATTTCTTGCGTTTTTTAACATATTTTATGTTTGTGTTTACAGGTGCCCAAATGAAGCGGAAATTATTATTTGAATTTTGGCGTTCTATACCGGCTAATGGTCGATTAAATGCAGTAATCAACTTTGTGAAGATGAGTTTTGATGATCTGAATATTGATCAAGAACAAGAGAAGCAGTTAAAGGTGTTCTTAAAAAATGAATGCGAAAAAATTCGAGTCAAATGGGTTCAGAAGCAAAGACGACTGGACTTGTTTTTAAGTGAATACGAACAATGGTTAAATAATGATTTAACTTTCGATATGCTGATATTAGCAAATTAATTTCCAAAACCAAGTACTAGTGGTGGTAGACCTCAAAAAACTTTTATGGATAGCTCCAAAAAGACAAAAAAGAGGAAAATTCAACATTTACTTAGCGACTACAGTAAAGAACAATTATCGTTTGCTGCACAATTAAGTGTCCGAGCGAGTGGCAAACGTAATGCTGCTATGTTGATGAAAGAAGTATCGTCAGCCTCACCAAAACGTGCTTCCACATATAAGAAAGCAAGAAAAGATTTAGATGTCCAAATGAAACAAAGACCCTATACACCTGAAGAAGCTTTGGCTTTTTTTATAGCAAACAATTTTACTGTCCAATCTTACAAGAATGTACAACAAGAGGCAAAAGAAAGAGGTTTTAATGCGTATCCATGTTATGATTACGTAGCAAAGGTAAAAGAGCAGTGTTATCCTCCAGTTGAAAATATTACAGTGACTGATATATCGGCGGAAGTAAGACTGGATGCTCTACTTAATCATACCGCACAGAGAATATGCAAGAACATTCTAGGAGAAAGGTTAGACACTAACATGCAAAATTATTCTTTAATATATAAGTGGGGGTGTGATGGTTCATCAGGGCATAGTTTATATAAGCAACCGTTTGAGGATCCAGAGAGCACAGATGAGTATATGTTTATAATCTCATTAGTTCCAATATAACTCGTAAACAATCTACAAGAGACCATATGGCAAAATCCTCGGCCATCATCACCAAGATTCTGTAGAGTACTGAAATTTATTTATAAGAAAGAAAGCGAATCACTGATAAAAGATGAATGTAGAGCGATTGAAAGTCAAATTCAAGAATTAGTTCCAACTCTTATAGAAGTCCGAGGCGTTACCATCTCGGTCACGCATCAAATGATTCTGACAATGATTGATGGTAAAGTGTGTAATGTGCTAAGTGATAATAGATCAACTCAAAGGTGTTTTATCTGTAAGGCAACATCTAAAGAAATGAATACAGCATTAATAACGAAAGAGCCAGACGATAATATGTACCAGTTTGGAATATCTAGCTTACATGCTTACATTCGTACGATGGAATGCCTTTTAAATATTAATTATCGTCAAGATTTTTGTGAGTGGCAAGTAAGAGAAGACAATAAAACAGAAATGTTTAAAACAAGGAAAGAACAAAGTAAAACCAGGGTTTGGTACCAGTAACGATGGGAATACCGCAAGAGCATTTTTTTATAATTATAAGAACGATGATTTTAATAGAAGGGAAACAAGATAGCACAAAGCAAAATAAATAATAGGAAAACATGTACAATAAAAGTGGAAACATGGAACGTAACAGCAACTTATCAGAAAGAAACATTAAGAAATTTAGATGTAATGCGTAAGAAATATAGAATCGAAATAATGGCCTACAACAAACCAAGTAGCTGGGAAGTCAGATAATGAAAGGAGAAAAAATTATTCGTTTTAAAAGTGGCGAGCCAAACAGATACCTGGGGATCACTTTTATAGTGTCAGAGAGAGTAAACCGGGTAGTAACTAATTTTCAAGCAATAACAGATATACTTTGCTACTTTTTTAATAACGCGCAAGAAGCATAGAAAAATCATCATAGTTAAAGCTCAAGCTCCTAGAGAAGCGAAAGAGGTGTAAATAAAAAATAGTTCTAGAAACAACTTGGTAAGCTAATTTGAAAAGTACCAAAATATGACATAAAAAAACTGTGGGAGAAATTAATGCGAAAATGGGAAGAGAAGCTATTTAGATGAATATAACAAGTGGTAACAGTCTCCATAAAGAAAGTAACGACAATGGAAAAAAAATTTATATAATCCTCAATGGAACATTGTCTAAACATAGCAAGTACACAATTTAATCATAAAGATGTACATAAAATAACCTGAATCTCTCATGGTGAGATATTATTAAATTAGTATTATTAGTACTTATAGTTAGTTAGTACTTAATAAGTACTTATAGAGATATAGTACTTATTAAAAAAACATAATAAATTAATTACGGATTGTAGAAGCGACAGGGGAGCAGTTGCCGATAATGGCCATATATTGACAATAGCTACACTTAAGGAAGAAATTTCCAAACAACCAAGAAAACTAACACAACGAAAAAAATGCCAGGTAAAGCAGCTCTAAGACAAAGAGGTAGCACAGAACAGAATACAGAAAAAAATAAACGGGAGATTGGAAAGAATCATGACCAGGAACCTAGAGGAGAAATAAAAACAAATACAAACAGGCATGATACAAGCCGCAGTCTGTATTATTGAGAAAGCAGAAAACAAAAAGAGAGACCATTGGTCTGATAAGACTGCAAAATATTGCTAGCGCAAAGAAATAACGCAAAAACGGAAACGCAGAAAAAAAATACAGTATAAAACCAAAAGAAGAGAAGCTAAACGATTATGCAGACAAATGAAGAAAAAATTACTGGAAAAGCAACTAGAGATAAGAAAAAAACTTTGTTGACAAAGAAGTCAGACATTTTGATCAAGGAGTAAAACAGTCATAGCTGACACAAAATAAAAGTACAATGTTTTGCATAATTTGTAGTTCCTCGAATGTGCTCGCTATAATCACTATGTTGTCAGCGAATCTGAGGTGGTTTAACTTGGTTTACTTGATGACTACTAGACAGTATGTTACAAGGAGACAATACAGAAATATTAAACAGATGAGCAGAGTATTTCAATGAATTAATAAATGATAAAGTCCAAGCAGGAACAGAAATACAACAACATACACAAGAAGAAACACAACAACAAACACAAGAACCGACAGAGCAGAATGTAACAGAAGTAATAGGAGTTTAAAAAATATTGAAAGGGCAGGAGAAAGCGGAGTGGCAGCAAAAATATTAAAAGTAGGATATATACTAGAGCACAAGATAGCTTGACTTATTGGAAAAATTTGGGAAAGCGAAAAAATACAAGAACAATGGTTCACATCACTTATCCGTTTAATTTACATGAAAAGTATTCAAACTGGACGTGAACATTATAAAGGAATCAGTTAAAACTAGTATAAAAGGTGCTAGCCAAAAAACAATTGATTAATTTTTTATACTTAAGTTACGAAACAACAGCTATGATGAAAACCTAGGTTTGCATATGCTTCTTATTAATATTAATCAGGCCTGCGTTTTAATCTGACGAAACGGACTATACGAAGTAGTAATATCACTAGAGATATCAAAGATGATACGATTAGTTACAATAAAACTAACTTATATAAAATCGTAATAGAAGGAAGTCTTTCAAATCCGTTTATTGCCAATAAATTATTGAAACAGAGAGATCCCCTCTCAACAGACTTATTTAACGTAGTACTAAAAAACAAATAATTTAAGAAGCCAAGATCCAGACAAGCGGCACAATTCTTAACAAAAGACAACAATGCGTAGATTTCGCAGATAACTTGGTATTTCGTGTAATAATGGAACTTGGAAAATGTTTGCTAAATTCGAAAAAAAAAACTAAAAAATATGGCCTGACTATAAATCAAGAAACAACCAAGTATATGAGAATGAGAGGGAAACATCCAAAACAAAATAAATGTTGTTCTTAAGCTATTATTTGTGACAAATATTTTAATGAGAATAAGCCACAATTTAAGGTTAACATGGATGGGCTAAGAATGATGAAGACTAAATATAAATTTGAGAATAGGAGCTAATGAATATCTAGACCTGAAAACCTAAAATAACGCAGAAAATCAAAGCACAGTGAGTAAGATGGGTATAAGGAAAAAAAGAAGAGGGAAACACAAAAAAAGTGGAAGAAAGAAATGGGAACAAGAGACTGAAAAATACAAGTATAATATATATATATATATATATATATATATTATATATATATATATATATATATATATATATATATATATATTATATATATATAATATATATAATATATATATATATATATATATATATATATATATATATATATACATATATATTTATATTTATATATATATATATATATATATATATATATATATATATATATATATATATATATATATATATATCTTATTATATTATTCCAAGTTCAAATGAGATAAAATTTATTTTTCTTTGTTTGGTTTTTTCCTTCCTAATTCATTAGTAACATAAACTCTGTTGCTTATTTAAGTTTAAATAGAGAGCAAAAGAAAATCAAATTAATAATGTCAAATGTTATGTAATTTTGCTAATTTTATAATAGGTACAATCCTCACAAGAATAAGTCTGTTGAAGATGCAACGCTTCATTCTTCTACATAATGTAGATTTTTATTTTAATATTTAGTATATTTTGAAAAAGAGTAAAATAAGCTAGAAAGCACAGTAAACCTTAAAGAGTTTTACTTAAAGGCCAGTATTGACTAATGAGTACAAGAACCAAAATATCCATATATATTAATACTCACATAGTCACTAAAGCCCTTTCAAAAAAAAGAGAATATATATATATATATATATATATATATATATATATATTATATATATATATATACATATATATATATATATATATTATATATATATATATACATATATATATATATATATATATATATATATATATATATATATATATATATGTGACAATAATAAAACTAAAACTGAACTAAACGCAACAAATATAAAATATGTATATTATAATTTTTTATCTATTTAGCCAATATAAGCTTTAATTTATTTTCATATTTATTTGCTATCCACCTTTCGGTTTAGATAGCTTAGTTAAATGTAATATTTTACAACTACTACAATATTCAGAAATATTATGTCTACTGCTTTCTGTGAATTTAACAAGAAATATGCGGTCTTACTTTACGAAATAAAATTGAAATTCAATTTTGCATTGAAGTGGGATTCGTTCCAGTCTTTTCATTTAAAGAAAGTGCAATATAGCGGAGACTTTTATTAACTTGACTTCATGTCGGCTGAAATATAATATATAATCAACAAAACAATAAAATAAAATTGAGAAAATTTTTGAATAAAAAGAATATACTAAAAGGAAACGGAAATGCTTAAATCCTATTATTTGTAATTTTTCTAATTGCTAATATACCGTGTTCCTAATTTAACAACACCAGGATATATTAAAATAAACTGCACGACAATCTTAGAGGAAAATAAACAAATTAGGTTTTAGCGAAAGGTCTGCTCATTTGCCATGCTGCAATATCTGTACCCGGGGACAAATTTGGAAAATTTCAGTGGATAGTTGTTGTTTGGATAAAAGAACAGTCTAATAGCTGATAGGCTCGCAATGAAAAAAGAGAATCACATCTCTGGAGGCTTTTACCATGACAAATTTAGTAGGGACACACGCATAGCATCTTTTATTCAAAGCATGTTACAAAAGAAGCAAAATGGATCATTGAACCGATTCTGTAATTGGGTTGAACTGTAAGTGTATCCAAAATAATTAATTTACTAATATTTGTATTTTGAGAATGATTGCCGAAGTGCAAATTGAAATGTCAATAAACTTACTTTAACCTTTAATTGTGGCTTATTCCCATAATGTAGCTTATTAAATAATAACTACTTTAAAATTCCACAAGAAAATAGCTTTAGAACAATGTATCCAAAAATAAGAAACTCCAAATTATTGTAAGTTAGACCTTATTACATGATCTTGTTTTATCTTGTAAATGATTACAACTTCAAAGATCTGGCAATTATATTTCGCAATTTTTGTATATAGTATATATAGTATAGTCATGTTACGATTTAAGTTCATTGGTTAGTAAGTGTCTCTAACTTTATGAAAATCTAGTGAACCTAGAACTGAAACTTGGTTTTTTCAACCTAATTGTATATTATTAAACAAACAGAATATTTTTATGAAAGATTTGCATCTTCATGTTAGCAAAATGAAGTTAGGTATGCTAAGAACTGAAGTTTTTTGGCACCGCAGCATCAAATGAATACCTACTCTCTGAACACACATTTATTCTGGCCGATTTTCATCTTCATATTTTCAGAACATTTATAAGTTATTACTGTTATGATTTTTTGTTAATTTGTAGTACGTGCGTCAGTGAATTTAAAAAAATCTGGATAGGCAATTATATTTAATACCGATAATTATCCCTATACATTTATCTATAAAATGGTAGACAAAACGTAGGTATATTTTTACAAATATTACTTTTGTCCGATATTTTTTTATCTAGCTTAAGGGCCTCCACAACTAAGGCCATTGGCATGGTATAGTTTATTTATTCTTAGAGATTGCATAATAGGTATTAATTTTTATAAAAAATAATAGTGCCTTTGAGGAACTGTAGTACTTTGGTGTATTCACTTTAATAGTTTAGAATGTATGAAAGTTGTGTCTTAAAGTTATTTTTCGGGGCTTGGCTAGTGTACTGTTGGCAGTCCGTTAATATAATTTGGTTACGCTTAGGGCACAATGACACTGTTAACATATTACTGTTGACTGTTGAAATGTCTGATACTTAATAGATGTACCTGTGCTATATCATTTACAAACCAATAAGATCGATATTTAAGTCGATTTTTAAATCTCTAGCGGATATTTTTGGGACATCTCATATAATCCCTACCTTAAGGAAGGACAAATTTTATTTTAAATCAGTTCCAGAACCATATTATCTAATGGAATAAGCAAGCAGTTAGTGACAACTATCAATGTGATATCATTACCATACATAAAAGCATTATCGAAAAAAGCTACAACGATTGGAAATAAATTCAACATTTCAACAACATTCAAAGAACAAGCACATTGAGATACATTTTATGTAACTGTAATTGTTAGACTTAGTTTTATATCTAAAACTAAGTCCAACAATGAACAAGAAAGAACAAAGAATTTATTTATATAATACTTTGTGAATGCGAACAATTTTATTTAGGTAAAACATCAAGACCATTAAACGTTAGAATAGGTAAACATCAATCTTATATTAAAAATAGAGAATTTGATAGAATTTAAATAAATGGAAATAACACGCATGGAAAAATAAACAAAGAGTTCACTGGAAGGATTCAAGTCAAACGATTTAAAGAGACGCCAAACTCTGATATTATGTGTATGTTATTTTTAAAATAATGAATCCTCAATATGTTATTGACTTTCTAATAGTGGTATTTTGTTTCTATTTATTTCGTCTTTTAAAATGGGTACAGATTCTACTACATTCTGCCCAGGAATTGGATTAATTTAACGAGAAAATTGGATTCATTTACAACTTTGAGACCGAATTAAATATCATTCTGTATAGCTGTAAACAATGGGTTCAACGAACAAACAACTAATAAAATTTTAAACCAAAAATTACATAAGAATGTCCTGAAATTAGTATTTTCACTACCAGAAAAAAAAGGCAGTACCTTCTTCTAGATTACATAGACATTATTACATATGCAAGATATCAACAGAAATAGCCAAATAGATAAATAAAAAGAAAGGAATAGCATTAGTTTTTAAAACAAACAACAACTTAGGCAAATATATTAAAAACAGCAAGAGCCAAAATAAAAAGCACTTACAGAATGGTGTATACAAACTTAAATAATATGGTCACTGACAAAAACTTACCTAGAAAAACACACCCTATATACGCACTTCATCTTCTAGATTATATTCGTTAAGGCCTTAAGTTATCTTAATTAGAATCTATGGAAATTACTAAAGTTAAAAATACAAACACTCCTAAGTGACTCCTAAGTTCTCCTAAGTGACCTAATCCTCTAAGTGACTTGAAACAAACAGTTTTCCTTTCCCCTGCCTATTCAGTTAAAGACTATTAAGTGTAAACACATACAAAAAAAAAGATTACTTGAGAAAGGCACTCTGTTGAAACAGCTGTAGTGATAAGATATAATAAATTTTTGGGCGATTTTAAAAACAAAGTTTTTAGTATTTTATTTTTATATTAAATTAATTTTCACCAAGTAACGATCGAATTCATCACTTAGTTGTGGTTTATTCACATAAAATAAAGTTGATGAGTATTTCAAAAATTAATATTTCAAAAGACAAAGAGTTGTAGTATAAATACTCCATCAAACAAAAATCCGTTAATAGAGACTAGTAAAGCTTAATCGCTATTTATTACAAAATAACACGACCAAATTCGATTACGTGCCGATAAAATCTAGAATCGATTCTGTCATTCTCTCTTAGATATATGCCTTTAAATGCCTCCATACAAAATATCTATTAGAACTGGCGGATCTAATAAACGGAAGCAGGCAAAATACATTTTACTAAAACTAATAATGTGGTGAAAGCCCGGCAACGCCGCCTAATGTACATCATACTTCATTCGAGCTATCAGTTGAAACCCTGCATATTTTATGAGACCAAAAACCGTTGGGGTTCTTGGGGAAATTCGACTGCTCAATAATTTAGTTACGCATGCAATTTCATTATGAATTGAAGTTGCTTCGTTTTTGGCGCGCGTCAATTTCGAAACGTAGGTCTGGGAAACAATTTAGTCACTTTACAGAGATTGTCCCAGTGTACCGAACTTCAGACGGCTCAGATGAATAAATTATCTTTCAGGGAGCACTTGTATTCTGATGTTTTGCATTCAATCTCCACGTTTTTGCTTTTCTTTACTTTTTCGTATTTCTTAAATCTGAATGGCGAGAAGTGTTTTATATTGAAGCTTGTTTTGAAATTATATTTTTAAAAAAGGAATGGGCTTGTCAGCACCGTTTTTCTTAAACACGTTTAAATGCTTATGTTATAAATTTCAGTTTGTGAAAAATTTACAACAAAAATATACTGCCGAAAATCTGTTTTATTTAAGGTTGTATGTCTGTAAAAAAAAGTTTGACATCGATTTTTCAACTACATTTTGCAAAACATTGCAAAAACTTTATCTTACCAGTTTATGCAGTATTTTTTCTAAGGTAATAAAGAAATTGGCTCACCAGCAGGTTCATTGGCATACAATAGATTAATGATAAAATTAAAATTTTAGAAATCTCGGATCAAATTAAATCTTTAGTATTTGCATAAGACTTGCCATCAGATGAGAATCTTCTAGCTTTAACTTTTACCAACACAGCAACAGTTAAAGTGGCTTTCAGGCAATTGAGTGACTTAACGATCTTATCGATGAATTACAAATATTATTAGTTATCAGATAAGGTGAAAAGCTTAAGTTCGCTCGGAAAAATATTCTCATGAGATTTTTTGCACACTTGTTTTCAGGAGATACCCCAAAATAAGGTTCAAGAATTCACCCAAGAGAATAGTAGTTCAAATTTCTTAAGCAATTGTTTTAAGCAAATTGTAGCAACCAATATTTTGGCCTGTATTTCCTTTTTTAAGTTTTTTAGGTCTGACTAGTTTCATATTATACTAGGCAGGTGTATACATAAAACCTAATGGTTGTCATATGTAGTGATATGTTAAGCAACAACTAATTTTGCTTTACACACCGGAGAAACCGCAGACGTTCGGATACAATAAGCGTCTCTTAGCAAAGACAATGACGTCGACTTTGCTAAGTATCAAGACAATTACTCTACACACAAACACACACACACACACACACACACACACACACACTACATTAATAAACTTATCTTGATTGAGACTGGCTGAATGACAATTGTCCAAGCCAAAACACACAAAAAAAAACTAATTTTGCTTAACCAAGTATCAAATTGTGCTCGAGACAGACATGTATGGCTGAAATCCCAGAGGCATTATAAAAGTTTTAGTGACTGACTACATGTTCGTGTCGTAAAGAATTCCCAAGAAAACTTGTGAATGAGTATTTTTAAACAGGTTTTTGTATACTTGTATGCTACAGATTAGAATTAAGTGAAGCAATTGTGGAAATAAATGAAGGTCTTAATGGGCTTATTCCTCCTTACTAATAGTATTAGAAAGTGAAGTCTAAATAATTTATTAACGAAAAATAACTTGTGAAAGAAACTTTATTGGTACATCCACTGTAATTATTCCGAATTCCAAAACTATATAAGAATATTGAAGTGCGTTAGTTCAGATTTTAGCAAATACTCATAAAAGATTCTTTAAAAACAATTAAAGGTACCCTTTATCACCAACAGATGTCCATTAAGAAATATTCAAATTCCTGGCAGAGATATAGTAATCATTTAAAATTTTCAAATTTAAAACAATTGAAAAAGGTGTCCAGTACATTAAAAGAACTTTCGTAGAAAGACATTCTATAATGTATAAAAAAAGTGGACAACCTACAAAATCAACCTAAAAAATAAAGGAACTAATGCGGTCAAAACGACAGATTTATGACCAAACTAATTTTAGGTTCCATAGTGAAGTCAGAAAATTTAAAGCTAATGCAATAAGTTTTGATCAGAAAAAACATAAGTCCAATAAGAATGGACCCCAAAGGTTGCATCCTTATTGGACTTGTGTAAAGTCGAAAAACCCACTCTTGGTGGCGCATTAAACTGGAAGACCTTAGGAAGACAGCAAAAACAGCTTTTATTAAAACAAAATGCACTACCCTCAAAGAAGATTAAAAGTTTGCGTTTCTTAAACTCTGAGAGTTTAAGAAACTCTGTAGACAAAAACAAAGAACTGCTTGAAAAGCCTAGTGTAAGGAAATTGAAGATAACGCATAGGCCTTTTCTTATGGTGCCTATTCAATTAATGGATGTTGGCGACAATTGTGGAATACTCCTCTCGAGTATTGTGTGGCTCTAAAAAGTTCATGGCCATTGAGATTTGTCCATTCTCTTATGTTTTTAAGCCATGAGTATTTCTTTCTTCCGATGCCTCGTTTTGCTTCTATCTTCCCTTTCATAATAAGCTTTAAGAACTTGTACTTGGAATTTCGAAATATATGACCCAGATAAGCGGTTTTTCTTCTTTTATTATTGGCAGCAATTTTCGTTCTATACCCATTCTATTTAATACTTAGACATTTGTTGTGTGACCTGGCCAGGGAATTTTAAGTAGTCTTCTAAATACCCACATGTCAAAGGCCTCTAATCGGTTCATCACATTGGCCTTGATGGTCCAGGTTTCTACACCATATAGCAGTATGGAGTAAAAGCAACATTTTACAAAGCGATATCGAAGCATTAAGTTGAGGCTGCTGTTGCTTGGCAAGGTTCTCATATTATCTCATATTAGTAAATGCTGTCCTGGCTGGCTCAATCATGCTACGTATATCTATGTCTGGATCTAGATCTTCAGTTATCCAACTACCGAGATATCTGAACTAGGGGACCTTTTGGATGTTCTTGTTGTTTACTCTTATATTCAATTGCATATTTCGTGTTCTACTAACCACCATTACCTTCGTCTTGTCTATATTAATCTTCAAGCCCACTCGTTCTCCTTCAGTGTTTATTCTATCTATTAGTCGTTGTAGCGCTTCTTGGCTATCAGCTATTGTGACTGTATCATCAGCATAGCGAAGATTATTAATAGTCTGTCCGTTAATTTTAATTCCATCTTCAGTGTCACTTAAGGCTCTAGGCCTAAAGGCTATAAAAAGGCTCTCAAAGTACTTATATCGGCATATTAACGAAGGAAGATGAAAGCAAAACCAATCATTGCGATAGTGCTAAAATCTATACTAGGTATTTTCATAGACATTAAGGGAGCGTTTAATAAAACGACATTTCCAACTATCACCTTAATGTCAGGAATATCCCGTAGCTGTAAGCGAATGGATATTCAGTATACTCTCTAAAAAAACAATAAGCATGTATGTAGAAGACGTTTGAGATGCAGACGACATTGATGTCCTGCAACGCAATAAGTTTAAGAACACACTATGTGAGAGATTACAAGTTGCTCTTAGACTAATAAAAACATTCAAGGAACATTTACTATCTATAAATTCGAAGAAGATAGAGATGGTCCTCTTTACTAGAAAAAGAAAAATCTCGGGTTCAATATGCTCAAAAATTCTTAACAGTCCAAACTTTTCTGACATGGTATTACCTTTTACAGCAAGTTGTGCAGTGCCGACGAATATTTGAAAGCACTTGAGGCCTGATTATTGCGTACTAAATGTACTACAGGAAGCAGCGGTCAACAAACTATACCATATTCAGCGAATGGCTTGCCTCAATATAATATGTGCCATGAAAATAATACTATATGCTGCTATGGAGTTGCTCATTGGTATGATCTATCTAGACAGATATGTCAAAGAGGTAGCGCTGGTGACAATGATGTGATTACTTTTAACGGGAGAAAATTTTGATGAAGGAATGGAACAATTGAGAACTCGTTTCTGGCGTGGTAAGTTAGATGTGTTACCTCTGCTACAGGCAGGGTGCGACACAAGTAAACATAATTTAATTTTTGACAAACACTACAAAATCTAATTATTATAGTACATGGAGTCAAACGTACCAAATACGTATTCCATATACACCGATGGCTTTAAAATGAAATGGAAGAAGGCTCAGAATGCGCAATATACTTTTGATCACTGAACCTAAAAATAAAGTATGTGGCGAGTAAAAATGCCATTGTAGTTGGCACACAACTGGCTGGTATTTCCAGTCACAGAAATAATAATTTAAAAATTTAGAGCCAGGAGAACCATAATAATCTGCACTAATGACAGACAAGCGCTACTAACTTTTAACATACCACATATCACATTAGAGTTAGTAATGGAGTGTCACAAGTCACTTACTCAAGCTTCGTATGGTAATAACATCGTCCTGAGATAGGTTAAAGAACACAATAAGTATTAAGGCAACCGCATTGCTGAACAAATAGCCTGAAAAAAAGTTAGGGCGCTTTTCAGTTGCTGAACTACAACAATCACGAAATTTGTCCAATTTTACTCGTTTAAGCAAATCGTCTAAATATTTGAAAACAGACAAGGTGTAGACTTACCGAGGTAACACTAAGTAACCTTAAAAAGTCAGCATCAAATAAATACTTGGGAATGACTAGAAAAAACCTTAAAAATTGGTTGCTTAACTGGCATTTGTCAGCTAAGCAAACACCTTCACCCACTGGGACTAGTAGACAAACCTCTATGCAGAAACTGTAAATCAAAAATCTAAACTGTAGAGCATATTCTATGTAAATAGTCTAGCCTACATCTACCATATAAGGGAGATATCCTCTGGTTACTTGTCGATCTTCCTAAAAATGGTAGGATAAACAATAAGCTAAGGACGACATCTCCCTGTGAGGACAGGCAATGGGTCAATTGTGCCCTAAACACTGTGAGAGTTTTTTCGACCATTTTACTATACAGATACAAATTAAAACTACTGCAACGGCCAATTATTAAACAGAAGACGAAATATTGTTTCTAAAGCATGCTTTTTGAGATGATGCTGTTAACATTTTTCAATCGATCCCTAGAAGCTATAAAAAATGTTGTTAAACCTTATTTATATAAATGTAAAAATTATGAAAACGTAGATCTATCATAAGTATACACAAGACTGTGAAGTAGAATCCGCAAAATAGTACGATTAGCAAAATAATTCTTTACAAGACGTTAAAGAAACAAGTCCACAATGAAATATATTAAAACTACGTTGAGGTCGTTTATCTTAATCGTAATTGAAATAGAGTAACAGTTCTTTTAGTCCCAAAAGTAAACGTGTTGACGCAATCTTCGATTTCGAGAAGTTAAGAACCGCTTTTAGTAACTATCAAGATAATATCTTTTACAGAAATTCATAGCTTGTATATTGGTGGTGATATTAATAAGAACAAAATCGTTTTTGATCGAAGCGGGTGCGGTTAGAAATAATAAGGGGCCATCTAAGATTATTACCAGAATCCGTACAATTATGACATCAACTGACTGGCAAGTCTTTGACCAGTGTTTATTGAGATTAGATCTTTCTCTTTTCTCCTTTCTCCTTTCATATGAAGAAACAGAAAATGTTGTCCGCCTAATAACTACGTACTTAAGACGTAACTTTACCCTGCCACCATTAGAAAATGTTAATGACACATTTTGATGGATACCGTAGAGGATGACATGAAGAATGGTCAAAAATATGAATAATAGAAAAATTTTAATAGCTAGAGCTTTTGTAAAAGTTCGAGATGTCGTTCCTCCCAGAATCGAAAGAAAATCAAATAGAGTAAGAGAAATTTGTTAGGATAGTGTATTCCTTTAGTATCTGTTTCTCCCTAATCAACATTTTTAAAAGCAATGTTTACTAATTAATTTCACAATAATAGAAAAGTATACGATATAATAAAAATACGATATTAAAGTATAATATATATTTCTATACATCCAACGTAATGGAGACGCGTAAAATAAATATATAGTAAACTACATTTTGTCCTGTAGAAACTAGATATTAAATCAATATTTTAACAAATAGAAATTAACTTTAAATCCGAATATAATATTGTATCCTCATACAAACATGAAAGTAAAAAAGCCAGCGAACTGAAAACATGTCGACGAAAGCAACATTAAATGCTCCCACTGCATGTACGGTCCAGTCAATATTACCCGACAAAATCCGTCATATCCATTTCAGTTTCCGCTGACAAACACAACCTTTTTTAATTTGATCATTTGGTTATCCCATGATTTCGTTTAAAGGGTCCCATTTGCTAGCAAGCAGGTAAAGCCTCGATAATCTGGATGTACATTTCAAATGCTTTACAAATGGTGCTTTGTGAATTTTCAATTTGTGAAATGCGAGCTTCTATTGAAAAAAAAAATTATCGACTTTGCCGTTTTGCAGGTGGTCCTTTTACTTTTTTAATTGTGATATGGATGGTAATGAAAAAATATTAATTCTCCATGTTTAAAGAGAGCGTCCGATGCATTAGTCTTGTTAAACACATTGAGCGAAATTTATTCCCTAATTTAAGTAACAAAAAATAAAAACATATATGATTCATAATACAAAGGCAATATTAAAAAACATTTAAACTGTTACTTTTCATTATTCTGTCCACAAATGTTGTGTTTCTGAAAAGAATCTAAAAACTATATTTAAAACTTATGAAATTAATTATAGCGCATATTAATCGTCATATTTGTCATTGCCATATTTTTATTATGGCGGTAGATAATATAAAAAATTTAATTATATTTCACTGTTTTATATCATTTGATGCCAAAGCATAGTCATCAACAAGTACAATTTACATTTTGTCTATATGAACCTATTTTTAAACTTTTTTTTTAGACAATTTCCGAACATTTTTATTAATATAATGTTACGGTTTTACTGTCTTTTGTTTAAAATATGTTATTTATTATTAGAATGTTCTAACACTTCTTGTTCATCTGCTAGTACCGACTTTACTAATGAAGGTTGACTATAACCATTGAGTCATGATATTTGCCGTCTATCAGAACCCCTGTTTATGCTGTCGTTCTTCTTTTATTGGTGGTCTGTCTGTCTCTTTAAATTCTGTGCAACACGATTTCGTTCGTAATATTTATGATCGGTCCACGGTATTTTAAAAATTACTCTAAAAAGCCACATCTTATAAATTTCCAGCTTTCTCATCAAGTGAAAATTAACAATCCTTCGGCACCATAAAGAAAAATAGAATGGATATATCATTTGATCATACGATATCGTATTTCTGATTGAGATTTTGGTTACTAACAAATTTCCATATCTTCTCTAGGCTACTGTTGATTGCTCTATTCCTAATTAAATTTCTGATTTCGCATTTAGACCTTTGGTAATTCAATCTAAGTACTTTATTTTGTCCACTCGTTCATTATTTTAATTTTTTTTTAATCCTCGTTACGACTTTACCGCTCTCACCATGATAACCATGGTTTTTGTTTGCTTTATGTTTATTTTTTAAATAAACTGTTCACCAGTATCACAAATAGTGTGTAGTAGCGCCTATGGGTCTATCTTACTTTTAGCAAGAATGACTGTATCATCGGCATAACGAATGGTATTTATATTTTTACCATTTATCTTGATCCCTTCTACGTAGTTTTAAAGTAAATGTGTAAATGTCACTTCGGAGTATATATTAAATAGTAATGGTGAAAGTACATAGCCTTGTCTCACAACTCTACTTATCTGTTGCGCATTTGTGCTATTTTCATTTAATGTTATCACAGCCTGTTGGTTCCTATAGAGAATATTCACTATCTTTATATAATTTTTGTCGAGCGTTTTTGCTTTAGACATTCCATGCGAATATTATGTTTACCTTTGTCTAAAGCTTTCTCTAGTTTTCTATAGCTTTCTATAATACTCTATAAATGATATGAAACGAGAGCTTAGTTAGTCTTGACATTTTTTAGCAAGAGTTCTGACACTATACAAAGCTTCTACTGTTCCGAAGCCAAAACGAAAACCAAACTATCTTTTACTCATATCCGCTTCACACTTTCTGAATATTTTGGCATATATAACCTTTGAAAAAGTTTTCAATAGTTGTCTCATTAAGCTGATCTATAGTCATTACAGTCTTTGGGATTCTTGGTTTTTTTTAGCGAAACATGAAATGGAATAGTAGCCATTCTGTAGGTATGTCGCCAGATTTGTATATATTGTTTTTTCGCTTAAATTGTGTTCATTTATGAGTTTAATCAGCTCGATGTGAATTTTATCTGATCCCATTCTTGTGTAACTGAAAAAATTTTCAATATATTTAGTCCATACTTATTTTATGTCAATTAGATTATCAATAGGTTTATTGTTTTTGTCAATTAACCGGTTATGCGTTTGTTCGTGATATTTCTCTGAATTCTTTCTAATTTTTTTAAATTTATCAGATAATTCTCTGAATTTAGTATGTAAATAATAATGATTGTTTTTTTTCTGCAATTCCTCTATTTCAATGCATGTTTCCATTAAGAAGAAACACTAAGTTTATTTATTCTTTATCAACACTTATTTAATTTTGGAAGAAATTGCTGTAGATGCCTTCGTCAATGGGTTGAGAGACAGTGAACTACAGAAATCTATACGACTAGCAAGACCGACAGTTTTAGGTGAAGCGCTCGCCATTGCCTTGGAACACGAGATAGCCAGTCGAGTTTCACGGAGCTATCAAGTACGAACCTCTGAAGAAAGTGACAAACGAAACGATAAACGTCTGGAGGAAATCGTAAGGAAAATAGTTCGTAACATCATGCCGAAGAGACATAAATCCAGATGTTGGAATGGTAACAACGAAGGTCACATTCGCCTCAAAGTGCAAGAAAATAATACAACAGTCAGAAAGCTAGAACAGATCGAGCACTGGGCTGGAAAAAGTCATTCAAATGCTGATGCTCAATCAAGACGGCCATACAGTGCAAATCGTAATCATTGTCTTAAATTAGAAGAACGACTTTGCTCCGTGAGGCGAACCACCGTTATTCATTATCAATGGCAGTCTCAACAGCTACAAGACGCTCAAGCAGATGATCCATGTATAAAAAGAGTATTGGATTGGGTGCGTCGAAGTGAAAGATCTTCTTGGCAGGACATTAGTGCATGTAGTCCTGAAGTCAAGTGTTACTGGAGCCAATGGAATTGCCTAGTGCTAAAAGATGATCTTCTTTATAGAACCTTTGAAAACGATGATGGTACAGAATCTAAGCTTAAGTTGATTGTACCTAAAAGTAAAGTGTCAGAAGTATTGCGTCAGTTACATGACGGTGCATCAGGTGGACACTTTGGTATTACGAAGACTCTGCAAACGGTTCGAGAACGGTTCTATTGGGTGAACTGTAAAGATGATGTAGAAAGATGGTAGCGGAAATGTGAACTGTGTGCAACCAGTAATGGTCCAGTTGGTAAAAATAGGGCACCTATGAAACAGTACAATGTTTGTAGTCCTATAAAAAGAAAGAGTAGCAATGGACATTGCAGGTCCACTTCCAGAGACGAATGATGGAAATAGATATATCCTGGTAGCTATGGATTATTTTACGAAATGAACTGAGGCCTACGCGATACCAAATCAAGAAGCTGCTACCGTTGCAGAGGTACTTGTTAAATAATTCTTCAGTCGATTTGGTGTTTCTTTGGAGATCCACTCCGACCAAGGGCGAAACTTCGAGTCAACCCTTTTCCAAAAGGTTTGTAAATTGATTGGTGTCAATAAGACCAGAACGACACCCCTGCATCCTCAATCAGATGAAATGGTCGAGAGAATGAACCGAACGATGGGCAAACACCTGTCCAAAGTTGTATCAGAACATTAAAGAGATTGGGACCAGCACATTCATTTATTCCTTATGGCCTACCGCTCGGCCGTAAATGAAACTACAGGCCAGACTCCAACCTGCCTGATGTTAGGTCGTGAAGTTCATTTGCCCTGCGACCTAGGGTTTGGCTGCAGACCTTCCGAAGAACATGTTGCAAAAGAAGATTATGTCGACCGCCTAAAGTTAAGAATAAACAACATTCATGAACTTGCCCGACAACACATCCAGTTAGCCAGTGACAAAATGAAAGATCAATACGATTCTCGATGCAAGAATGAAAGCTATGAAGTAGGTGATCTTGTTTGGCTTTATAATCCACAACGTCGTTGTGGCTTGTCTCCTAAACTGCAAAGACAATGGGAGGGTCCGTATGAAATTAAAAAAAAATAAATGACGTAATATGCTGAATTAAGAAGTTGCCGAAAGGTAAACCAAAACTAGTTCACATAAATCGTCTTGCACCTTATACTGGCTCAAATGAAACCAAAGAAGTCCGAACCCTTCAACATGAGATCAAAGATGATCGGCGACCAAGTTTTAAAAGTTTATGTCAAATTACGCAAAGAGAAAGAGTGCCAGATTCGGCGTGACGACAGAAGTTCAGCAGGATCTTTTTAGTGTTCCGCATAACGTCTCTCTAGCCCACTGTGTTGCCCAAGATCTTGAGATGACTAAAAAAATCTCATCTGTATTTTATAAGAAATTCGGTCGTTTAAACGAGTTAAAAAACCAACAGCCTAAAGTTGGAAAAGTACTGAGATTAGAAGATGGTTCTCGATCTTTGCTGTATATGGTGACGAGGAAGTGGTATACAGGCAGGGCAAGCTACGAGGATATATGGCGTGCTCTAACTAATTTGAAGAAAATCGTGTGCAATTATGACATCAAGAATTTGACCTTACCCAAGATAGGCCATGCACTAGATAAAATTCCACCCGTCAAATAACGAATTAGAGGTGGGACTACTCCCGAATATTCTCGAACATAATAACTTGTATATATATATATATATATATATATATATATATATATATATATATATATATAGTATATATATATATATATATATATATATATATATATATATATATATAAGTAACGATAAATGAGGTAGTTAGTTGATAAGAGAATACCGAACTGTGAAGTTATAAATAAATATATTTATATAAATTCGAACCGCTCGTTTTACTTAAAACCGGTACAATATATTGGAGTTTTAACTAATGGAGGCAACGTATATTTTTTAGTTTACCAGTATTCAAAATAATATGGTCATTAATTTAAAATATTTACATTGCTAACATATTTTTGGTGTTTTATTTTATATCACAAGATAATAACGTTGTTTTTGTAAGTAAATACAGATTAACAAACTTCTGTAACATAATATATATTATATAATTAATATTTAACAGAATGCTTTTAAGTAATTTAAAATATTTCTGGTGTAAAAGGAGAAGAAAATTATTTCTGTTTGCTTTGTCTACTACGAAAACCGCACGATCTCCGGTTAACTTGTCGATGATCCGTTATCTTGAAATAAACCAATGGATCTAATTTCCTTTTAAGTCTTGTTTGATGTACATATTTCACTGGGGTTATCAGCTGGACGTATGCAAATTTGATGCGAACAAAATTCAATGGAATTCCTGGTTTATTCCATTGGCAGTATAAATAAATTTAATCGGAGGGTAACTTCGCTTCTCAGGAAGAATTTGTAATCAGATATTTTTTTTTGAAAAAGATTATTTGTGAGTTATTTCCATAAAATTTTGTTAAAGAATTAAATACAAAATAAATCATGTTGACATCAATAAATATTTTCCGATAAAATAAATTATGCTAGGTTAATATAAAACTCGTTTTTCTGCATAATAGAAAATAAACTTTATTTTAAATAGTATCCTAAAATATTTATTATTCCAAAAAAAATAATTGTAGTGTCTATTACAAGTAATTATCGGAATAATGTCTAGATATTTTATGTTGGATTATTTCATGCAAAGTACTTACGCTAGGTATGGAAGTTTAATAATTTATTGTTGGCCTAATGTTCCGCCTGTAGAACCTCTCTCTTATGTGTGTATTAGTAACTTAAATTATTGTTGTCTACCGATCGTTGGTATACGTTTTGATGTTGAAAAATATTACCAAGAGCTCGTTGCATATATTTATATAGCACTTTTCATACAAAAATGCTTGTACGTCATTCAAGATTTGAGATATCAGAACCCCACAGATTTGTCAAAAACATCAGAATAGTTAGAACGTGAGGAATTTTTAAAATGTCAACTATTTGTCAAACTATTATATTAACAGTAAATGCACTTAGTTTTAAGACAACGGCAACACACTAAAATACATAAGAAAAACTTTCTACAGACCATTTATTTGTTTTAGCATAGCACAATCACAATACAAAACAATAATTAGTTTTTATAGCCATTAATCTAAATTTAATATGTATTTATAAAAACAATTTAATAATATTAGATTATATTATGATTAAATTGTGTAAGAAATCTAAACAAACAAATTTCTTAATCTAAAAAGGCGGCAACACTCCATACAATTTTACCACACGCTGAACTGTAAATAAAATTTTTTATTCCCGAATCAGTTGCGTACAATTGTCTTATCTACTTAAATAAATTAATATTTTGTGGAATATTAGACTCCAAGAGTTATTTCATAAAATTTATATTATTAATAATAACAAATGTTTTTGGTTATTTAATCAATATAATTATAAAATTCCCAATATAATGATGAATACATTTTTCTAATTATTATACCATGTTGACACCTATGAAAGATCGAGTAGTTTCGTATGGGTTTATTAAAGACTTGAAAAATGAAATTTAATTACATGTTAGATCGATGTATTAAATGTTTAATTTTTTTCAAAATGGTTACTAAGACTTGGTGGGGAGCTGGCGTAGAAACCACCTTACTATCCTGTCGTGCCTATATCAGGTCCATACTGGATTGTGGATGTATCTTGTACGACTCTGCTAGTTCACAAAATAGAACCCAGTTCTACGTGTATGTCTTGGTGCTATGAAAACAACTGCAGTGGAACCTCTTCATGTGAAAGCTATTGAGCTTCATTTAAATCACAGACAGTTCTTTGCAGACAAATTTTTTGTCGGATTGAGAAGATAACTGCTCAAGACTTTTCTGTGGAACTCTGAGAACCTCGGAATCTTGTTTGTATGTAAATATAAATAAAAAGAGGATAATACAAAAAAGTATATTGAAAGTATATATGTGTACTGTTTTTTGAACATACTGATGATGTTGAAAAGATGCTATATTTCACTTGTTTAACTTGTATCTTATTTTAATTTTGGTACTTAAAGCATATTCTTCAGCTCTTCGTTATAGATATTTTGTGGACTGTACGGTCATTAAATTTTTATGTTTAATCTATTAGTCATGTTGTAATTGGCTGATTGACACCTAGTCTATGCCAATTAAAAAAAAATTCTACACATACAAGTTTATTCGAATTAGTTATTATTAGAATATTATTTAACTTATTTTGATATTCTTCTGAAGTTATTTTCGTGTATCATCTTAACACAATATGCTATTTTTACTGGAAATAAGTCACATTTTTTTTTAAATAAGTTAATTTTGGAGTGTACTTAGAAAATATAAATTTGTATTTTAAAAAGAAAATGAAAATCAAGTTTAAAATATAAACTTATTTTAAAGCATACTTGTGACTCATTTCCAGTAAAAATAGTAACTTATATTGTAATATGTATTAAATAACCCTAGCCTTATATTGACCTCTGTTACCAACTGTTCAATAATTTCCGCTCTATCCCTCGTCCGATCGTTCAACTTTTATCAGTCTGGTCATCCATTAAAATTTCCCCGCAACCCTTTGTTCCTACTCAATGTTTCGTTAAACCTTCTCTTGGCCTTAGAATGAAATTCAGGTGACCGCTCGACCACTTACCATTCTACTCCCTGTGAGTTTTATTCACTAAAGCTTTCTAAATTGGGATGAAATACGCCTTATATGATACTTAGGATAAAACACGTAGTGGCGTAGCTTGTTATTCGAGACACAGACATAGACGTTAATAGCCATATTTATGTTATACAAAAGAAAGCTATATAAAAATATTATATATATTTTAAATAACTCTAAATCATATGTCATACACCTATTATCTCGTATGGAGTTCCCTATGAGGAATAAAAATCCCCATAAAAAGTGTCTGCTCCCATTGTTTATTAATATACAGGGTGAGTTGCGAATTTTGACTGAAAATTTTAATCTTTTGAACGATAAGTTGTATGTATCTAATATTTTCGTTAAACGTTATACTACAATTACCTAATCTACTGATTTATTAAACAAAAATTATTTTAGTTTGTTCATAGCAAAAATTTCATCCTGTATACGATTTTTGGAAACTTAAATAAGAATTGCATAAGTACTATAAATTGACAATTCAAATACCATATTAATTTTTTTCTAACACAACCACTTAATTTTTTATTAAAACAAATTAAATTTTACTATGACTTAAAAGTTTGGCAAAGTTAATCAGCATTAAAAAAACTTTTTTCGTAAAAATTAAATCTTTTTGAACAAACAGAATAAACATGTCGGACCCGATTCAACCTGGAAAAAATCAGAACCGGTTTTAAAAAATCAGGTTCGGTTTGTTTGTAAATTTTAAATAAATGTTTGTTTAAAAAAATTTAATTGTTGAAAGATAAATTAAATTTTTTACACCAATGGTTCACTTTGTTAAATTTTTATTTTATTTCATAGTCAAATTAAAGCAGGTAATCGTATGAGAAAAAAAGGTGTTACAGTAGTCGGTACAGTAGACTGGCGCGAAGGCCTATACTATGTTTTATATGTTTTTAAAATTTAATAAAGTAATTTTAATATCTATTTATTATTCATATTTTAAACAAATTACGATATATTTAAATAAGTCACTGAATTAATATGTTTGCTAATACCGACAGCTCTTCACGTATTAACAATGCATAATATGTGTTGTTTATTTCTGGCAGAAGTGTCAAATTTAAACAAAATATGAAATTATAATAAAACTATTGATTTTGGACGTCAGCATGCGAAGGCGGATCCAATTATTTGAATTTACAATGACTTCACTTAATTTTTTCTATCTTCTTCCTCTTTGGTACTAGGATGACAAGAGAATAATATTTTAATCTTTTGTACAACTTTCTTGCTTTTTTGCTTAAAGTCGTCTTACGAAATCGACCTACGTATAAAACCAGCTTAATTCTATTTAACCAATTTATTTGCTATCATATTTTTTGCTGATCACCAAATTCGCAGCCAATAGTTTAAGATCAACAAAATTTTCAAAAGAATTAAAAATTGAATTTTTAAAATGATAAACTTCTGCCGGTCTTTTCACCACCAGGTAAATATTGTCCTATCAGACGGATAATTATCTGAAGGGTAGGGATGGCGGTTTTTTGACAAAACACCCGTTTTCGGTTTTATTAGTTTTTTTTTGCTTGCGGTTTAACCTGGCGGTTATAACCGGCCAAAAGGAATCGGTTTTTCCAAAAACCGGTTTTTGGTTTTTTAATACAATAGATTACAAAATTACATATGCAATGCACTTTAGTTTGCGATACTTGATTCGACTCGATATCAATATGATCAAAATTTGAATTATGGTTTTGTTTGGAATAATTACTTGAGAGTAATAATTATGATTGGGATCCAAAATAATACCTAACCTAATCCTAATCACCGAAAAAACCTAATAACCGGTTTTTATAACAATAAGTATAAAAAACCGGTTATAACCGGGGCAAAAAAACAAGCGATAAAACCGGTTATTGCGAACTAAAAAACCGGTTTTCGGTTAAAACCGGTAGGTTTTTCCCATCCCGACTGAAGGGTAGACATTTATTTATAAAATAAAATGTACCTGTCTTTTCACGTCAAATTATGTTTACTTATTACGTATTTTACAAAGATTACTTATCTGTAAGTGTTTTGATTTGTTCTTTTTTCTTAGATATGATTTCTTAGATTTATCTATTTGTAAACGTGAGAATTTTTAGATTAAAATTATACTAAAATGAACTTCAAGATCTGACTTTTTTATTTTTTCTTGACACACACATATATGATACATAATTAATAATAGTTACTATTAGCAACCTTCATTTCCCCTTTTTAATGATTATTCAGCCACTATCTTGAACATGCCCCCCACCTTGAAAGGATCGCTTTCAATTTAACAGGTAAGCAAGTAAATGAGGAAATGCATTACATGCAATAAAATGAACAAATACATCTTCAATAATTATTATAAATCTTTAAGTTTAAAAATCAAACAAATGTTCTTTAACTAAGACGCATTAACAGTTCTAGAACTTAAGGCGTGATTGCACCTTCACTTTGATCACTAGGAACCGGAAGTGGACAAATGTTTGTAACAGCTCGCTTTATAAGTCCTTTTGAAGTTCTTATAGTAACCACTCGTGTAACTCCATCAGCGCTGGGATGCAAAGCTTCTACGCGCCCAAGACACCAGTTTAAAGGAGGTAAATTTCTTTCTTTGATGAGGACGAGTGTGTCAGTCTGAATTTTAGATTGGTTGACTTCCATTTCTTCCGTTCTTGCAATTCGGAGATGTACTCCAGAGACCAACGTTTCCAAAAATGATGGCGAAGTTGCTGCAACTGCTGGAATCTAGACAAACTGGTAATGGATGAGTTTGATAGATTTATTTCTGGAACGGAATCTATGGCTCTTCCAATGAGGAAGTGAGCTGGTGTCAAAGGCAAAAGATCAGAAGGGTTAGAATACAAAGCACTCAAAGGACGAGAATTTAATACTCCTTCAATCTGAGTAAGTAATGTAACAAATCTTTCATAATCTAATTTCGTATCTGTCATAACTCGTTTGAGGTTAGTCTTCACCGATTTGACTCCAGCCTCCCAGAGACCGCCAAAATGAGGAGAATGAGCCGGTATGAACTTCCAATTTATATCAGATTTAGCACACATATCAGGGAATTTATTACCATTGGTTTTCAAAAATTTACCCAATTCCAACAAAGAATTGTTGGCACCCACAAATGTGGTTCCATTATCACTCATCATCTGACATGGTTTGCCCCTTCTAGCTATAAATCGTTTTATTGCCGCCATAAAGGCTTCGGTGGAAAGATCCGTTACCACCTCTAAATGAATGGCCTTTGTCGATAGGCAAACAAATAAACTAATATAACCTTTATATGAAGAAGCGCCCCTATGACGACTAGTTCTGAGGGCAAATGGACCGGCACAATCAACTCCTGTAACAGCAAATGGAAATGAGGGGGTGACTCTTGATTGGGGGAGATCTCCCATGATGGAATTAACTTGATCGGGATTGAAGCGAAAGCAACGCAAGTATTCGCGAACCGTTCTCTTAGCCATTGATTTTCCATGTAAAGGCCAATATTTCTCACGCACGTGAGCTAGGAGATGTTGAGGTCCTGCATGGCACAGCTTGATATGCTCTTGACGGAAAAACAGAATAGTAAACTTATAATGAGATTGAATTAGAATAGGATGTTTCTTTTGATAAGAAAAGTTTGAATTACTTAATCTACCACCGACCCTGAGTAATCCTTCTGAATCTAAAAAGGGATTAAGTGATAAGATTCTGCTTTTAGAAGAAACTGCATTACCCCTTCTTAAGCACTGAATCTCAGATGGGAAACCTTCAGCTTGTACCAACTTAACTAGAGTAAGGGTAGAATTGTTAATCTCCTGCGTGGGTTAATGCCCCAAAACACGAGTGGCTCTGTTCTTTCGTTATGAATTGTAGTAGAAACGCAAAGAGTAAGCCACTGACCTTACCAAGGTTGAAAAACTCGAATATTTTTCAAAATCAAATAATGGAGTAGACGAAACTATCATAAATTGGTTGCTAATAGTTTTAAACTCTGGAAGTTTTTCTTTATCAAAAGATACTTGAACTGGCCAAGTTTCAGGAGAATCTAGCAAGAATGATGGGCCGTGCCACCAAAATGAACAAGAGCTTAGAACCTGAGGTTCAATTCCTCGAGAAAGTAAATCAGCAGGGTTACAATCCGTAGGTACATGTCTCCAATTTTCGGGATCTGTGTTGGACTGAATTTCTGAAACACAATTACCAACGAAAGTTTTTAGTACATGTGACGAAGTTTTTATCCAGGCCAAGGTTATGGTTAAGTCAGACCACAGAAAAATCTTATTGAACTGAATATTCAAAAAAGTAATAACCATTTTAGAAAGACGTGATAAGATCAAAGCTCCGCTAAGTTCCAGGCGAGGTACGCTCAGTTTCTTTGCAGGTGCTACTTTGCTTTTAGCACAAAGTAAATTTATAAAAATGTTACCCTTTTTATCAACACTGCGAATATATATGGCTGCGCCATAAGCAACTTCGCTTGCGTCACAGAATCCGTGCATTTCAATAAGAACAGAATTAGGGAGAACTACATTTCTTTGAATTTGCAATTTATTCAACTCATGCAACTGATCTCTGAAAGATAACCACTCAGACTGAATATGCAATGGCACTCCTTCATCCCAGTCTAACTTCTGTAACCAAAGGAGTTGCATAAGGATTTTGACTTTAATGATTGATGGACTTAAGAGACCTAAAGGGTCGAATATTTGAGCGATACCAGAAAGTATTGATCTTTTAGTGATAATTTTGGGAGTAACATTTGAATCAATAGAATAGGACAATGAATCTAATTTAGGGCACCATTGTAACCCAAGTGTCTTTGTGTTTTCATTGGCACCAAAAAGGAAGGGAGTGTCTAATGAAATAGATTCCTGGATGGACTTAAGAAATAAAGAATTGTTTGACGTCCACTTTCTAAGTGGGAAGCAACCTTTTGAAAGAATTTTAGAGACTTATTTACAATTAAGGATTAAGTCCTCTAACGAATCAGAACCAGTTAACAAGTCGTCAACATAGAAGTCTTCAGCTATGATTTTAGAAGCTTGAGGGAATGTATCAGAATGCTCTAATGATAGCTGATAGAGACATCTAGTGGCTAGATAACTACTTGACATAGAGCCATAAGTAACTGTATTTAATTCATATGAATGAAGAGGATCTTTCAGATGATTTCTCCATAAGATTCTTTGGAGACACCTTTGAGTATCATCAATAAGAATTTGGCGGTACATTTTGGCAATGTCCGCCGATGCAACAAATGGATACCTTCTAAATCTCAACAGGATAGATATCAAATCATTCTGCATGACGGGACCTACCATCTGAAGATCGTTGAGCGAATGACCAGGTGATGACGGACAGGAACCATCGAACACTACTCTGAGTTTTGTAGTGAGACTGTCCTGCTTCATCACCCCGTGATGAGGAAAGTAATAACTATGTATTGGCAAAGTACAATCAGTAACTCTTGACATGTGGCCTAAAGCCAAGTATTCCTGCATAAATGCAATATACTGCTCCTTCATGATAGTATCATTAAGAAGTCTTTTTTCTAAGCTATAGAACCTTCTTTGAGCTATTGATCTGGATTCTCCCAAAGAGTCAACCTGTGACTTAAAAGGAATGGACACAATGAACCGACCATCCAAATTTCTCCTAAAGATTGATTTAAAGTGCTCCTCGCACAATAACTCTTCTGGAGACTGAAGTTTAGTACCTGAGCACTCCTCAATCTCCCAAAACCTAGAAAGGCCGTCAGTTTCGATATTGTGTGATAATCCACATATGGTAGATTGCTGACTATTCACCCTGGTATTTATTAAAGGACCAGAAATGATCCACCCTAATCTAGTTTTCTGAAGTATGGGTTTTTCAGGACCTAACTTGACCTGACCCACACATAGCAGGTCCCAAAAAATACTAGCACTGATCAGAATATTTACTTCCGAATGAGTATGAAAATTTGGGTCTGATAAACGAATATTTGCAGGTATGGGCAACGAAGATGCATCAATTTTACAAACTGGAAGTTGTCCACATATTTGTGGAATGATTAAACACTCTAGGGGGAAAAAATATATAGATTGTAAAGAGTTAATAACAATATTGCATTTGTGATTTATTTTAGAAGAAACATGAGCGATACCCACTACAGAAATGTTAACCTGCTTCCTTTAAATACCCAGCAAATCAACTAAACTTGATGTGATAAAATTAGATTGAGCTCCACTATCTAAAAGCTCTACAATTATGAGCAACCCTTAAATGGTCACGAACTTGGACAACAACTGTTGATAGAAGGATTTGTTGATTTTGAGAAGTATTAGAAAGTGTCTGAGGGCAACTCTGAGAAGCAACTACTTGATCATTGACCTGAGACAATGGATTTAGTGGATTTTCAATAAATTCATGGAGAAGAGTATGATGTTTCTGGTTACATTTCTTACATTCGCCATATTTGCACGTAGCTTGTTGATGTCCAGAATGCAGACAGTTCAAGCATAATTTAAATCTACGTACTTTATTGATACGGGCAGGAATGTCTAATGAATGAAATTGACAACAGTGAACCAGTTTGTGTTGCTGGTTGCATAAAGTACAAGAAAAACAAGAAGATTTTGTGCTTACAAGAGCCTTGGTACTGTTGTGTCTGAATTTGACATGATTATTGACAGACGTACCTTGAATATTAGGTTTATTTAGATTATATCTTTCTAGAGTATCTGCCTTCGTTTTTAGGAAATATATGATGTCCGAAACTTGACTGACTTTACCATTATTGGCCTTCTCCCATTCTTTCACAGATTCAGAATCTAATTTTTCCAAAAGAATATATTTGAGAAGGGCATCCCAATGTTCCACTGGTTGTTCTAATGCCTCCGAAGCTCTAAGATTGCTACAAAATTTATCAATTAAATTTCTGATTAAAAATGAACCTTCTTTATTGATTGCTTTTAAATTGAAGATGGCTTTAATATGGTTATGCAACAACAATTTTGCGGAGAGTGCGGAAAGAGAAAGAGCTGATACTTACTGTTAAAAAGCGCAAACTACAATATTTGGGACATGTTATGAGGGGAGATAAATACCAGTTGCTGCAATTGATTATACAGGGAAAGATAATGGGAAAGAGATCTATAGGAAGAAGAAGGCATTTATGGTTGAAAAACTTGAGAGAATGGTACAATTGCACCAATTACCAACTGTTTAGATCTGCAGCATCAAAAATACGCATAGCTTTGATGATAGCCAAACTTCGGAACGAAGACGGCACTTGAAGAAGAAGAAGAAGAACAACAATTCCTTGTTAGAATATCTCTCAACCAAAAGATTCCACGTAACAGTAAAATTAGAAGCAGAGAGAGGTATAGAAGCAATAATTCTCTCAGCAAAACCTCATGCATGCTCTTAAATAATGTAATTTTTATATTTCAGATATACTATTATTTTTTATAACTAACGAATCAAATAAGTCATAAAAATCTAACCATTCTTCTACGTTGCCACTGAATTTTGGCAATTCAATAGAAGGAAGTTTTATATTGGAGGTTGTATTTGTATGATTAGATGCAAAATGTTCACTAGTAGGACTAGATGTACTGGAGGCACTAGCTGAGGTTGTTGTCAACAGTTGTTTTGCTTTAATTATAATTGAATAAAATGATGTTTCGAACGTTTCTCTGTAATTTATTTCTTCCTCAGTTATTGCGTCCAGTAAACTTTCTATTTTTAATTGGGTTTCTTGATATTGAGTATAAATACTATTTGCGTTTTCGATGCGCAATTCAATTTCAGCGCGAGTTGGCTCATTCATCTCACCTTGGGTTGAGTCCCTATCAATGAATTTAATAAATGAGGTTAATCGCGCTTTAAGAGATGCTCTTATCTTTTTTAACGTAGGCAAATCCCCCATTTTAATTCAAATTTAAATGTTTTAACTATTATGTGTCAAAGTAAACTAACAATGAACAATAAATTTTAAGATTGAAAAAGTATGAGTTAGGAAATTGAAATGAAAGGCAGATAAGTAAGGAACAAAAGCTCACTTCCCTGATTTTTGATGATTCGATGTCCCGTCCAGTGAAATCGTCAGTATGTGTTCAATCGGATTGTATACTTGACTTGAAGCCTAGGGCAAAGGAGCACTCGATGTATTTCTGCGACTGTCTCGTTCAACGTTGTCGGCAAACGTGGATCTTATAGGTTGTATGGCGTGGAATAGCACAAATATCCGAAGCTCTAAGGACCAATGTTTTGATTTGTTCTTTTTTCTTAGATATGATTTCTTAGATTTATCTATTTGTAAATGTGAGAATTCTTAGATTAAAATTATACTAAAATGAACTTCAAGATCTGACTTTTTTATTTTTTCTTGACACACACATATATGATACATAATTAATAATAGTTACTATTAGCAACCTTCATTTTCCCTTTTTAATGATCATTCAGCCACTATCTTGAACAGTAAGATAAATGCAAAATTTATTTCGGAACACACCCACATTTCATTTATTGTCAAAAAAAAATCACAATAATGTTTTAATATATCTTTGGATTATATAATTTGCGGTGGCAGGAATAAATTAAATTATTTAAAGAAAAATTTAATAACTAATAAAAAATTATACGTGTTTAATGATTCTTTTCAGATTTTTCCATAACACTAAAATCTTGTATAAAGTAAGCTCAAACATCATCAACTTCAAAAAGTTCAGTAATATCTTAATTTAGTAATTAACTATTTATCTTCAAAATTTTCTTAATTCTGATGTCCCGCTAGATTATACTAGTAGAATGTAACTTTTGATTAAAACAGTTGAATTATTTCAAGCCACTTCCATTGTTTCTACACATAAATTCATGTCTCTAAAATCTGCTAAACAAGAATATTTAGATATCAATTCTAAATGTAGATATGAATTCTGAATGACTAACTCGAGACAAACAGTTCTCTCCTCACCAACCTATTTCGTAGTGATAAGATTTTATAATAAATTTGTAAAATTTTAAAAACAAAGTTTTTAGTGTTTTATTGTTACAAAAATAGTTAGCTTATATTTTTAATTTCGCGATAACCTACAACATAATAAGGAACGACAATAAGCACAATTTATTTTCTACCTGACTTTTTATTCAGTACTTTATTTGGCAAATAAATATTTTATATTTTATATGTCAGATAATTTTAATTTATTTTATCTATCAGTTTATTTGTTCAGATTTCTTTCTTAGGTATCGTACCTTAAAAATATTATTAATAAGATTTAATAATTGTATTAATATGTAATTAATATTTTTGTATTATTAATTAAACGTATCGTTTCAAAAACAAAGTATGATTGACTCATAGGTTGAAATGTCAATAGTTTAGATTCTACCTCAAAAATATTATTAAAATTAATTATTAATTATATTAATCTGTAATTAATACAGTATTCAAATCATGAATGTGTTGCTTGTGTAAGTCCATTTCAAATAGGTAAAGAAATAATAAATAAGACTTACTTACAATCAATTTAATTTACCTATTCAGACGACCGGTTTCGCTTTCTACAATATGCAAAGCATCTTCAGGTCTCGATACAAAGTTAAATAAATGCCGAAATGATAAACAATATGGGTTTGGTATGGGCTAATATGAGCTTTTATCATTTCAGCATTTATTTAACTTTGTATCTTTGTATCAGACCTGAAGATGCTTTACATATTGTAGAGAGCGAAACCGGTCGTCTGAATAGTTAAATTAAATTGATAGTGAATAAGTCTTATTTATTATTTCTTTACCTATGTAATACAGTATTATTAATTAAACGTATCGTTTCAAGAACTAAAAATAAATGAAATCTCAATTGATGATAGTTCAGATTTCGTTTCTAGATGGCGCCGTTAGTTTACTAGACAGTGTGAGTTGTCAGCCTAGCTTTTTATGTAGTTAGACATATATAAATAAACATTTGATAGTAAATATAATTAATATATAAACCAAATAATAGGTTTACAAATAATTGTATTTATTGATTCAATATGGACATTTATGACTTTTAAATTTTGACAATCGTTGGAGTTGAATCTTTTATTAACAAATAACTATTCTTTTAATTTTTTCTTCTTATTTAATGTCAGTATTTTGTTGATTATTTTCATGCAGTTTTTAATTTAAACCTGTTTAGAATAAATATAATTATGACTAGAAACAAATGATCGAGATAGAAGCCAGACCTGATTTTTTTCTGGTTTGAATAAATTAATTGATTGGGTGGTAGTATTGAAATGATTGACCAAAATGTAAGATACATCGAACTTACCGTCCAAAAGTTATGACAAATAGAAATTTTAGTCAAAATTCACAACTCATCCTATATATTAAAAAACAATGGGGGCACACATTTTTTAATGGTTCCTACAACTAACAGCCTTTATGAGTATCAATGTTTTTTAATTTCTATATATTTTTTTAAATACTTTTACATGAATAACGTATTGTCTTTGAAGCATTTTTAATGATAACGAAATCAGGTATTGCATACCTTGTTTATAGTTTAAGTACTTCACATTCCAAATTGAGATGGATATTACATACCTATCGCTCTATTTTACTTTGATGTAATGATAGAGATTCAGCCGGACTGACCACTATCAGGAGATTAATAAATCAGGAACACCAAAGGCGAAGACGTATATTTTACCGTGCTTAAATTTGCATGGCAATAGCGGGTCTAAAAAAACCCTCAAAAACATTTTCATAACTTAATTCAGCAGGCCGCAGTTGCTTTCATATTAGGATTTTTAATTTATTTCAAATTATTGAAAGTAAAAAAACAAGAGACTCAAAAACCAACAAAACTACTTTTAAAAAATACATCTTGCGGATATTAGAAAGAGTTGTCCACAACGTCTTAATCAAGAGAATTGTAATATACCTGCAATGATATGTGGACTATAAATAGGGATGAGCAAAAACATTAAATAATACAAAAACGTTAAGAAATAGAAGTACAAACAATTACTACTTGAGCGATACAGATTGATAAGCGTACTTTGTACTAAGTATCGAAAGAAAATTTAAAACACAGAGGAAGAATTTAATAAGATACATTGGAAGCAATACTGCAAAATATATGAACAAAATTACCAAAAATGAATCTATGATGGAAATCTCAAGTTACTAGTTTTTTTCTAGAATACAGGACGTATTTGTACTATTTAGTATAATGTGAAAGCACAGTCCTATACAAGTTTTACAGAAAAGTAGTACCTCGCCTACGCATAAAAAAGAGAAAAAGTAGACTATTACAAATAAATGTTCGAATTTAAAAATCTGGATTTAGTCAATAATATGTATCATTATCACAATTCTTTTTGCGCTAATCTCTGACCGGGGTCTGCTTTCTTAATTAAATTTTTTCCTATGTTTTTACCTTGGGTCATACCAACATCAATCCCATTTACCGACACGTTTTTTTAAGCGGTTCCCATAAGATCCTTGCTATTCCACTCCTACCTCTCCCAGGAACTTAAAAATTAGCAAATTTTATACTGGGTGATAATTGCATCAACGTTGAATATGCCCGAACCATCTTAACCTATGCTTTATTATATTTTCAACAATTGATACCACTACTTTAAATTTTTGTTCTAAATCCATTCTAGTACTACCTACTAACACCTTATCATTAGCATACATTTAGTACCAAAGGTGGTTACGTTGTAGTATTACTGTTATCTGATTGAATTATTACCACCAATGACAATTATTAAGAGCCAAGAACCAAACCCTGGTCCAGTCCTACTTCCACATGAGATTTATCAGTCTCTTCCACATCTGTCTTATAACTAGTTGTGACTGCATCATTCGTGTCTCTCACAATCTTAATATATTCACCAGAAACTCCTTTCTTATTGAGCACCCACCACAGAATCACTTGAGACACTATATCATATGCTTTCTCTAAATTAATGAATAATGAAAATAAACATACGAGCGTTTGTTTCTTTATTACTGTATCAGCCTTGCAAAAAACCAAAGTGATTATCGGATATTTTGGGTTCTTTACTTATTGTTTATCAACTATTGTATTGTTGTATATCTTCGGTGTTTTTGTAAACGGGGACTAATATACTGATTCTTTATTTGCCTATAATTTGGCAGACTTTCAGGATTATATTAAATAAATCTATTAGTCAACTTTTGTAAGGTTTTCTAAAAAACCTCAGAAATAGCATGTGGCATAACTGCTTTAATTTTCTTAATTCTTCTTCAATTGCTTTAATTTTTTTTCTTAATATTTTAATATGCTTGAACAACTTCCTTATTTGTTATGTTTTGGAGTACTGGTTATAACTTTCAGGTTTTCTGTCAAATTCTTAATTTATTTGATTATCAAAGTACTATTTCCATCGCTTCTTAACATCCTTTTTGTGAACTAGTAGATAGAAAGAAAGAAATAATCTAGTATATACCTAGTTGATTGCTATTTTTTAGAGCAACTACTATTCTGGTAATTAAAGCATATTGGTCAAACTACCAGCAGGCTCTTCTAGAAGTCTACGAAAATAAGTTTTACATTAGACAAATTTTGTTGGTAAAAATTCAAAAATATTTTTTTGTGCCACTGATTATATACCATCATAATGTCCTTAATCATTGCAATTATCAATATAGTATTCTATTGATTTAATTTAAATTAAAAAAGTAAACTTATTTCATTAAACATTTCTTACTATGCATATAAAGCGCCCTTACTAATATTTTCTACTTACTTCTGGTTGACTTTCTCCGTGTACAATGCAGACAAGTTGAGCTTCAAAACCTTCCGCAGAATGAACAACGGGCCTTTCTACCGAGATTTCAGGAGGATCTGAAACAGAAGAGTAAATTGAATTATATTTTGAACTAATGACCCAACGTCTTTTTCAGAGTATCCTCATCAAACGGATATTTGAATAGGTTTAAAGTCATTTAACGGATAACTAGGTATTTACTTAAAATTGATTAAGTACACAGAATGTGATTAAAAAGTGTAAAAGACTTCACAAAAACGAGGTAATATGTGACCAAACTTTATTTAGGTAATAAAGTTTTGATCCTCGTTAGTTATTAGGTATCCTACCCTATATATATATATATATATATATATATAATATATATATATATATATATATATATATACTTCTCCTTATATTAAAAAACTCTCAAATCTCAATAATACTTTAGAGTACAGACCAATTCCTAATATTCCAACAACCTATCTGGAAAAAACAACAAAAGCCATTATCAGTAAAACCTCTATTCCAGTTGACATAAAATAATCTCTAATTCCTTGTAAAATGTCTTCCAGAACACCTTAAATATATGACCTACCCGAAATTAACAAACACAATATTCCTCTATCGTTTCACATTTTACAAACATCCTTATAGACGAAACTCTAAATATCCTGAAAACTAAATACAGATTCCAGCAAGACCTTTTATATCTCATTAAACATTGTAGTGTGTCTAACACTTATTTTATTTTCCAAAATCAATTCTACAGAAAAATAAATTGTGCCCCAATGGGCTCCCCACTATCTCCAGTAATCGCCAATATTTTTAAGGAAGACTTCACGACCCAGCAATAGCCACATCAATACTTACACCCACATATTGGCTACGATATGTTGACAATAAATTCGTCAATTGGCAGCAAGGCATGGATGCTTTGGTATCTTTTAAAAGCCATCTGAATGGTGTATATCCTAGTATTTAGTTGACGTGGAGGTGTAAACTGATATATCCCTTCCGTTTCTTGACGTTATCATAAAGAAAAAACCAATCCTAAGGTTTTCATTACTCTATTTATCAAAAACACACTTATATCAATCGTTACTTGCAGGCCAACTCTCTTTATCCCCCTTAATAACTTAATTCAGTTATTAATACGCTTGTCTTCAGATCAATACGCCTTTGCGATGATGCAAGTAGACCCACTAAACTCTCTAATTTAAAACAAATCCTCATTTAAAACGGTTATCGTAAAAATCACATCAGTAGCAGTATCCACATATATCAATCTTCAACTCAGTCTCAACCCAAAGACACAGACATTCATCCTACGAAAGCTTTTCTAATCAAAAGAAATAGAAGAAATATTTACCCACCAACAGATCAATACGCTTGTCTTCAGATCAATACGCCTTTGCGATGATGCAAGTAGACCCACTAAACTCTCTAATTTAAAACAAATCCTCATTTAAAACGGTTATCGTAAAAATCACATCAGTAGCAGTATCCACATATATCAATCTTCAACTCAGTCTCAACCCAAAGACACAGACACTCATCCTACGAAAGCTTTTCTAATCAAAAGAAATAGAAGAAATATTTACCCACCAACAGATCAATACGCCTTTGCGATGATGCAAGTAGACCCACTAAACTATCTAATTTAAAACAAATCCTCATTTAAAACGGTTATCGCAAAAATCACATCAGTAGCAGTATCCACATATATCAATCTTCAACTCAGTCTCAACCCAAAGACACAGACACTCATCCTACGAAAGCTTTTCTAATCAAGAGAAATAGAAGAAATATTTACCCACCAACAAAGACTTTCATCTCTTTTCCGATCGTGTTAAGATAACATTCCAAATCTCTTTTCCGATCATGTAATGATAAAATTCCAAATAAACAACATGGAGTTTATAAAACTCCTTGTGCAGACTGCCCCCGATGCTATATGGGCAAAAAAATCGTAGAATCTACAGTAGCATTTATGAACATTCCATTATTTCTGTTAGCCATCAATTTCAGGTCAATATGGTTGGGTGCATTGTGCATATATACTATATGAAAAGTGTTTTACAATAAAAATAATGAAATCAAAATAAAGTTAACAGATAAATAAAATTAAAAGAAATTGAAATAAACTAATAATTAAAAAATGAAATGAGGTTGAATGCTCGAATAAATGAACTTTGAAAATAAGGCTATTATCGAGCACAAGTTAATTAAATCTAGCCCAAGTACTTTCGCTTAAAATAGCATCTTCAGGGGCATTTCGTCAAAATAAGAACTATCCGGCAAGCGTAGAATGTGGAACCATTAAAAATAACATAAATTATACAAAAACACTACACTAAAATGAGGACAAACAGTTTAAAATTTATTCTACGCTACATTCTCTGTCAGTATCTGGATGGATAATATCATTATCAGTATAATATTAGTATCATTATCCATCCAGATACTGACAGAGAATGTAGCGTAGAATTAATTTTAAACTGTTTGTCCTCGTTTTAGTGTAGTGTTTTTGTATAATTTATGTTATTTTTAATGTTTCCACATTCTACGCTTGCCGGATAGTTCTTATTTTGACGAAATGCCTCTAAAGATGCTATTTTAAGCGAAAGTACTTGGGCTAGATTTAATTAACTTGTGCTCGATAATAGCCTTATTTTCAAAGTTAATAATTAAAAGTAAAATAACAAATATCTGAAGTTTGTAACATTACACACTCCTAGCAATCATCATAAAATTTTCGAACATAACTGGGAAATTTTTGTTAAAATAAAAAACGAAAGGAAAACCCAGGAATACCCAGAAAAAGGGTACAGTAGTCATCTGTAATGACAAATTACTCGGAATTACTTATTAATCGAAAATATATTACCCTTTAGGTGTAATATTATCTTCAGCAAAAAACAAACGTAAACCAACTCGTTGAGCCTTATTATAATTCCAACTTACCATTTGACTTGCGATAACTATTTCGATGACTTGCTCTTATTACTGACAAACTCTAACCAACTTTGGTGTGCACAGTGAAATAAAATATGAGGTTTGTTCCTCAGGATTTCTACCAAACACGAATCATTTAGAGAAATCTTTCATTTTTGGATTTACTCCAAGAGTATCTCTTGTTTCCTACATTCCGAAAAAACAACGACCTAGTCTTAGACCTAGTCGTGTCCTAGTGTTGTCTATCACACTGACTATGAAGATAATGTTAACAACAAATCAGATATGCTACTCTATTATAAAAGTTTAAAAAGGTCAACGCTAGACAAAATAGTTTATAAGTACATATATGTATGTGCAAAAGAAGGACTAACCGCTGGCTTTTTGCATTTATGCATTTTTTATACGTGGCTAGAGTAGCCTCATTTATTACTTGTATAAATTTACATCTAAAATGAAACGAAAATAAAAGATGAAAAGCGAAGATGCAAAGAAAGCAGAACAACTAGTGTCGCCTTAAATTTTTAGACGAAAATCAAGTGGACTACACGGGGAAACAAAACAGTGTATTAAAAAATGCTTAAAGGAAGATAATACACAAAACCTTCAGATTTAACAAAGCAAAGGTGTCACATGCCTCCAACAAAAAAGGTCATAAACAGAAATAAATTTGAGAAATATGCAGTGAAAAAACTTTGTGTAAAACAGTATAATTAAAAAGGTTTGTGAATATTGCAATAAAGAAAAGTAATTGAATAATCTATTGTTTAATTCAAATTGTAATGATAAGACAATTTAAATTGTAAATATGAATAACACATTCAAGAACCCGAGAACCTGGTGGGTTCAATGGACCCGAGTTGCCCGGTTACGTAAGTGTATATGTGTTACCCGGATAAGTGTTAAACATTATTATTTAAGAAATAAAACAGAGAAGAAACAAACAGAAAAGATGAGAAAACATCATGGAACTGTTACTTCTTCCGATCACACTGCAAATTTTTGGCTCTGTTAATTTTGTAGTGACTGTATGGATGAACCACGTACTGGACTGCTCCCCGATGTACTCGTAGTTACACTGGAAAATGCTAAGAAAGTCCATAAAATAGTTTTGGATAATCGAAAACTAAAAGATAGGAACAAAATTTGGAAGAGGCTACAAGAATTAGCAAAAATCACACTAGTCATATTTTGTCACAATCTAGGAAACGTTCAATAATGGCTTAATGGTTCTAAGACGTTATGGCTATGATATTTTGGGATTTTGAAGGCATGACTTTATTTGACTATCTTAAAAAAGTAAAATTATCAATAGCCAATATTACTGTGCAACATTGGACAAATTAAACTAAAGAACTCAGTGAAAAATGACCCCATATTATAGTGTTGTTTTTCATTGCATCACAATGCACTGGCTCACAAAACCTTTATGACAATGGTAAAAATTTATGTGTTGTGGTTCCAATCACTTTTTCATCTAACTTGGTTAGTAGTTTTCGTACTAACTGACATTATGCACAGCTCATAACTTTTATGTTAATTTAAAATATTTAAATTTTCAGTCCGAGACAAAGTAGTTCTATACTTAAGTTATAATAATTATATACACATAGTATGTCCTGATAATGCAGGAACAAAATTTTGGCTAATAAGATTTTAGACATTTATAGTATATAATTTTATTGAAAAAAGAGAAAATATTGAGAGAAGTTAGTCTAAACATAAATATGAAGTAATACACATATGTTCAAAAAATTTCTAAATGAAGTTAATTTATTTTAAGTCTGATAACAGCTTGCAGTCCTGTTATTGCCGGTTGAGGTAAGTAGTTTGCGCGATAACCTATTTGAATATATGCCAAAACCATTTTTATAATTTTAAACCAAAAATTTGTTATCATTATTTAATACTGAACTATGTTTTTTTTACTTTATGATTATTGTAGAAAATTAATTATATTTTCCACAATAGTTTGTTTTTTAATCGAATAATTATTATTATTCTCACTAATATACTCTTACCAAATTAAAGTCTATACGATGAGCACTACAGCACGACATTCCTTCTTCGTGATGTTTCGTATCTTCTGCACCTGTCAGATTTTTACATTAAACTATTTAAACCCAACTAGCCTTAACACCACTTTGTTTTTGCCTTGTCAAATACAAGGACATATGTCGAACCATTTTTCAGCTTTTCAAATAGAAGCCAGTTATAGTTCTCACGTTTCTCAAATGGAAGTAGTTTTTAAATAACATATTTTATTAAACATTTAATTAACCATATTAAATTCAGTGTCTGTGCATCGAATATGTAAGTACCTAGAATTATTCTTTTATACAGAAGATAATCTGCAGTTTTGTGCCAACATTTCATAAATGCCGGTCCGACAAATTACAGGGATGCCGGATATTCAATAAACTATATATATATATATATATATATATATATATATATATATATATATATATATTGTTATGTTTCTTCTTTCCCAACCAAAGAAAAATAAATAAAAATAGCCATCGAAATAAAATTTTAATATATCAGTATAAACATGTATATAAATTTATAAATATATAAACTGTATATAGTAATTTAAGATAAGATTTAGTGTAGATAAGAATAGAAATTTGTTCCGGTTTTAACAAAATTATCAAAAAACCTTTGTTTAGAATTAGAACATTTTACCTATGAGTTAATCTTTTCATTGTTTGTATAATCGAGTATTGAATGACCATATTCTAATCTTTTGAAATTTGTATAAATTGTGTATTGACAAAACCAATTTTAAAGTAAGCTATTTAGTTTTTCTCTGAAACAGTAATTTGGCCTTTCTCAAATAATACATAGAATTTTTAAAATTAATATTAGGAGTGGTCAACAAGATTGGAACTTTTGATTGGATAGTCGTTTTTGAGTGGTAATGGGGTTCGCCTGATAAAGAGACGGAGAGAGACAGTGATACTTTGGTCATCGAAGGAAACAGTCGTTTGTCTCAAGATAGGGTGTGGTTCGTGAGTTGGATACCGGCATTATGAAAAAAATTAAATAGTTTTGCAGAAGGAGATAGCAAGTAGATTGAAAGAGGTCCTTGTATCTATTGTTGTCATTTTGTGAAGATTTGTGGAAGTAGTTTTACGGCATCAAGTTGACAAAAGGAGGTCCTTGTGTCATTAATAAGTAGTTGAGTTTTTTAAGAAGTGCATCAGGTGTTTTTGGTTAGTGCAGCAGGTTTGCAGAGACGTTAGGAAGGAGCCTAGGTGCCAAAAAGGAGAGATCACATCGTTGAGGATACTGGACTTTTCTGGGTATGTTCCAACATACAACAAAATAAGAAAATAAGCTGTAAGTGTTTTGTACAATTGAATTTTATATCTGTGAAGGATCTGTTTGACATCATGATCATTAGCATTCAAATTTAAGAACTGAGCTTTTGTTAGGCTAATCAAAAGTTTAAAGTTTTGTTGTTTCTTGTTTCAAGTAAAGAAAAATTTAAGTAAAATTGGTTTTCACTTAATATAAATGTATGTAGATTTAAAATCTTATTATTATAAAAATTTGATTTATTTTCTTGTATGCTGATTGATAAGATAACGGCAGAATTTAATAATTGTTTTATTCGTTCATATAAAATAAAGAATCGTAAATTTTTGTAATATAATTTTTTTTTATCCTTCTTCTCTATCCCGATTAAAGACAACTAGAAAATCTTTGAATCCATCGAACACAGGTAATAAAGGTGTTAATTTAACTTTTGATAACAAATAAGTTATATTTTTTATTGGCTCAATAAACTAAGATTAAAGTCAAAATAAACAATCATAACAATATATATATATATATATATATATATATATATATATATATATATCTTTTTTATATATATATATATATATATATCTTTTATATATATATATATATATATATCTTTTTATATATATATATATATATATATATATATATATATATATATAAAAATCTAATATAAACATTTATGTTTTATTACTATATAAGGGTGATTCGTTGGCGAACCGGTAACTAAAAATGTAGTAAAATATTATTGGAATACAACCGACATAAAGCAAAGTATTATTTACACTAAATTTTTTTGTAAATGTTTTTAATAAAACTAATTTATTTTTACTAAATTCTCAGCAGTACTTATTGCTGTAGGTCGACAATTCTGTAAATAGCTGAGCATGGAAGAACTAGTGAAATGAAAGAAAATTAAAAGCAACAAGCAATATCCTCTTAAAACTTAAAATTGTAATCATTAATGAGAAACCTAAAAGACACTGCAATTCAAAAAACAGTTTTTGATTGAGGAACTTTCAAATTCATTTAGCTACAGCGGTAACTTTTCTTGAATTTCCATAAACAATGAAATGAAAACATTTTAACTTCTTAATGAAGTTGCAACTTTAGATTTGCTAACGAATACATTTTGATTTTTGTTAAATTAATGAGGAAAATACAAAAACGAAAAAGAGCTGATTAAGCAAAAATATTAAATTTAATATTTGAGGCCCTACAACAAGTAAGTTTTACATAAAATTTACAAAAGTATTTTTTATTGCGAGTTTGCGTGAAATTTTCCAAAACAAATTAAAAAACTCGCAGGTAAATAAACTTTTTTGAATTTGTTTCCATTTTTAATTCGTGTGGTAGATCAATTATCCGTTTTGTTTAAAGATTGATAGTGTAACATTTCTAATGTATTTTTAAATTTACAGTTACTTTTTATTAAATTTAATGTTTTCCGAGTATCTGATTTTTCTAATTAATTTAATTCAAGTATGTGAATCCTGGTAGTTGAAATAGCCCAATTATTATTTTAAAAATTTTATCGATGTATATTTTAAGAGCGATGAACAATTTTCTAAGTGAAAATGTCAAAGTAAAAATATTTTAACTTAAAATTGTAATTTATTCTCATAATTTAGTAAACTGTATTAAGATGAAACTAGAAAATACTTCATAACAATAATACTAGATATGATCCTGATAAAAAAAGCATTTAGGCATCAAATGTTCAATTTTTTTAAGGCTATAATACTAAAAGACATATAAGAAAACAAAAGTTAGGTTAGATTAGGCAGGGGTTAGGCAAACAGAGCAGGAGTTTCCTAAGTTCTTGGGATTTATGAAGTTATTGAAGTTAAGAAATCATAAGGTCGACCTTATAAGAATGTTTTGTGGTAAGTGTTCAATAATAAAGGACTCCTCGGTAAATATGTGAATATTGCAAGATATATAATATATAAAAGTGCAACAGCCAATGTTAACCCAGGTGTGGGATATACTGCTAAATTTGATGTAAAATAGAATATCAGGGCTAAGTTTTTACCCCTTTAATGTTAAAACAAAGTTTAACAATACCTGTTACTTTATTTATGCTCACAATGAAGTGTTAGCAACAGATAACTAAAGGAATTTACAAAAATTCTAAATTAATGGAGGCTAGTTTTTTTTATTGAAATAACGTGTCTCTACATCTATGACCATTGACACGGGTACATTAACGTCTGGAGTATAACATTATTGGGACCGTGCAAGTTCGGAACAGCGACACCTGGTGTCGTAAATTAGCAAAATTTACTGCGCTTTCATGTTAGATCGAGGTTACCGGATAACTGCCAAGGACGTAGCCCCAAAAAAGAATAAGAAGAAAAAGTAAGATTGAGGTTATGTCGGTATGTTATTAAAAGGTAAACGTTGTATATAGTGTAAATACAAATAAATATATTATTAAATTACAGCATTACTGTTAATATGGATGGAATAATAAAAACTGGATTTAAGAAAGTAAATCACCAAATAACTTTTCAACCAAACACTGAGTCAAAGGAAAAAGCTTTAGTAGTGGAAAATGTCAAAAAAGAATGGAAGAATTATGTGGAAGAATTAAGAAAAATAAATTACCGTAAATAATGCTAATGCATAAATTAGCAGGTTAAACCCATGATATCATCATATTGGTTTGAACAATTAGTTCTTTCCCTGTAAACTATTGGACAGCGAATATAATATCTTAATGCATTTTCAGAAAAACTTAAACTTGATGCATTTCTGAAAACTTCAAAAAAATAAAATTTAAACATTAAATTTGATTTTTGGGTTAAAATGAACTCTAAGTGAGTATTAGGAAATTAAAATTTACACTTAAAAGTGAACTTTTATTTATCATTTATTTCAAACTTACTTTAAAATCGGGCGCAAGAATAATGCATAATTAAGGTTATGTTACTTATGCTTTTTTATTATATAAATCCACTTTTCTCTTTGTAGTAATTTGTGCTTCGAAGTTGGAAACGAATAAAACTTAAATTGACAATTTTTTGTTGTATTTTTACAATTTATACCACAGCATTTCCTAAATCCCATTTTCTTCAGTGACAGAAGGTGTAAATAAACAAACGAATATGAAATATGACAATTGACAATATGAATTTATGACATCTATGAAATGTGCAGTAAAAAATGTAAGATTTCTCCGCTACTCGCGCACGATCGTTTCTCGTATCACATCCAAGTACTTGCACGTCGCCAATACATATAAGATTATTACATTAAGATAAATACAGTAAGTTACATTAGATTTGAAAAGATATAGTGTTACAAACTTTGTTTTTTTTTGAACGAACAATGTAACAATATTTGTTATATACAATAATACAATCTGTAATCTTTTAAAAACTCAATAAGAGCACTGTACACATTTGACGAACTAAGTATCTGTTTCAGGTTACCGTTTATAATTATGCGCTAGTCCATATAGTCTATAATAACTGCACACAACGAGTAAGTGTTCCATTGTAAGGCGGTGAGAATCCTAATGTTCACTATATAGCAGGTAGGCTTTCGGAAGTCATCAGGTATCCGTGAGTAATGCGAGTGTGTCCTATTCGGAGTCTTCGAATAATGATTTTGTCCTAGTCATTGTAGGTGTCTGAAATAAGTATACAGTAAGATTTGATTATGTGCAGTTTTGTGTTTTGTTCAGTCCAATGATTTTGCCATGTTTTACGAGTGTTTTGTTTTATGGTTGCTGCTACATCTTGATGAAGTTGGATTATTTGTAGGCTTAGGTCAAAGCAACTTGTTTTTCTTGCTGCGATATCTGCGGACTTATTTACACTGATCCCCACATGAGATCGGGTCCAAATAATGTTTATTGATGTTCTTTGACTGTGGTTTTGATGACATATGTGTTGAGATTTCGTATTAGAAGAAGTCATTTCAAGAGCTTTAAGGATACCATATAATTCTGCAGTGTGAATACTACAAGTGGTTGGTAGTCGGTGTAAAGCTAAGGTTATTTTTTCTGTACAGACAGCACAGCCAGTATTCTTTTCATCTTCATATGCGTCGGTAAAAAGAGCTTGATTTTACTGTTTTGCATTTATTGCTTCTTAAAATAATTGTCTAAGGAGATGGTTAGAAGTGTTTTATGTCGAGTTAGACTACTATTAAAAGTAGGTAGCTTATTGGTCCATGGATGATTATTGGAAGTACTAATAGGGGTAGTTATATTCAGGTCTATAGCTGTTAGCAATGGACTTACTAATTGTGGTAGGAAGTAAACAGATCTGTCTCCATTTTCAGGAGCGTAATGGATGTTAATGAGCCTAATTACTGGGTTTTTGGGTTGGTCGAACCTCTAGTGAAATAGGAAGACCGTAAAAGCTGACATCGTATGAAAAAAGAAAGTTCCAAACCTTTAACATATATGCTTTCGGTGGGGCTAGATCGAAATGCACCTAGACATATACATAAGGAGGTCGTTTGTATTGAATTTAGGGATTTAAGATAAGTTTTACAGGCGATCATGTAGAGCATGCATCCATAATCTAATCTAGAGCAAGAGCTTTATATATTCTCAGTAACATAATTTCTTTAGCTCCCCATTGATGATGTGCAATTGTTTTCAATATGTTTAGTTTACCAGCACAGTTGTCCTTTAGACTTTGATGTGCAATTGTTTTCAATATGTTTAGTTTACCAATACAGTTGTCCTTTAGACTTTTTAAGTGCATTTTCCAGTTTAACTTCTAATCGAATATTAGCTCCAAGATTTTATGATTGTTTACTGTAGGTAAAGGGACATCGTTTAGATATATTTCCGGGTTTTGAGCGATTTGCTTTTTGGTAAATCTCAGTAACTTATATTTTGAGCTAAAAAGTTTGACACCGTGTTATGTAGACCAAGAATATACGTTGTTTACTGCATTTTGAAAAAGATTTGATGTGCTGGATATGCATGCTCCACTACAGTAAATAAGTAGATCATCAGCGTACTGTAGAGCTTTTACCGGTTGACGAACTTCGTTAGAGATGTCATTAATTGCTAAACAATTAATACAAACCACACTTGTTAAACAGAGTTGGACTTAAAACAGAGCCTTGAAGTACACCATAAAGTTGTTCGAGAACATTTGACTCGTTACCGTTTGTTGCAACTTTAAAGTTACGGTAATTTAACAAGTTATTTATGAACGTGTAAATATTGCCTGTAATATTGTTATCGATAAGTTTCTGTAATATTACAATCTTTGAAATAGTATCGAAGGCGCGTTCAATATCGAAGGCTACCACAACTGTATCATGTTGCTTATCGAAATTCTCGGCTATATGATGTTGTAGTAATACTAAATTGTCCATTGTACTTCGATGTGGTCTAAATCCCGATTGAATGGAGCTTATTATATTATGCTTTTTAGAATACCAGTTAAGTCTATTATTGATTATTTTAAAAGTTAGTTATGAACATGTGTTGCCATTATTTTAGCAACTTAATCATCTTCAGCTACTATTGAATTATGATAACAGAGCGCTGAAATTGACAAGTGTGATGTTTTCTCGTGCATTTGTTTAATTTTCTTCCAAACTTGACTGGAAGGCGTGTCAAAAAGATATGGAAAATATGTGCTTATTACAACAGTCTTTTTTGCTTTGTTTTATCACTCTTGCGCTATAGCTTTTAGTTGTTTGAATTTAATCAGGTTTGACTCAGTTCTGGGTTTACGATATTTATTCAATACTGTTTTGCTCTCTTGGATGGCTTTCTTACATTTAGTATTCCATCAGGGTACAGTTATGCGAGTAGACGATATTGTGCATGTTTTAGTGTGCGTTTGAGCAGCCAGGGTGATTAAACTCACTAGGGGGTCTAGTGCTATATCAGGATCTATTGGTAGTTGTAGTTGGTTGATCTTGTTTTCAATGAAGTCTGAGAAGTTCTTTCAGTTAGCTTGAGATAATTTCTATTTTGAAATTTTTGCTCTGGGTTTGCTAAAAAATTAGAAATCAAGATAAGAAAGTGGCTACTGTCATAAAGGTCATTCATTGCCGTCCAGGTTAGAAGCGGTGTTAACCTTGGGTCGGTTGCCTTCCATCTTATACACATATTTTATTATATATTTTTTCATTTGTTGCGATCTATATATATATATATATATATATATATATATATATATATATATATATATAAACATAGTCAAAAATAAATATACATAAAAAAAAAGTCATACCTTTTATCTGCTATTTCATTTGCTATATCTTTGAAGTTGATATAAGGTCAAAAATAACTGTAAAGTTTGTTATTATCAATAATGCCTTATATAAAACCATTTAACAACCTGTTTTTGCTTGTAGCGGTAGTTTTTGGATATTATATCGAATCCACATAATTTTATTATTAAAGTTCAAACGCACGATTTGCCTAAAGCTGAGATAAATACGATTGAGTGAGTAACTAAATTATAAAATATTTATCAAAAACAACACGAATTTAAATATCTAAATAATTTATACAATAGATATTGTTAACGCCCAAACGATCAAGAGTATTTTGTGGTGTCGACAATAACATTTAATGAACACGTTATATTCAATTTTGGTAAATTGCTTTAAAATTAGATTTAAATACCATTTTGCTAAATGTACTATTGCTTTGCGAGTTAAAAAAAATTGTTTTAAAATGCTGGTTTGTTACGCACAATCTTAAAATGAATTGCAGGTAACCAATACATTGTAGATAACATAATACCAATAGGCGAGAGATATAGGCAGAAAGCAAATTCAAGGAAATGTCAAGTTATAATAGGGTTTCCCGATCAGTAAAAATAGAAGTGGAATATAATTAAAAAAAAAGAGGTTAATTGTTTGTAACTGGGTATATTTAAAACACCCTTAAAAGGGCTACATCAAATTAACCCGAACGTTTTCGGAATAATAATTCCATCATCAGGTTAAAAATGCAGGTTAACATGCCTGAACCACCAAAATATTAGGGCAAAAACCCTTTCAAATAAGTAAGGTTAAAAATATTGTACATATTATTGTTAATAATATTTGATGTTTAATATTTAATTATATTTTGGTGGCTCAGGCATGTTAACCTGCATATTTAACCTGATGATAGAATTATTATTTCGAATACGTTCGTGTTAATTTCGTCCCTACCATTTTCAACTATCGAATGTGAAAAGTGGTGCTTTTCAGGAGAGCAAGATAACTCATTTTTTTTAGAGAATCCTAAAACAGCGCCTTGACAAATGAAAACATTTTTATGTTTTTTATATTTATTGTTTAATCCCTGGTAAATTGATAAAAAAATTAAACTGTTTTTTGTTTTTTTCTTTCCAAAAAATCATATTCGATACTTTGCTTTTTGTGTTAATCAACGATTTGATTTGGTACAATGTCTCTTATTTGCGAATGTGGCATTTTCATTAGTATATATTGGTATAATTTTAACATATTCATTTGGTGCAATGTTTCAATATTGCGAATGTGCCATTTTCGAAGGTTCATATTGGTCTAATGTTAACACATTTATATTCTTAATTGAAAAGGAAAAAAATTAAAATAATTCTAATGTTCTTACAAAGTTTATTACAAATCATTTAATTAAAAGTTAAAGTTGTAGGATAAAATGGAAAAATTATGTTTAAAAAAATTGTTAAAAGTATCTTTATGAAAGTATGTATTGCTAGAAAATTAATGTAATTAGAAACGTAAAAAACATTAATTATGGAACTTCACGTACTGTAGGGTAGGTACCTCAAGTACTCAGTCATGACCATCAATTGTTGTAAAATAATGGTAAATTAAAAATTTTAAATTTTGAATTAAACTTTATGGTTGTCTTCAGTTACGTCAGGTTCTGGAAGACAATCTCTGGCAGTACTAGATGTTATTAAAGATTGGTAATATTAGTGGTATGGCATAGATATTAAGTTTTGTTCACATACAGATAAAAAGTTACCATCAATTCTAGTCTTCATAAAAAGTTATTTTCATTTTGACGATATTGGTACCATATACCTACCATCACTATATTATTTAAAATTAATATTTTCAATACTTGTTTGCTCTGTATCTTTTACTTCATTTTCTTTTTCATATTGGTTTTGCTTGTTCTTTGCCTTTTTTTATTTTCTAGTGGAAGTTTCACCTTTCTTTGGTTCAAATCTCAGAAGTCGTCATGAAGTAGGTATTTCACCTCTTATGATTTGTGCTCATCCTTCAAGGATGTATACAGGGCTATTTTTTAAGTTAGATTCAATTTTTGAATGGACAGAATCGCATTCTATTTCTGAGTTACCCGGTACAAAAAATACATGGTCAATTGTTTTTAAATTTTGGTGACAATACATTAACAACATTTGTCAAATTATAAAAAGGTTTCTCACATAAACATAAGGTCCTACAGCTCCTTTAGGTGTTGACAAAACAGATTGCAGATCGGAATTAAATGCTAATATTTTTCTATTCTCCAAAGCCGACTGTTTATCTTCATCCCTTTTTTTTTCTCGCTGCATCTTTTCTTGCGAGGTGGTTGTGATGAAAAAAAAATTGCATTGCACAGAAACATTCCTTAATGTTTTTTCAAATAATTCTCGTTTTGACAAAATCACTGTTTCTGGTTAAGCTATACCTACACAGTTAACTGAATAATCAGATAATGAGAAACCGATATAAAGAAAATGATAACATGCCTCACCAAAAAAACTTCTTGGAAGCAATAATTCACACAATTGTGGACACATGCGTTTTGTTCTTGTCAACAATGTTTAGTATTTTCGACAAATTTGTAGATTATAATTGATTAACTGTATCAATTACAACACTGAAACTAATAAATGTAACACATTCGTCATTTTGCGGTGTACAAATATACCTTTAGTTATATTTATATAAAACACAAGTATCGAATATTTCATTTTCTTCAGTTTGCAGTTTATTCGATATTTTGACGAAAACAAAATGACAAAATGTTCATATTCGATGGTTTAAACAAAATTTTTCCGCGTTTGTTATCAAGCCACAATTTGGATATTTTGCTACAAGGTGTATTACGTCTAATGCAAGGATTAAACCGCGTCGAATCTGAAAAACCCGATTTTTCACATTCGATAGTTGGAAATGGTAGGGACGATTTGATGTAGCCCTTTTAAGGGTTTTCTAAATATACCCATTTACAAAGATTTAACCTTTTTTTTGTGATACGTGGTATGCAGCCAGCTGCAGGAATTATTTTCCTTGTGGATTTTGGAATATAATTAGTCAGAGCTAATACCAGAAGAAGTTGATGATTTGAATAACCGAATTAGTTCTGTAAGTTGTTTCCCTTTACAATTTACTTATTTGTTTCTTTTTCTTTCTAATATTTTTATCTTTTTTATCTTTTTCAAAAACACGTCATAGAATATAAAAATGAGTTATGATTATATTAAAACTAAGTTTATTTAAGAAATTTGTGGATACTTAAGCAAATTATGTACGAATTCAAAATAATTTTTAAATTAGAGGCAGGATTTTTCAAATTAAAAATACAAATTTTGATCTGAAAACAATTCAAGCTGTTTTAGAATTTTAATCTCTATATAATGCAGAAGGGTAGAAATGCACCAGCTCTATTGATAACACAAATTTCATATAATATTGTTCTGGGAAATGAATAAATGGGATACACTGTATCTCAAGTTCTAGAATGGGAAAACTCGCAAACAAATATCGAAATAATAACGTTCGACCATTTTTAAAAGTGTTTTTAAGATGGAGCTAGTATATTAGTTCGGCTACACTCGAACCTTTCGAGTTTTAAAAAATGTATCACATCTTTATCAAAACTAGACGGCAAGGTTAAAACTCATAGTATTTGACAGAAAAGAAACTAATTAGCGTATTTATGTATGTAAAGTAAAAAGATTAGGCGCATAGAGCCGAATTTGATACGAAAATTGCACTGTAGCATCACGTTTTGGAAAACCAAGAGTTAATGCTGGGTGCATTTCTCTATAAAAAAAGTGAATTCGATATAATTTTCTAGCTACAGATAGATAGACTACCTACCGATGAGTCGTATGATATACATACTGTTACTGGGGAAGACAAAGCCAGCATAGGTAGAAAAAGGCTGTTTTCAGTAACATTTTGATAATCATTATGTCCTGGACAACATGGATGACCTGGTTTGCTTAGCCTTCGGCAAATTTATTGGTAAATTTGAGATTTAGATAAATGATGCAACTGGCTCTACTTGTATTTACAGAATTGACCAAGGAAAAAAATAATTTTCTAAATAAGATCAAGGACAAAAAATGGATACAGATACAATAAACATTACTATAGAATATAGCTCTGTATTTCAGGCAGACATTTGAGCATTATTGCACTATGAAAGTAATGACCATGATATATTTTGAACTGGAGCGAGTCAATAAAAGCACAGATAGTAAAATGCCTACGGGATACAACAGCATTTAGGCTTTTGTATCCCGTAGGCAGACTCCGTAGGTAGACTCTAGGCAAGTGTAAAAAAAGGCTACAAAAAACTTCGAACCAGAGCCAGCTGTAAGTGTTCCAAAAAATATGGTAAGCATCAGGAAAAAACCTGTAACCGAATAGTAACTCCTACTAAGAACCGAATAGTAACTCCTACTAAGAAAATATATATTGAAGTTCTGTGGAAAATAGGAAGCCACCTTCCGTATTGAAGACTACCAAGTAAACATAAAAAATATATGGTACATATTATCTACTAGACCTGTTCAAGCTCATTGCATCAACATTGCAGTAAATTAATCTAAAATGTATGTGAAACATATTTTACTGAAACTTCAGATTTAATTGTTTAGTTGTTTATTTATGATTTCTGTTTGTAAAGAAAATACATTAGGTTTAGAATGAAATACATTAATTCTGCTGCAATATGTACATTTAAACATGTTTTATCATTTCAAAATATCTAATTAAATTTGTAAATTGAAAATTTTAAAGCAAATATAAATTTTATTTTACGAAATTATATTAACATATCGCGTTTTATAGAATTATTAAAGATAATGATAATATTAAAGATATTAGAAATGTGTATAGATAAGTTTAAACATATTTCAAATAAATTTGTGGGTATAGAAGAAAGCAGCTTAACAATGTCGGATTTATAAAGCAGAAAGGAACTCAATGCTTTTACATTTGAATTTCGCCGAGATAACTTGAATATGGGTCATTGTGGGCCGGAAATTGTATTATCGATGTCGGGAGTTTTAAAGGAAACTGCTTCGATAAAGGGTTTTAGGGGCTAATTTGAATTACCTTTTGGCGGAAGTATATGCACGCATGAGATCCTATCTCGTGTGCTTTCACGATGATATGTAATATGTGTATAAAGCAGCGCAAAAAGTCTGGACGAGATATTATGTAAAGCGGCATATGAGAGCAGATTTTGGAAGTAAATCAAATTACGGCAAGATAGAGGTTTGTTTATTACAGTTTTATTATAAATTTAGAACCTTTTAGAAACATACTCGGAAAATTTAGGTTTGCCGTTTTATTTTTAATACAAGGCATAATATTTCATTTTATTAACATCGTGCAACAATATTCTGATACCGAAATTTAGGAAACAAAATTACAATTATGACGAATAAAAATTTTCTCGTAATTTTAGAAATAAAAGTTAAAATAAATTATCTAAAAATTTAGTCAAAATAAACAAACATCAGACAACATTAGATAATTGTAGTGTATTTCGGCATAGAAGACCCCTAGAAAAATAGAATAAAATAACAATGGAAGTGTATAATAATATAGGTAAGTAAAGAAATAAGTAGTGAAAATATGTAATGAATAAATATCGAGGCTAAAGATCTTAACGGAATGATTTAAATGCAGTAGTACAGAGCTATTTACACCAGCACTCAACAGGGTTCGCACAGCCATGATGATTTTCATCCTTCGGTAGAAGATGGAACATAAAGAAGAATGAGTGACAACAAACATGAAGAAAAACATGAAAGTTAAACAAAACTTAACGTAATTTAAATTTCGTTAAATTATGTTGTATTTAATCATGTTGTATTTAATCAGTATCAATCAGTTCATGTACGCATTTATTCTTTAATACATTATGGATAGGGTATCTTAACCATTTAACAGCCAGAGAATATAAATTTTCCCGACCCTTAACGTCCAGAGGTACATTTGAGTACCATCAACTTTAAATGTCGTTTAAACAACATTACATTGAAATCACGCGAATTTATGTAACGGTACATTAAAGTACTATGTTTAGTTCGTATTTTGACGATTAAAAGTAACGGCAATGCTGCTTTGTCTCTCAAAATTGTCTGTGGTACGGTTAAAGTGCACCGATATTTTTTATAGTGAAAGTTGTGCTGTGGTTATTATTTATAACGGACAGATTGCTTAAAAATACAGGTGCTAAGGAAACAAATTTCTAAATGTAAGTACTTTACAAACTGTGCAGTGTAATGTGAGCTTTCATATATGCCGTTTTTTAAATGGTACCCATTTAAAAATGCATGATTTATTTAGCTAGAAATGCATGATTTTTTTCTACATTAACAGGTGGCATGGAAAATAAAATCCCTCTAACCGATCGATGCCCAGCTTGAAATCATTGAAAATGATGATTAAGATTATCTTCCTTTCCATAATAATGATGATACATATATTAAATCTGACTTAGAACAGAACGTTGTGGATTTATTTATCGCTGCTCAAATGACACGAATTGATGAAGGATGACCTGAATTAGAAGAGCAACAATCTGAAGAGGAAACGCAGGTCGCTGAAGGAGAACATACAGAAATTCAAGGTCGATCATCCAGAGAGGCCAATTTGGAAAGAATATGAAAGAAAGAGGAGAGCGATAACAAAATACCAGATTATAATTTAGCTGAAAATGATTGAAAACCAAACTTTGCCGAATCCCATACCTCTTTAGATATTATTTTTTAATTATTAGGAGATTCCATGGACCATATCGTTTTTCAGAAGAATGTATACGCAACCGAAAGAGGACAAGAAATACAAATGACGAATAACGAAGTTCTAGTATTTCTAGGTCCAATTTTTTTATGGGGTACCACATATTGCCCAGTATCGAAAGTTATTGGTTCATTTCCTCTGATCTTCAAATACCATTTGTGACAAAAACTATGACAAGAAATAGGTTTAAAGAAATTCTCTCTAATTTGCACTTAAATGACAACTCAATGATACCAAAGGACAATAAAGACCAATTGTAGAAAGTAAGACCTCTGACAAAGATATTGAATAAACAATTTGAAAATTTATATACTGGTACAAAAACAGTGTGCGTAGATGAATCCATTGTTAAATTCAAAGGTCGTTCGTTTATAAAGCAGTATAATCCCATAAAACCCATAAAAGGGGATTCAAGTTATGGTCTCTTTCTGAGATGAAGGGATTCAGAAAAAAATTTAATAATATATCAATTCAAAACCGAGGCTTTAAATAATAAATATGAAGACTATCAATTTGGTGAATGAGTTGTTTTGCAGATGACTAATGGGGAAAGCATAATATTACTTGGCTCCATAATCACTGTTTTAAAAATGTGCTATTGATGCTCTGCGTTGTTATTATTTAATCCCAATAATTTTTGACTTCTTTATGGATTAATATTAATATTTTTATGTCACGATAACATTCTCTGGTGCCTACTAAATACTGATATTGTAAAGGTAATAACAAATATAACCTATGCTAGCACATTTGTTCCTGCCTCTCCTAGAGCTGTCTGCATTTCTCAGATAATACTCTCCAGATTGATGAATGCCTCTACTGTAGACATAGATGAATGCTTATACTGTGGAAACTCGGACAATATGTCACATAGTCGTAGAAAGGAACAGAATGGAAAAGTTTTAATTTTGTTACAGTGAGAGAAATGATTGGGAGAATAATTGAAAATAAAGCAGGCTGGACTAGTGTACGCAACTATATCGATATAATTTGGACTAACTGCTTTAGCTTTCTTGAACTTATTTTGTCAGATGTTGTGATCTGTGACTTTCCTCTTTTATTAATTACCCATACAATTTCCTTTGCCGTTTAGTCTAGTTTCTTCTATCTTGTTATTGTAAGTACTTTTTACTTAACTTTATAATCGCTGTTTTAAAAGTATGCTACTAATGTTCTACGTTGTTATCATTTAATTCCGATGATTTATGACTTTTCAATGGATCGATAATAATATCTTAATATCAGGATAACATTGCCCACTATATGCTGATAAAGTAGTGGTAGTAGGAATATTGGAAGATATTTACTAAGGAAAAATATTGATACGAATAAACGGGGTACAAACAAAAACTAAAATAAAGAATAAAAATATACTACGGGTATCACCAATTAATGCCAAAATGTGACAGCTTAGGTTATTATTAGTACGGTATATTTAATATTGAAATACGAATCAGCCTACAAGAATTTTTAAGTTGCAAGTTTATTCATTTGGTCTCTGTGTCCAAATATTTTCGACGGTGACCGTAAGGGATGATTAGAAGATGTTTGTAAATGGGATAGGAATTTTTATATCCCAAGATAGAAACTTTTGAAAAAATGAAATTCCGAAAGTGGGCGCTGCAAAGGGATAGAGGTAAAAAAAATAATAATTTGAAAACCAATATACTACAATAAATTACCAGATATTTCAAATATAATTTTCTTTGGTTATTTCACGTCCCTCTGAGACCTTTCAATAACGTAAGAAATTTTTGGGAGTAATAAAAATTCACTTTACCTTTTACACTGGCTTTAAAATAACTTGAGCTTCTGTAGCGTATTTTCCCAGCTACATAAGAATCTTAAACCTAACTGGTTGCCAAATCTGCATACTATGCATTTATTCGCAAATAGTTTAACGTAGCAATTGCTAAAATAAAACTAAGCGACGTACAATCGTGCCTATCGAGCTAAAGATCGAGGAAATATCAAGATGGAAACAGATATAAATCAGCCACCGCCTTTCTAGCTATGTAGCAGTAGCAGCATCATTTGAGTTATTTAGTTGCTACACCTCGTAATAGAAAGAAAAGACGATAGACTTTCGTCTTACTCTTTTAAAGATAAAATTGTATGTTACTATTAAATAGTTAAATATAAAAAATAAATTTAAAAGTTTTTACAAATATGTAATTTATAGCAAAATTTTTAGATTAATTGTATGAAATCGTCTTTATTGAATTCACATAAATGACTTCTCCATACCGATGTGCACGTAACACAAATCAACTAGCTTTTAGTATTTGTCAATGAGGTAACAAAGTTTAAAAAACAATCAATTTATTCGTCTTTATTGCACCATATAATTTATTTCCTTCCTAAGAAAAGATCTCGTTTATAAGCAATAAACAATTTACCAGTATAATCTTTTTAGAAAAAAATTGCGCTTTAAATGTGTGTGGTGTTGTGCAGAAGACCTTAGTAGCTAGCAGCTTTTTCAATTGCAGTGTTACGTTATAACAGTATGTTTTTTCTATTCCAGTAGGTCTGTTCATGACAGAAAAATAATGCACACTTATTTTAAATTCTTTTGAACATTTAATTTAACTACACTGAATATAATTGATTGGATTCTCTTTCTCTAATGCATTTTTATTCTTTTATGAAAATAAAGCGAGAGTAATTTGGATGCAAGGAAACGCTAGCTGTTTTTTCGTCGGTTATTATGCATATAATATATTATAATACTCCTGCTAATCAAACTGTCAGAACTTCGTTTTAGCCTATCAGAATTGTTTTTACTATTGAACACTTAGTGAATTACTTTTTGAACGTATGTTTACTTATAGTATAAAATATTTGTATTGTATTATGTTATTAAGAAATTGTTTAATTGGTTTTTCCTTTTTTTTTTCAATACTGTAAATTAAGGAAAAATTCTAAATTATTTTTTTTATTTGCAGGATTCATAATTCAGCAATACACAAATATTCGGATTTCTTTCATTTTATTTGCTCAGTAATAAAATAAAACTGTTTTTTAATTCTGTGAGCGAATAAACAAAATCTAAAATACATTTTTTTTATTTGAATGATTTACATTTATACAACACACATATATTCGATGTTCTTTCATTTTATCTGCCAAATATTAAAGGAAAATTTTCCTTCAAATTGGAGAAAAATGGGAGAAATAACACAAATTTTAATACAATTTAAATATTATGTAAGGGAAAGCTTAATTCTTACATTCTAGTTAATCATGTTACTTTACCGCTATAATATAAAAGTATGTTGTTTATTCGGATCTCTGAATTAATATAATAGACAGACGAAGACTTCAATACGACTCAAAGAATTCGTTATCAAAGGCGAAGATAATTTTTAGCGACACCCTACATTATTGTATTAGTCGAGAGTCTAAGCGGGAACCTTTGATGCTTCGCCACATTATCGATGCATCATTTGTTCTAGATATATTACGGCTTTCACGATTTAGCAGATTGCATACGAAGCGCGGTGTGAACACTAACAGGCTTAATTAATGGCACGGCAATGTCTGTTTACATTATTAACGTGAATCTATAATTGATCGTTGAGGCATTTTCACATTATCGGATGCATTTTCAAGCATAATCAGAAAAATGTTAAGAAATTTTTAGTTTAATTTTAAATATCACTCGCTTACTGCTTAGCGTACTATATATTCTAATTTCATTAACTAAAATTATCTATGTTAACCCTCGAGTACTATACGTTCGTAAAATTTACCGCGATTAAAACATTTTCACTAAGTTTCGGGCTCTTCCGATTTACTGACAGCTGTAAGCTTCTTAGTAACTCCCTAAGCAGTCGTAGGTGTGCGTGCCCGTTTGAAGTTATTTTCGATTATCGGTTATTTCTGAGAATATATTGTCAGAATAGTTTTACGTATAATAGCTGTCAGATCTGAAGAGATATAGAAAAACTTCATTCTATTAAACATGCAAAATATTTTTGTAACCCAAAGTATTAGTTTTGCAGTAATATTAATAAATCCTTTCATTAAAATGGCATCTAATAGACCTTTGTCCATATTAGATTAACAAAAAGAAATTACACGGATAATAAATGTAGATGATAGCAACTCAGACCCTATAGTGACAGTGAAAGTGATTGGGAAGCTAATAGTTTGAAAATCGAGGATACTAATTCAGAACACGATATTGACAGCAATTTAGATGAGGACTTTAGCTCAACACATCATAATAAGCAGTTTTACACATGAAAGATATTTCACATTTAACTGCTTCAGTTACAGTAGGGGTCCAAACGATCTAAAGCATGTTAGTAAACGCTGGATACAAACCGCACAACACGAAGGCAAATGGAAAGAGCTGAGAGAGACCTATATTGAGCAGTGGACGCTGCCAGATCTTGAAGGCATTAGAATTAGTCCGGGATCCTGAATCGATTTTTACCCTTTATTACTAACAAAATTATTTTTCGTGCGTAGTTTTATTTTGAGAAGACGCCAAACTCCTCACTTTACAACAATTTGCGTTTGTGGTAGCTAACAGAGGCAGCATCGATGAAATATTTTGAAGGACTCCCTAAAATTTATTTCTAACGGATGTTTTTGTTCCAACAGAAATTGATCATAGACGATATAATACAGAGTAAAAAGAGGATCTAACTGTGGGACAGATCACTACTTTCTTTTAGCTAATCTTTTGTGCCCCTTTAAACAATACTCCAAACAGAATACCGAATGTGAGAGAAACAATACTACACAGTAAAAAATTAAGAGATATAAATTGCACCTTTTATCTTAACCAAGTACAAAATATCTTTTTTAATCTAGATTAAAAAAGAACAGAAAAAAACAAAAGATATAAGAAATTGCTAACAAATAAAACACCTACCAATAGAGCAACATATCAAAGAAAAAACAGAGAAGTACGCAATCAAATAAAAAGAGCAATAAACAATTTCTGGAAACAAAAATGTCTCCCTGTTGAAAATTTAATTGGTGGTTCTCAGACTACGGCAGCTTGGGGAACTATCACTAATCTAAACCCCTTAAGTAACTTTATTCCTATAGAAAAGTGAAAAATCATTATAAAAATTTACTCCAAGAGTCCAGATTGGAATATATGGGAGTGGAATACAGTATGGAGAGACAAATAAATAGTAACAATAGTACTACTAACAACGAGGTCCGTACTGTGTTAATTAAAATAAAAAACGGGTGATCTCCAGGACCTGGCAATATAGCTGTAGAGTTACTTAAAACAGGAGCTCCACTCCTAATAGAACGAATAACTTTTCTAATGAATCAATACTGCCAACAAATTAAAGTATTATCTGAAAGTAAAACCGCTCACCAAGTATCCATTTTTAAAAACAGTAATCGAAAAGATCCTAACTGCTACAGAAGATTAAGTGTCCTACCTACTTTCGGGAGATAATTAGAAAAGATAATAAATGGAAAAATACAAGATTATGAAGGACATCTAATTAGCGAAGACCTAAGTGTATGAATAGCGGTTGGTACCGAAGTACATCTAGCCTTCATCAACCTAGAAAAGGCTTATGATGCAGTTCCAAGATGTAAATTTCGGCAAGCTTTACAAAACTTAGCATTAGTCAATACATTTTAGCAATAATCACAGAAGTATACAAGGAATACTACTTACCTAAAAATCGGAAATAGACTATCAGAGCCAATAAAAGTAAGTAAAGGACTAAGACAAGGATGCAGTATGTCACCCTTACCGTTTAATGGGACTAGGATGACCAAGTCGTCCTAGCTCAAGATTCTTATGATCTGGAATTTATGATAAAGCGTCTATACAGAGAATATATAAAATGGGGGTTACAAGTCAGCATGAATCGAACATAATATTAGTTACCAATTCAAATGCAAGATTTGAAGTGTTATTAAACGAGATCGTAGAAATCAAACAAGTGGAAAAATTTAAATATTTAGGTGTATTCATTGATAAGAAGGGCTTCGGAGAAACCGAAATTAAACACTGAATTTATCAGGGACGTAAATTGTAGGATGTCTGAACTCATTATGGTGGGATCGAAACATTTCCAAAAGGAACAAACAAAGAATAGGGCAAACCATGGTTGAATCAGTTCTTTGTTATGGCTCTGAAGTATGGACAATTAATGCAGACATGATGAGAAGATTGTTGACAGTTGAAATTGATTATTTGAGAAAAAAAGTGCTAGAACATCAAGACTGGAAAGAAAGAGCAACGAATCTATAAGAAACAACATGAATGCTACAGAAACGATCATTGACAGAATAGAAAGAAGAGGTTTAAAATGGTTTAGACACCTATTGAAAATGCCTGACGAACGTTGGCCCCAAAAACTTTACAGATAGAAGACCTCTGGAAGAAGAAAACGAGGTAGACCCTCATGGTATAAGGGAATTAGAGGAGCGATTAAATCGAGAGGTTTGGAGGAGGAGCATGCCTTGGACTGGGAGGATTGGAGGAATAGAACGGGAATACGGCAATAGCTGTCTCCAAAATGTTTTGTATTTACAAGTTGGATCATGTAATATATATATATATATATATATATATATATATATATATATATATATATATATGATTCTTTTCTTAATTCTCAAGATAATTATCCAAACTAACCGAAAACTTACTTCTTACTTACTACTTAGCATTAAGGAGTTCATGAAAAATAATTACTATCCCCTGATTTTTTTGTTGTTTAGATATTTGTTTTTTATGCGGATGTTAGAGTAGGTTAGTAATATAAATAAAAATAAACTACCTGTGAACACATACTTAAGATAAAAAAAAATTAAAGAAAGTATACTGATTTAAAAAATACATAAAAAAAATAAAGAAAAAATGCCTCAATTAGCAAATAATTTATTTTAATGGATTAATATTAGAATATCTGTATGATAGGAAATAACGAGGCGGAGTCGTTATGGAGTACCTATGTAAGAGTCATACTTGAAAAACAATCATTTAACGACAATACATAATATTGTATAAATTTTCCAAACCTTTTATTTCTTTATAAACAATCTCGTGGTATAAATACAATATTTATTTGTAATAAATACTACTCAGTACATACATTTGTCATTTGTACCTTTAAAATATATTCAATTAATTATACCGTATAACAATACTTCTGTCAATTAATCTATTTCGGCAAGTATTCAATAATTAGAATAAAAATATAGATTTGTCTCAAATGATTTAAATCATTCTAAAACATCAGAAAGTCAAATCATCAAAACGAAAATCGAAACGTCAGGTTTTTGTAGAAAAAAAATTAATAATTATCAATTTATTAAAAATTGTAGAGAGTGTACCTACTGGTCAATTTAGTGTTTTCACTTGATTATTGCATTCTTTTTTGTTTTATTTTATTTACTAATACCTATATATGTATATATGTGCGTCCATAAATATGAATCGCGGATCAACTGAGGATATGACATTAGGCAGCAGTAATGTCATTACTGGATTAAGGCAATTGGAAGTAAAAATTATGTAGGCTTAATTCCAGATACTCACAGGTGTCACTCACATTATGAGTTAAGCGGCTGTGATACTGCGACAACAGCAGCGTCTGACCCAGATTGGGCGGCTGCAAACAGCGTCTGTTCCCAGAGTGGGCGGCTGAAACACACTTACCAACCAGTTGGCCCTCAGTCCCCAGCAGCTCCGAAGTTACCTTCCAAGGCAATGGTAGGATGGAGGAAAGAGCAGAGGGTGCTAAGAATCCCTGGGTTTTAGAAGATTGCCAGAAAAAAAACGAAAACAAGCAACGAAACTGGATATTGCAACTTATAGTGTCACATCACTCATGAGAGACGAAAAGCTAGCCAAACTGGAAGAAGAAGTAAAAAAGATTAAATGGGATATACTAGGATTAAGTGAGATAAATAGAAAAGATTAAGCCTGTATAAAGTGGGAATCCGGTAACGTACTATACTATAAAGGAACTGAAGAAGAATCATTAGCTGGTGTCGGTTTTCTTATTTCTACTCAGCATGTCCATAAGATTAGATAATATATTGGAATGTCAGAAAGGATCGCGGCCCTAATAATGGACACAAATAAAAATATAAGTTTAAAGATCATACAAATTTACGCTTCTACATCATCACATACGGATGAAGAAGTGGAGATATTCTACGAATCATTGATACAAAAGTGAACAAATACAAAAGCACCCACACAATTATTATAGGCGACTTTAATGACAAATTAGGGAGAAAACTAGAAGAATCAGAAAATAAAATCGGCAATTTTGGATATGGAACACGAAACGAAAGAGGGGAAACATTGATAAACTATATGGAAACGAATGGTCTATATGCAATAAATACCTTTTTTAATAAAAAAAAAACACAGAGAAAATGGACGTGGATCACACCACATGGTTCAACAAAAAATGAGATTGATTACATCCTATCCAAAAAAAAGAACATAGTACAAGACGTTATTGTCATAAATATGATTTCCGTATGAAGTGATCACAGAATTGTTAGAGCCAAAATCAAAAATAACGCAAAGAGCAATACATAAACCAGCTAAAAAGGAGTGACATATCACAGCTAAAGGGTTTGCAACTAGACGAATTAAACGATAAAATAACAACAGATGTACTAGAAACAGGCCTGAAGATTGCTAATAAACAAAAGCGAAAACAGCAAAAAATTAGCGCCGAATCACAAGATGTGCTAAAAAAACGACGACAACTCCTGAATGATAACAAAAGAAATACAGTGGAGTTTACCGAACTAAACAAAACCATACGAAATCAGATAAAGGAAGATTTAAAAAAATACCACGAAGATCGCATTAAGAAAATCATAGAGAAGAACAAAAGTTTAAAAACAATGAAGACAAATATAGGAAAAAGAAAACTAGTCATGCTTAAAGCTGAGAACAATGAAGAAAGAGATCTGGAAGAAATAGTAAAAATCACAGAAAAACATTACACAGACCTATACAGTTCTAAAAATGACCCACCACTACCATCTAAACAGAATCTCTCGAGGAAAATACAAAATATTGGCTCAGAGGTATTACCAGAAATAACTGAAGATGAAATCGAAAAATCGATAGAAGAAGAAAGAAGAAACACGATAATAAAATGCTAAAAATACTGTTCAACAAATGTCTGTTTGAAGGTAAAATACAATGAAGAAATGCCAACACAATCTTAATACATAAGAAAGGAGACCGAACAGACCTAAACAACTACCATCCTATTTCGCTTTTGTCACAACTATATAAAACCTTCACAAGAATAATAAACAACCGACTAACCTAAAAACTTGATAACTATCAACCAGTGGAACAGGCCGGATTCAGGAAAGGATACAGCACAATCGACCATCTACATGCGCTTAAAATCTTAATTGAGAAAATTAATGAATACAACCTTCCGCTGTATATTCGTAGATTATAAAAAGGCTTTAAAGTTAAACGAGACGTCCGACAAGGCGATATAATTTCAGAACGACAAGAACTAGAATTAATGCTGAATGAACTTCATAAAAAATCACTGCAAAACGGCCTAAAAATTAACTTAACAAAACAAAAGTAATAGCAAACACGGAAGACCAAGAGGCAATAAAAATACAAACAGAAAAAAATAGAACAGGTAAATGAGTATATCTATCTAGGACAATCAATCAGAGCTAACAGAAAAAAATCAAACAGCCGAAATATCGAGACGTGCAAGAATGGGATGGGCAGCGTTCGGCAAATTTTCTTACAGTAGACGCGATAGAACAAGCAGTAAAACTGAAATGGAAATGGGCTGGACACAACAAACGTCTCCAAGACGGACGATGGAACAATACCATCGGAAAGTGGCGTCCATACAATGCAAAGAGATCAAGAGGCAGACCACAGATGAGATGGTAAGATGACATCAGCAAACAAGGAGGTCCCACATGGCAGAGAACAGCTTAAGATAGGGAAAGATGGAGAGAACTGGGGGAGACCTATATCCAACAATGGAAGGATAGAGAATAGGTTAAAAAAATGTATACGTTTGCATATGTATATAATATATTTATAGTTAATACGTAACAAAAATAATTTATTATCTCTCGTGACTGAATGAATCAAACAATATAAAGACAATAGAAACAAAACAAATTGTGGGTGAATCCCGTATAAACGCAATATTTAACTTAGGCATGCAACAAGAAAATAGTTACAAAAACTATGCAAGAAATATGTTTTTACTTTATGTTGTATTATAAATAGGAATACAAAAATTTTAATTCTTGTCGCACTAGCACCACAAACCTGTTTTATTGTAGGCCATTGTTTTATTTAGATGAAAATAAACCAACCTGTCACGTGATACCTTTGTAATATAGTTACTAATGAAAAAAAAATGTGTTATGATATTGACAACTTTCGAAGGTGGTACCAGGATATCGTACCACGCAATTTGCAGGAAAATTCTGATATTAAATTATATAAATACTAACTAATCAATAAAAAAATTCAGGTGGTTAGTAATTATTTTTTATGCCGTGTTTAGTGATACATATTGGAAAGGGAAGACCGTTTGATAAATCTTGCATTTTGTAGAACTAATAGTTTTCCAGTTAATTTAGATAATTATCTTGAGAATAAAAAAAAACACATACATTTTTAGAAATGTTAGAAATATATTTTTAAAAATCATCAAATCACCGTATTTCATTACTGCTAGCGCTGTTACGACAAACACAAGTTGTTGTAAGGACAAAATTTGGACGTCTTGTTAAAATGAAGCCACTCACGAAAAATTACCTTTTTAGCAATAAACGGTCAAAATGGGCCGCGAATCCCGGTCTAAATATGTTTATAAACAACGGTTTATATGAATAAAGATAAAGACATAAATGTCACGTATTGAGATTTCTAATTTAAAAGATGGCTGAATGGCCAACAATTCAGAACAAAAAAAAACAGTAATTTTAAAATTTTTGTTTGAACTAAATTAAAATATTTTCAAAGAGCTAAAGCAAAACACAAAAAGAAAACCCAATTTAATTCTCAGCTTGTTCATAAATGTTTATATTGGCTTCACAAATACCCTGTCGTTTAACTCTGCATTGTATTAAATTCAATATTTTCCAAAAGTAGTTTGAGCTATAACACCATTTTCTCTCATTCTCAAACAAAAACTAACACAATAACGAAAATTAAATGAGATTGAAGTGAAAACGTAGAACAACGTTTTATTTCAGTCTATATAGCATCAGAGATGAAATGAAAATGAAATACATTGTATTATGTAATTTTACACTCATATACATCTCTAAGCAACTGAAATTATAAAAGCGACGCCTTGTTTGTAAAATGTTATATTCGATGTAAAAGCTTCTGATAAATTAAATTTTCTAGCTTTTTTATATTTGTTAGATTTAAAAATGTCTAAAATATATTTCATATATTTATTTTTATGTAACGGTAAAAAATTAACACTCAACAATTAGGTCACATTTAAAATTATTTGTTATTTCCTAAATATTAGTTTACCTTTTTTTTATTTCAACTTTAACGGGCTCGGCTACTATGGCCACTTACACAGGTTCTATAACATGAGTTTTCATTATACAAACATTAGGTGTTACATTAAGAATATGTTACAATAATCCGGAATGAGAATACTATGTTACACAATGTCTAAATTAAAATCTAATTATATTTTTTGATATAAGTGTTCATCTCTAAGGAATTGTACCACAGTTTTTATTTGGTCAGGGTTGTTTAGGATATCTCTTACTTCACTTGTGAGTTTGTATTGTAATCTTCAAATCTTCTGGCATAATGTTGATGGCATTCTGTGAAAATATGTTTGATTGTCAAATATGATTGGCAGCTTTGACAGGAGGGACGGATGCTAGAGGACATTAGGTAGCCGTGTCTGAGTTTTGAATGTCCTATCCGAAGTCGTCTTATTACAATGAGATCTCGTCTTGAGAGGGCTGAATAGTCAAATGTAGGCTGACTGGTTATTGACGGTTGTATTTTGTGTAAGATCGAACGGATAGAGTTCCAGTGCTGCTGCCAAAGGAGTCTGGTTCTTCTTTTAGTAACTGATTTTAGGTCTTTACAAATTTGAATTTTATCGGTGATTTCAGGTGATGCTGTAACAAGTTTAGCATAGTGATCTGCAGTTTCATTGCCTTCAATACCAATATGAGATGGCAGCTAAATTATGGTAACTGTTATATTTTGGGAAAAGATAATTTGGTTAGAGTCTAGTATCTTTTGGACGATATGATGATCGCTAAATATTATTTTGATAGAATGGATTGATGCTAAAGAGTCTGTGCATATGGCAACCTGCTTATTAGATGGATATATATGGTTAAAAGCTTGCAATATACTCAATAATTATATTCATGACTGATTAAGTGAATGATTGGTTGTAACAGGAGGAGATGGAGGGGGATAAAGAGGAAGGGTATGTGTAAGAGAGATATCATTGAGTGTCTGTGCTAAAATTAGTGGAATATGTTTTATTGGTGGTAAGGAATTGGTATTTTGTAAATTATACGTGGACATTACAAATAAGGGATGCACTGGATTCAAGGGGTTAGCTAATACCGATGCTGTATAAGAGAGCAGCAGTTGTTTTCGTCTTATACAAAGAGGAGATTCGTTAGCTTCGCAATAAAGATTATCTACAGGACTAGATCGAAAAGCCAATACAAAGAGGAAGGGCTGTGTTGTGAATTGAGTTTAGAAGGTTAATATATGTTTTGGAGGCGGATATATATGTTACAACCAGAATCCAGCTTGAAGCGTATTAGTGATCTGTATATTTTAAGAAGTGAGTTTTCGTCAGGTCCCAATAATGATGTGATAGAGTTTTTATTATGTTTAGTCTTTTGCACGTTTCTCCTTTTATTGCAAATATATTTTGCTTCCAAGTTAGTCGTGAGTCAAACGTTAATCCGAGAATTTCGCATTGTTTAACAACAGCAAGAGGGACATTGTTAACCAAAATAAGTACCTCACCATAAGATGGAGAAGGGGGACGTCTACTAAAGCTTATAATTTTAGATTTTACATAGAATAAAGATAACCTCATGTCACTAGTTTTTTTTTAAGTTTGTCAACAGCTGTTTGAATAAGCTTCGAGGTGGTAGAAGAATTTTGTTAATGACAGTAAGTTACTGGATCATCAGCATACATGATTTGTTTAATAGGGGAAATGAGGTAAGAGCATAAATCACTTATTACTAGATTAAAAAGTGTAGGACCGATTTCTTAATTGTCAGTAATTGTAGTGTTATTTACAGCAATACTAGAGATTTTAAGATTGGTGTTGTTTCCTTAAATTTTCCTAATCTTCTTCTAAATATCAGCCGGATTGGTGCTTGAATTAATACATATTCTCTCCAAGATAATTTTTTGTTTCTTTTACAATAAATCGGGCTTTGGATCTGGTTTTCTTTAGTTCAATGAGATTCTCCAGATTTTTGTTTTTACGGTAATTTTTAAGAGATAATTTTTGTTGTTCTATTGCGGTTTGGCAAGATGTATTCAACCAAGGTGCTGTTTTTCTTTTATGGGAAATAATATTTTTGCCTATGTGCAAATTTGCAGCTTACAGTATGGTATCTGTGATTAATAATAGATTATTGTTAATATTGTCATATACAGATAGAGAAGGTAAGGTGTTATTTGTTTGTGAAGTATAGTCTTTCCAGTCGGCATTTTTTAGCCGTCAGAATTTTCTGGTTATAGGTTGTTCATGGTTGGAGATATCAGATGTTATAAATATTGGAAAGTGGTTGCTGTCATATAGATCATCGGAAGTTTTCCAAGTTAATAAAGTATATGTTTTTGGGTCGCTAAAACTAAGATATATAGCCGAAAATGTGCCAGAGGAAAAATTCAAATGCGCATTAGAGCCTGTATTTAGTAGACATGAGCTTGTGCAATTGATAACAAGTTATAAGCATTGAAGTCACCTACTAAAATATATGGAGTGGGGAACTGATAGATAAGATCTAGAATTTTGATTTATTTAAGGGGGTAGTTAGGAGGAATGTATACAATGCATATCGTAAGTTTATTTGGACACCAAGTAGTTACGGCGTTAGCCTCGAGCTCCGTAGTGATGAGAAGATGGGATGAATATATTTTACTGGAAATAAAAATAGATGTCCCTCTACTGGCTCTGTTACAATTGGTTCTGATATAATGGTATCCCTCGAATTTTTTAGTGTGGGAAGCTTAAATATTTTTTAGTTTATTTGTTGTAGACATATGATATCAGGTTGTTTTTCTGTCACTAGTTGTTGGATTCTATCAATACGGGGAACGAACCAATCGCAGTTCCATTGGATTAAATTGAAGGTGAATCTTAAGTTGAAGAGATATGGGGGCAACTGAGATGATTGTTCTGGCTGTTGTGAGAGGAGGGTATTGGTTTCATCATCAGTAAGAGTTTAAATAAGACGCTGATATTATCAGAGTCATCTGGGTTTAGCTGTCTTTTGATTTTCTTTTGAAGTCTCGTAAGTAAGTCTATTTTTAAGGGATCTTCCCTTAGTTTATAAATAGAGAACTGTTATGACGTGTAAGAGTCCTATTTAATTAATTTAATTTAATATTTGACGTAAAAACAAAATCTTCATTAAGTGGACTAGGATAACCATGTGTATTTTCTAGGAAAGCAATAAACTGAGTCTCGGTCAAAGTTAGACCAGATGGATTATTTTTATAAACGGCCGATACGGATTGTAGTGAACTAGCTGTTAGATTATATTTCCACTGATTTTGTAGTTTTTGTTTTTTGTTTCTTGTGAGGTTTGGAGACAGTGTTTATGTTTGTGGATAACGGAGGAAGCATTTTGTTAGATGCTGGTTCGGGTGTACTTGCTGAAGATAATAGAGAAGGAATATCAGAATTGCTGTCTGTTGATATAGCTCTTTTTTGTCCTTGTGTGGGTGGAATTAATAGGTGTATAGTTTCAGTATCTATTTCAGTAGGGGTTTGTGTGCAGTTTGAGGTAGTTAGGTCTGATTAAACAGGAGTGCTCTCGACAGAAATTATATTAGTATGTAGTTTCAGATCTAGAAGGCTCTAGATGGGGTAGTTCAGTTTGAAAAAAAGTAGTTGGATTAATAATACATGAGTCAGCGGTATGTCCGACCTCTTTACATAAAAACAATACAATTTATCCGTAAAAATAAATATTCTATAAGGTGTGTTTTCGTATGTAATAACGAAGTTACTATCTAATGAAAAGTTCTTCTTATCGGTGATAATATACGTTACTCTGTAGAAGCTCATTATGTGTTCATAACCTTCTCCGAGTGCACCACATTTCACAAATGACAAAGGAGAGACCAGCTGTAATCCAATATCTTTAAGGGCTTTCTCAAATATGGAATGTGGAATTAAAGTAAATACGTTCTGATTGGAACTACTGTAGAATTGATAGAGATATTTTGATGTATTTTTAGAAGGTTATCGATAACTGTAGGTGAGAAGAGACAAATACAGATGCGGTTATTTGGGATACGTGATGCAAAGGTAATATTTTTTGGGATAACAATGTCCCCTATCGCTTTAACATAGTCAAATAAAACAGTATTTGGAATAGCGTGCATTAAAATGGCTTGCTTCTTACGTGGGAAGATAGAAGGTGGATGTTTAGATAAAGTAGCAGCGACATATGATTTCGTGGGGTGGACTTGTGGAGTTATGAGGTTTTGATTTGGGTTTATTTTTGTAGGTGTTTCTGGATACCAAAAACACTTCACTTAATTTCAAATATTGCAACACATGTCCTAGTAGGACGCTGTGGATAAAATAACAGGAATATAACAGTTACCTGTATCTGCAGTTTTCCGTCAGTTAAATATAATAATATTCTTCTTTTGGCATCATAACCCTGGATGGGTCTTTGCCTGTCTGGCTATGTCCTTCCATTCAGGTCTCTCTTGTGCCCTTCTTCTCCATTGTCTTATGTTCATTTTTTTCAGGGCGTCTTTCACGTCAGCCAGCCATCTCGTTATGGACCTTCTTTTTTTTTCACCTTCCTATGGGCTTCCATTGTAAAATTTTCTTTGTTGTTTTTGCATGGTTTTGTCTCTGCACATGTCCCAGCCATGGCAGTCTTTGACTTTTCGCAAATCTTACAATGTCATAACCTTCATTTAACTCATTAACCTCGTCGTTTCTCCTGATTCTCCATGTGCCATCTTCCTCTTGTACCGAGCCATATACTTTCCTTAGTATTTTGGTTCTTTTGTCTAATAATTTCGATGTCATCAATCTTTTATTAGCATAGTATGTACGATTCCCGCTGGAAATACGTGCATTAATTTCGGTACTTACGGAGTTCTTCTGATTGATTTGTGCCGAGATATGTAAAGGCATCCACTCGTTCGATAGTATATATTATTATAATATAATAATATTATAGTCCAATAATGATCGCTGTTTTTTTAACATTAACATAACAAAATAATTCGAATTATCACATAATTATTACTATAAGAATTGGTTGGAAACACACTTTGACAGTTATTTGACAATGCACTATATAATTGACTCTGAATAGTTTACTTTAAATAGTGTACAATGTGAAATAATAGTACATTGTTTACCGGGTAGGAAAAGCTTAACATTCCTGGACGACTGTGAAGATTGCTAAGTCGAGGCGCAAGTCGAGACTTAGCAACACAGAGTCCAGGAATGTGGCTTTTCCTACGAGGTAAACATACTATTTTTCCGCAAATCGTTTAAAATTCGACAGATATTGATTGATTTAAAAAAAACGCAATAATTTTATTCCCAAATAAATGGTGCTTTGAAATTCCTAATAAAATTACTTGGGTTACTATGGAAACGTATTGAGGTTGAATTGTCAAACTTGACGCTTATAAATTTAATTGCTGGTGTTCTCGAAAGTAAAATGATAAGTGATGATGAAATTTCCATTCCTGGGACTCAATTGATGAGTTGATGTTTTCAAAATATAAATTAATTCCTTATAAGCAATGTGTTTTCTATCATTTATGTAGAACACTAACAACTGTACGGAAATATCATTTCCTTACAGTAAGGAAATGACATTTCCCTACAGTAAGCAAGTCCTGACTTTTTCTTCAAGAAATTTTGACAGGAATGTCAAAATTTCCTGGCGATTTGCGGAAAAATTTATTTATTTTAAAATACGCATTTATGAGAACAGTTGGAATTTCAATAATATTCAAATATCTACGTAAAATTTACATCTTATTTAAAATATAGTGAATTACTAAATGTTTTGAGCGAAATAGTATAGGTATTTTGTGTTTTGTAGAAGTGACAGGCAGTATGAAAGAATTACCGTGTTTTCAATAAATGAGTTTTTAACATATTCAAGCGATTAGAATATAGCCAATAATTCCACCGAGAAAATTAAGTCCCTTTTATCGATTTAAATTCATTTGTGTATATAAATGTAGCATCGTTGTAGCACTTTAAAAAAGATCTAACAATATTGTTGTTGATTTTGTTGTTTTTACTGTATGGGATTATTATTACTGTATGGGATTATTATTATTTAAGTTTATTCTACCACTGACGACCAGTTTTGCATACTATAATTTTCTGTTTATCCTCAGGTTAACGGTATTATGACAAACTAAATGTTAAAATTGCCGTATTACGGACTCGACTAGGTACAGAATATATAACAATTATTCAATTTTAATCTGTACGCAATTTTTCTGGTGTTAAATCACTTAAATTAAATAAATAATTAAATGAAAGAATTAAATAAATCTTACTTACATGCTGATACAAGAATTTATATATTAAATATTGGCCGTGTACCGTTAACCTGACGATGTAAAGAAAATTATAGTATTCCACATAGGTGGTCGGTGATAGAACAATTGTAAGTCTTATTCTTATTTCTATTCGCCGAGGCAACCTATTCAAGATTCAAGATATAATTAATAGTTTTTACACCCAATGCCTAAAATATAAAAACAAATAATTACATTAGTATGTTTGCTACTTTGTCATAAATTAATAAAATTAAGTAAGTGCACCTTTACTTTCTACTTTAAAGCTAATTTTTACAAAAAAGAATTTTTAATATAAATAAATAAGTCCCCACATGGAGCACTTGAGTGAGATTGAAAGAAGGACCGACCTATCAATTCAGAATCTTATCAGCAATTTTAAGAGGATAATGTTCTAATATATTTCCACCCTTTTGTGTATGTTTCGCAGAAAGATACCCAGTGAATGGGTACACGTAAGAGGATATCATGCGTCCTACATAAAAGAACCACGATCGTAGATTAGTTGTTTGAAGGGCCAAATTTTATCATCGCTGGGCTCTGAAGTATTAGGGTCTAAATATATATCCGAGATGAAATCGTGGCAACCATAACAGGCATTTTTATTAAATGTAATAAAGGATCGCTTTATGCTCCTTTTAGATGCTCTTTCCTTTGAATTATTGTATCGCCAACCTTCATTAATTAATTTGGTGTAAAATATTACAGAGTAAATTGGGCCATATTTTAGGATAATAAAACATGCGAAAAAATAAAAACTCAAAATTTAGAAGACTGATATTTTTTAACTGGTACTCAATTATATAACCGATAATATATATATCTATATATGGAACTTCTATAACTAACTATCTTCCTCAACCCGGAAGACTGATGAGTTTAATATTAATTTTTATAACAGTATTAATCTTAGCTCTAGGTTTAATACATATATATATATATATATATATATATATATATATATATATATATATATATATATATATATATATATATATATATATATGTATATATATATCTACAGTGGCTCATAGCTTAAATATAGGGCAGAATTATTTTTTGCTAATATAAAGAAATTATTTGCAGATTATAATTAAAGAATAATACAGTATTGCACGTTCATTCGTATTTTTAGTTTATTTTTACTCTTTGTTCTTTTTTAGGTGGTTACAATTTAGACAGCCTGATAAGTTATATTGTATTTGGTATATATAGTTGTGGTTCCATAATCGACCACAAAAAAAAACACATTAACTAAACATTTTTATTATGAAATAATGAAAAACATTGAATACATGTGGCAACCTGGCAGAATGAGCATTTAATACTTGAACGTTTTGGCTTCGCTCTCATTGAACAGAGTTTACAACGTCTTGATGTTCCTTTTTCTGGCATGTGGTTGCCCAGATCGCTTAGTCTTACAATGCTTTCAATGCTAACAGCAATATGTGATGCTTCCATTTTCTTAAGACGTTTATTTTTTTCCATTATTACCCTAGGTTCTCGCCTCTTTTTGTTATGGAATTCCCCTATGAACTCGTTGGCCAATCAACTTCTAAAATACATGTGTCTCATTGGTTTTCATTTAATTGGCCTCATTTTTATTATATTCTTATAAGTTATATATAAATTTACCAGTGCTGCATCACTCAAATAGTAAATAATCTTTATTTCCACATTTTGAGATTTCCAAAAAATTGGATAAGTAACATGAGGTTGATCGAATAGATCGGCTCCACCATGTAGCGATTATAATTACTTATGGCTTTTGGACACTTGACACTTTCTTGTTCAGCATTCGGATTTTTCAGTAGTTTCCGCCTCTAAGAAACTCGGTAATGTCTAATACCGTTTTTACCCTCCAAACCATATTCAGCATGTTGTGATTGAGATTTGACTTCATATATGCTAAATTTGTGCACATATCCAGTTTCGGAGCATGTAACGACCCAAAATTTGAAGCCTCTTTTTAGGATCACTCAATGATTTAGTCACACAGTGAATATGTCCTATGACTGTTTTTTTTTTATTAAGCATTGGTTTTTTTTGCATCTAGAAAAGAACTTTTTCACACAAAAAGTACTAGAGTTTTCGATTTGTTTACAAAATCATTTTTCCATGTAAAAGCTTAATTTTTTTAAACAAGAAAATCGTTGTCCAGAGTTTGATGCGGATTTTTTTTTTTAATAATTATTTATGAACTAAGAATATTATGGAAAATAGTTTATTATATTCAAAATATGGATTTAATTGATTCTTTAAAATTCGTTTATGAACTTTTGATAAGATGGTCAACAAAATTATGAGTCTTTAATTGTTGTTATCATCCATAGAGCCTTTATTCTTTAGCAGGGGTATTACCTTTACAGTTTTAAAAACTTTATAATAAGTATTACAAGATACTCACTAATTAATTAAAGTTATTAGAGGTTGAACAGTTATATTTTTAACTATTTTAATCAGTTTTGTGCTAAATCCATCAGGAACTTTGCTGTTAGTCTAAAAGAAAATACCTCTGTGGTTCGATATGTGAGCGAGATCCATAAGTTTTGTGGTAACATCAATATTCGTGAAGATATTATCAAGACATATATTATCGCGAGTGTTAAATTGAACATTTTTTTGAGGATTAAAAGAGCTTAACTACAAAGTGTTAAAGCTCTGATCATTATTTCATTGAAATGAACATTTAAGTCACTTGTAAAAAGAACATATTTATGCACCCAAATTTTTTTAAGAGCGTTAGCCATAATGGTGAAGAATTTATCTAAATCACTGCCTGGAGCGCCATAGACAGTGATAATCTGTATATTAGATTTATTTAATAAAATACTTCTTCTAAAATACTTCCTACTAATAAGTTTAGAAGGAAGATGTTTAAGATTCAAAAAATTAAACTTTAAATTATCTATGATTATATACTAATACCTTCATGATACTTGATAGATTTAAAAAATATAAAAAATTTGAAAACCCAAACCATGTTATAGCCTTTAATATAGAAAGTATATAGCTCATCAAGTACAAGAGTGCTTATCAAGATACAAACAATCAGTTAAAATAACAGTAAGCACTACTTTGTTACGCAATCATTGAGCATTATAATGCTCAATATAATCTTTAAACAATTTTTAACTTTAACATTTTTATTTGAAATATCACTTTCATCTTTGTCTTTTTCGGTAAATGTATCTGCGTTTCTCGGGAGATTTATCGACAGAATAATTTCTACAAAAAAAATATAAAGAATAATAATTGCTAATATCATAATATAACATAATTATGAATATGGAAAGTAGTAGAATACAAAAATGATAAGCAATGATTTAGGTAAAAATAGGAATATTTCAATAAATAATATAAATTTAATAAATCATATTTGCTTATCAAAAATGTTGTAAAATTAAAAAGCAACAAGTAAATCTGTATGATCATAAAATGTTTGCATTATATAGATATTTTACAAAATATTCTAGCAATAGAAACATTTGGTACGTTTTAACTACTATTATTTTTAATTTGACACCTCCATAAAATAGCAGGAAGGCATTTTGATATATTCCTATTTTACTAAACTTTATTTAGGTGCAAACTTAATCTTGCTCCACTTGATTTTTATGTCATAATGATCATGAAGGTCGCTGCATCTACCTATTCAGGAAATTAGAAAGTACGAAAGTTTCGAGCTTCAGAAAGCTGGTAAATCATATTAATGGTCTAACTCCCAGTTACGTAACCCTTATAAGAAAACTTTTAAGGGCCATTAAGCAATGCCAAGAGAATTGTAATGATTTTTAAAAGTTCGAAGTTAACACAAACTGAAGTTTTAAAATTGTGTGTAGTCTCAGCGCAGAATTTATCTTTTAGAAGACTCTCGCTGCTTGTTTTACGGCTGTTTATTTTAAGTATTTCTTACTCGGTAATTTTTTACGCCCTAAACATAAGACTTACTAATTAATAACGGGTATAGTAGCTTGCTATAACTTATATAAACTGATAAATTACCAACTGCAAATAATTTTAAGTACAAAAATTTAAAATATATTTTACAAATGCTTGAAATATTAAATCATATCTTTAGGGATTTTCTTTGTTAAATCTTTGTCTTTGTCAACAATTAAGGGTTAAGAGTAAAGGGACATGCACAAGCAGTATGGCAGACTTTATTTAATAAAAATACTTTACAATTTGGTATATAGTTTCGTTATTTTGAGAGAATTTAATAAACATATTAAATTTACAGTTGTCATATTTTTTAAATTTTCACTTTGAGTACAAGCGATTCTTTCTTTGGTATACTGGAAATTCGATAATTCTATATTTTCCTGTTAATTGAGTGTTGCACTTGGTTCATATCGGATTAGCCTCCTTGTTTATGCGTAAGTAGAGTATTCTATTCCTTGGTAAGATGAGTGCGGTTCCTACTTGACCTAGGCATTTTATAGTTTGATGGTAGTGTGATCTTAAATAGTAGACCGTGCTTTGTAGATGTGGCTTTTCATGTTTACTTTGTTATCTGCTCAAGGTATTTTATTTTTGATAGCAATATTTTAATTTGTCGTTGCATTCCATGCCAGGGAGTCTACTTTCTTATTGCCACTTATTCCCATATGAGAAGTTGCTCAGATAAAGGAGTCTTTAATCTTAATAAATATAACGTGAGTTGTATATAACTGTTTTATTTTAAATAATGCGCTCATTAAATCTCTCATAATAACAAATTTGCTTTCATACTTACTTATTTACTCCGTGGCGTTACAACCCATCGTGGGTTTTAGCCGACTCGACGACATGTCTTCACTGTTTTCTGCCTTGATCAACCTCCATCCAATTCTCCACGCCCATAGTGCTTAGATCTCCTGCTATATTATCTCGCCACCGGAGACGAGGGCGTCCGCGTGGTCTCCTTTCAGTTGGGACTTACTCCCACGCCAATCTAACTGTTCGTTCGTCAGAATGTCTTCTAAGGTGCCCTGCCCATTGGGGTCTTCTGGATTTTATTTCTTTTACGATGTTGGCGCCTGGGTAAAGTTCTTCGAGCTATTTGTTAATTATTATCCTATATTGTCCTGATGCTTCATCCAGCACAGGAGCAAAGATTTTCCTTTGGATTTTTCTTTCCCAAACACATAGTTTTTCTTCGTTTGCGTTTGTTATCGTCCACGTTTCGCTTCCATACATCACAACGGGTCGTATGATTGTTTTATAGACCTGTATCTTCGTACGTCGTGTTAGTTGTTTCGATTTTATAAGGGTTTGGAGGGCAAAAAAAATCTGTTGCCGGCCTGAATCCTGTTGTTTATTGTCTTCAGGTATTGTTGTTCGAAGATACTTGAATTCTCTAACTCGCTCAAAGTTAAAGTCATCGATGGTGATTTTCTGATCGATTCTGTCTTTGCTTTGGTTATTGCGGCTCATATACATATATTTAGTCTTGTTTTCGTTGATTTGGAGGCCCATCTTTTCTGCTTCCTTCTCGAACCTCACGAAAGTCTCCTTCGTCCTTAATCGTGTATTTCCTATTAGATCGATATCGTCTGTAAATGCCAGTACTAAGTTTTGTCCTTCTCGATGAAATACTCTATTGGGTTATTTGATTCTTGCACTTCTGATTATGTGCTCTAGAGGTAAATTGTTATTCTTCAGTTATTGTTGTTCCAAGATACTTGAATTCTCTAACGCGCTCAAAGTTAAAGTCATCGATGGTGATTTTCTGATCGATTCTGTCTTTGCTTTGGTTATTGCGGCTCATATACATATATTTCGTATTGTTTTTGTTGATTTGGAGCACCATCTTCTCTGCTTCCTTCTCGAACCTCACGAAAGTCTCCATCCTTAATCGTGTATTTCCTATTAGATCGATATCGTCTGCAAATGCCAGTACTAAGTTTGGTCCTTCTCGATAAAATACTCTATTGGGTTATTCGATTCTTGCACTTCTGATTATGTGCTCTAGAGGTAAATTAAAGAGTTGTGGTGAAAATGCATGTCTCTGTCTTAGTCCATTGTTTATTTCAAATGCCTCCGAGTATTGTTGTCCAACTCTCACCTTACATCGTAACCGTTCTATACACATCCGTATCAACCTGACTAGTTTTTTTGGAAAGCCAAGTTCCTGCATCGCTGTCCACAGTCTGTCCCTGCATACTCTATCAAATGCTTGTTTAAAATCTATGAACATCTGATGAAGCTCACGATCAAACTCCCAGCATTTTTCCATTATCTGTTTTATTGTTAATATCTGATCAATAGTAGAGCGGTCCTGTCTAAATCCGAATTGATATTTCATGTTATAATTTGCTTTCATACTAAACTAGTGGTTGTGCCACCTAAAACTAATCACAAGCATGAATTTTGAATGTAGTTATGTTTTTAAAGATGTTTTATTAGCAGCATCGTAGTATAAACGTCGTCATCTAATTCACTTCGTAAAGTAAGATAGTTGTTGTATCAGCTTATCACTTAACTGTTACATCAGTTGTATGTAAGAGGTGTTTGACAGCATCTAGATTGGTAAAAACGTTGTAGAGTGTTCATGTGGCTCTCCCATTTTAAGTTGCGTTCAAGAGAAAATCCTGAAAATTTTTTTTTTTATTTGTTTTTGGATAACTTTGTATAATTTTAATTGAAAATAAGGATAACTTTTTTATTAAAAATTAAATAACGTATCTTTTTACGGGATAATATAAAACCCGTATTTTCGGACCAGCTTTCAATTGTGTGTAAGTCAGGTTGTAGTATTTTTGGAAACACAAGGATTGAGTTCATATATATTTGCTAGTATTTCTGAAAAATCTTTCTTGTCTCAATGCATTTGATAATTATATAATGAAGTATGTATACCCCGGAAATATTTTATGCATTTTATTTTAAGCACTTTGTTTCTGATGTTGCCTAAGGTAAATAGATAGTCGGTTTTGTTTTTTTCACTGCGACTGTTGCTGCAATATTTTGGTTTGCCCTATTGGTAAAATTAAAGTTGTTTAACTGTTCTTTTATGGGTGTTCATACCATACAAATCCCATTCAGCTGACTTTAGTTTTGATGTCTAATGAATTGGAAAAGTTGAATTATTATTAGTGTTTATAGCTATTGTAATAGGAAAATGATCATTATTATATAAATATTTCAATGCGTCCCAATATAATAAAAGATCTAGCAAAGGTCTGCATAAAGAGAGATCTATTGCAGAAAATATACCATTGTATGAATTGATAGTGGATTTGCCAGTGTTTGGTAGAAATAAATTTTAATTATCAATGAGATTATTATTATATTACCAGGTTACCATATTTATCGGTTTTGTTAATTTTCCAAATATTGTTGCGAGAGTTAAAATCGCCTTATATTATTTTTAAGTGTGGAATTTGATATAAAACTTTGCTTAGTTCAGATATGTCTAAATCATTAGGATAAGATAACTATATATTACAAATATTGATTTCAACTTTGTGGGTGCCTCAGGAAGCATATATTTTAAGGCTTGTTCTAGTTGTATTTCAGTTGATTATATGTCATTCCTTACGAAAACTGCTGTCCGTCGCTTAAGTAATTAGCAACTTGGTTTCTTAGAAAAGGTACATAATTGATAAATGATACATTTTTCTGATTGAAAATAAATTTCTTTTAGGCATATAACTAATGGAAAATATTTGTGAAAGAAACTTTTACATTGTAGTATAAATGTATTGACCATTTAAGCTATTAATTTAAGAACTTAATTTATAGTCAGTTTCATCACCAGAAGAAAGACGTCCAGAAGCAACTTCTTCAATCTCTCGTGGTATTAATGCACTACCCATATATATATATATATATATATATATATATATATATATATATATATATATATATATATATATATATATATATCGCATAAGCCATAAAAAAGACATCAGCCTTTCGAAAGCTTGGCGCAATGAGAATAAACCCGGAAGACTGGTAAGTTTATTATTACTTGTTGTAATAGTAATTATCTTAGCTCTAAGTTTAATATATATATATATATATATATATATATATATATATATATATATATATATATATATATATATAGCAAAATTTATTGTTTTGGAGTATCAGGTATGCGGTCTGTTATTAAAAAAAACTCTTTTTTCTTTTATTACTCTATATTTCGCTGATTTTTGTCAGCTTCTTCATATATATAATATTCAATAATATATTCAAAACAGTACTGACAGTATTAGTCAAAAGCATCTAGTCACTAGTCTAGTCACTAGTCTAGTGACTAGTGACTAGGTGCTTTTGACTAATACTGTCAGTACTGTTTTGAATATATTATATTCAACATTTTTAAATATTTTAAATCTTAATCTTTATCTCCTGAAGAAGCTGAAAAAATCGGCGAAATATAGAGTAATAAAAGAAAAAAAAGTTTTTTTTTTTAATAACAGACCGCATATATGATACTCCAAAACAATAAATTGTTATATATATATATATATATATATATATATATATATATATATATATACAATTTTGTATATTGTCCGTGGGTAATCTGTTCCGCAGGAATATTATAAATAAATCACGTCATTAAAATGTATTAAGAGAAATGCCTAAAATACACAATAAAAAATGATTTTTTTTTAATTTTTAGACAATATATACCATAGAAATGATCAATAAGTAATAAGCTTTTAATTTATTAAGGTTCGTTTTCAATTAAACCAAAAATATTGTCGGCTTACCATCTAGATCCCTTTTTTGTGTTATATTAGAACCCTAAGTTACATCTCACAATAATAGTAGAAAAGGCAGACAGCAGAAAGGAGCCCACAGCTTAATTTCTTCAAGTCTAATATCTGTAATAATTTATAACGTCTAGGAATCTTGAAAACCGCAGCATATTAGTCCTGAGAGTAGCAACTTTCCAACTATTCTGTAATTAGAAGTTGAGTCCCTTGAAAAGCCTCAACCCCGATTCCCTTATAACGTTAATGCATTGAATGCAGCATGTAGAGACATGCGGAGCGGTCAGGTTTAGCCCCCATGATGAACTATCTACGAGATTTTAAAAGACATATTGCCCCATTAAAATTGGTTCTCTCTTTGTTAGCTTCCACGCAAGAAAGCGAGTGAGATTTTCGACGATTTGGGTGGAATATTAATTACATTGCACGGTAATAAACATAAATTATTTCCTCGCTCGGTGTAAATCTGCCCGTGCATCCTTATTATACCCAATTAAATTAACACTCACTTTGCGTTATTTATAGGACAAGTTTTAGATAATCCAAACAACGCATTACAGTTTACATAATTAGGATTTATCTAAGCTTAACGGCTTTAAAATGTATCTAGCTCATTTAAACTTACGTTTAAATACAACTAATTACTGGCTTTACAACAAATATTCCTACTGTAAAAGGCACGTGGAAAATGTGAGAGTACAAATAGTCATTTTCAGCTACAATTTTCCTCTTGTAGTACCCATCAAAAGAAAACATTTTTTGTAGTTTGAAAACGATTTTCAAAGTAGAAAGTAAAACGGCAATAAACTTATTTTAAACTTAAATTGTGGGTTATTCCTAATTAAAAGATTAATCGCTTTAAGATACCACAAGAGAATAGCTCCAGAACAATATTATAAAATTACAAAATTTGTATTTTTAATTTTAGTAGCTTGACGTTCTAGTTCCAGGATATTTCTTCAAAGGTAAATCTGTTGAGTACCAGCTATAACATGTAGAATTTCAGAACATTTAGAGGAAGAAACTCTAGTGGAAATAATGTCTACAATACATAGGTATACTATACATTAATATGTGTAAATTTACTATTTTATTCATATTCTATAATAAAGTGAAGGGATGTACAAATTTTTTTTTATTTACAAACTCGAATCAGCCTGTAGGCTATTAGCGAAAAAATAAAAAGTATTAATAATAATTGAATAGCGTTACAACTAAAATTTTGTATAAATAGTTTATTGCTTTTAGATATTGTATAATCACTTTGGCACTGCACTTTAAAAATAGTTCTCTCAAATTCTCCGGGATTTCCGAATTTGTGTAACGGGCACTCCACTAGAAGGTGTTTTTCTGTTAGCGGGGTCTCGCAACACTTCGGTTGGGGATCTCTTGTCATCAGATCTCCGTGCGTACGGCGACTATAACCAAGCCGAAGTCGTGTGATGACAACCTGAGTAAAACGATTATTGGAACTATGAGACCATGGTTGAAATATTGGTTTTATCTCAAGTAATTTTGCCTGCTTTTAAGCCATCTGCTATTCCATATGTTGACTATTTTCCCGTGGAAATATGATTTGAGGTCAATGTGCATATTTATCCGCCAGCTCGTTTCCCGTGATTCCAATATGAGATGGCACCCACAGGAAAGCAATGTTTCTGTGATTGAGATTGTGCAATTCTTGTTTAATAAGTTTGGCCACAGGATGGGAAGAATAGATTTTTGAGATGATTTCTAGAGAACTTAGTGAGTCAGTAATTGTTAAGAAGTTAATGTCAGGACATTTTGTAACATGACATATGGCTTTATATATTGCAAAAAGTTCTCGTGTCAAAATAGTATTAGTCTCCGCTACTCTATATTTTTTTATTTTATTCTCTGTTACAAAGGCAGATGCTACACAATGCCCTGCTCTAGATCCAAGTGTGAATAATTGTTTGAAGGAAGAAAATTGAGAAATTAAGGTCTGGTATTTAGAATTAATTAGATGACGATTGCTTTCTTTCTCATTTTCTGATAATAGATCCAAATTTATGTGAGGGAAAGATATTAGCCAAGGAGGGGAAGTTGGCATCTTGCTAGGATAGATTTCGGGGACTTAGAGGTTTAATACATTTATAATTCGAATATTTATATATCGAGTTGATCTTGTAGTAATTTGGCCATACTCTGTACATTGTTTCCATTTAAGAATATTATAAGATCATCCGCGTACAATCTCGCTTGAATGGGTTTGTTCATTGATTTGATTATATCATTAATAGCTAAAAGGAAAAGCGTCGGGCTGATTACTGAGCCTTGGGGTGTACCATTTTTTTGATATCTCACATTAGATAGAAGAGCGTTTACTTTTACCTTGAAATTTCTATTTAGGAGAAAATGTTAAATAAAAGCAAGTATATTTCCTTGATAGCCCCATGATTTCAGTGTTAAAATTATCTTGTGATGCCTTGCCCTATCTTTGTACAAATCTAAATAAATTGCAATAGATTTTTGGTTGTTATATAATGCGTTATTAATATGTGATTCTATATCTACTAAATTGTCGGTAGTCGATCTTAAAGGACGAAATCCAAATTGTTCATTAATCAGTTGGTTCTTTTCTTCCAGACACCACACTAAACGTTTAGGTATATATAATTTTTTCTAAGAGCTTACACTTTACACAAGTTAAAGACACTGGACAATAAGAATCTGCTTTGTTTTGTGGCTTATTAGATTTTAAGATAGAAATATTTATAGCTGTTTTCCATAAATTGGCAAATTCATGTTTGGTCCATATACCATTATATATTTTTAATAATATTTCTACTGCTTCGTCAGGTAGGTGTTTCAAACAAGAAGCTGGGATGTCATCGGGGCCAGGGGACGTCCTTTAAATGATCTAGCATCTCTCTTAGTTCTCTGATTATAATAAGTGCATTTATAGGTTCATTATTGTTTACTACGTTATTATGGATAGTTTCTTTTTGTTCTTTGTATGTTAAAAAATCTTTATTACATAGTTAGAATTTGCGGATGTTAAATTAAATGTTTCCGCTATTTTTTCTACTATTTCTGCATGGATTGTTATAGACGATTTATTTTCTACTTCTAATGAATCGATTCCTTGATATAAGCTAGTGCCTGTTATATTCTTTATATTCCTCCATATGTTTGTCGAAGATGTGTAGTTGATGATCGTTTCTACATATTTTATCCAGGATTGTCTTTTAGATCTTGTGGTAATCAGTTTCGCACTAGCCCTACTTCTTTTCTTACTAGCTTCTTTACATTCTTCATTTCACCAGGAAGTTACTTTATCTCTTTTAATAAACTTTGTCTTACATATCGCTTCCGTTATGAGTTTATTGAACTGTAGCATTATGTCGTCTATTGAATTTTCTAAGCAAATTTTTGATGATTCGCTACGGATAATTTCTTGAAAGCTGTGCCAATCAGCTTTATCTAGCCTCCATTTTGTATCAGGTGTAACTGGCGTAGGTTTTATCGAGTGTTATCTAATAAAATTGGAAAGTGATCACTCTCATATAAATCTTTTTCTACATACCTACCAATTGTAATTTAATTGAAGAGTTGGCGTACAGAGTGAGATATCTATAGAAGAAAATGTTCCTGTCGATAAATTTAAGTGTGTGCTGCTACCATCATTTATTGTTACAAGGTTTAATGTGTTTATGATCTTTTCAATCTGTTTTCCAGTGTGTGTAGTTTTAAAGGAACGCCGGTTAGTATTGTGGCCATTTAGATCTCCCAAAATAAATTTTGGATTAGGAACTTGATTTATTAAGTTTACAAGATCTTGTTCTTCTAGGTTATAATTTGGAGGAATATATATATATATATATATATATATATATATATATATATATATACATATATATATATATATATATATATATATATATATATATATATATATGTTGATCTTTTGTGTAGTGCCAATTTCTACAGCTACAGCTTCGAGATTCGCGTTTAATGGAATTTCTTTGGATATTATTTGTTCCTTTACATATATTGCAACTTCACCTGATGCGTGTTTTGCATTATCTCTGTTTTTAAAATATGAATTGAAGGACTTTAGATTCATGCACGTGGACTTTTTAAAATTAGTTTCTCGAAGACAAATAATGTGTGGTGTGTATTTATTGAGTAATAGTTGTAACATAGTTAAACGAGTTTGAAAGCTATTTATATTTCACTGTAAAATTTTATTATACATACATTATTATATATGGATTAAGCCAAAGAAAAATTCTAGGTTAACAAGTGGATGAATCACTTTCAGTATTAAAAATGGCTAAATCAAGTTGTACAACTAGTTTTTTCCTCAATTTTGTGCAGCAATATTTTGTTGTTATGTCTTTTAAATAGGGACGTATTTCTTCCAACATATTAATAAGAGCTACGGTGTCTGAAGTATAATCATTCGCAACCGTTAGTACATCAGAACAGCCATAGCAATTTTCAAGTAGACTTTCAGTTTGCTGACTGTTAAGACAAAAGGAAGGAGAGTGTTTATCTATTTAAGATTTAATATTGTCTGAAAACTTTATGTTTTTTCCGGTTTTTTCTCTGTTTTGCTCTTTTTTTTCTATTTTAAAGTTGAAGCGACAAATTGGACATCCTCGGAAGTAGGAGACGAAACAGCAGAAGCAGTACGTTTATGTGAAATATTTTGTGTTACAGAAGGATCAGACTTTGTATTGTCAACCAATTCATAGGGGTATAAATAGGCTGAGAGAGAGGTGGATTTGACAGTTCTGGATTTTGGGTCGTAGATGAGTTTATGTGCGAGCTGTGTACGTTGGCGGATTGTGAGCTATTGGAAGAACAAGTTGTAGTGATTCCAGCAATAGGAGTTTGTGAAGTTTAAGCAAGAGATATGCTACCTGATTGAGTATTGCTTACTGTAGGTATTATATTTAAAGTTGGTGAAACAGAAACAGTACATTGTGAAGCGTTATGTCCTGCTTGCTTGCATTTGAAACAATTATGGCTGTCTAATGTTAAAAATAACCTGATTACTATTCCATATTGTTCTATTTTAATAACTTCAGGAATTTGAGTTTTCACAGGAGAAGAAATGTAGATTTGTCTTCTAAAACTTAATATATGACTGTAAGCTGGATCAGTAGCTCCAATTACCAGTGGAGTCATTGGCGACAACAATGTTAAACCTAAGTTTTGTAAATGTCGTGTAATATCTTCATTAGAAATTTCTGCAGCTTACATTTGGTACTAGCAATCTTTCTGATGGGGTAATTAGTCGCCGAGCAACTAGACGAGTGTTGTTAATTGTGATGACTTCATTATTTTTAAGAAGATCGTCGACAATTTTTTTGCTTTTCAAATATATGCAAACTCGATTGTTAGATATACGTGAACAATATATTATATTTTGCGGGTTAACTATTGGTCCAATCTGTAAGAGGTAGGCTTGAATTTAGCAACCTTCTATCGATGGGAAAACTATCGCTAGATCTCTATTTGGTAATGGAATGGAGTTTTTAGCTAACGCTGCTGAGTATGATTTAACCGTGCTGTTGACGTTCTGTAAAATAATATTGACATTTGAGGAATTTTGAGTAAGATTATCCATTTTTTGATTTCTTTTGGAGTTTCTTCCAAAACATTTAAACTAAGTCCGCCTCTGGCGATGAAAAACCACCGACGATAATTTGAGAAAAAAAAAAAACAACCAGTTGGTAGATAAGCACTCACAACAGGTGAATGGAAAGGCATTGCTGATTTTTTGTTGATGTTAATATTATGATGTAAATTAAATAATCACAAATGATGTGTGATGTACTATTTTAACACTTCACCACTTTTTTTTCCCAAAAATTTGTTCTAATATAATAATTAAAAACTCATTAATATTAGAAATCAATTACTACGAAATGATAACGACGTGTTTACTCTTCGAATGTTCGAGTGAGACACCGATGTACAAAATTATAATTAGATTTTGTTTAAGTTTTCTATTAATTTATGTCGACAGAAATATTCCTGTTCCAAAATTATACATTTTGGTACCAAATAATCCAAATCTCAGTATCACGTCTAACGTTTACGTTCTAATCAAAATGTAAACCACCTGTGCCATCAATCATTTTTGAGGTAGACTTGGCATTAACGAAAATCTAAAAACAACGTAAACCAAACTAGTATAATGCACCGTCGATTTTGTTGCTTTTAGTACTTCATATCAGAAAATTTACATGCAAGCTGAATACTAACGAGTCTGATATTATAATTGAATACATTGAGATATATCAGAGCCATTAATCATACGTTTTGAAACGTTAAAAGCTAAGTTTTCACAAACATAATAACATAAAGTTTTGTTTAAAAGTTTATTATTTAAAGGAAATATTATTTTTGAGATTCGTAATAGTTAACGTGACAACATTTATGTAATAATTAGTGTTCATTTAATTGACAAAATATTTATAATATTGAATTTGTTAATATGCATAATATGTTATATTGTATATAGTTTAATTTTTTACTATTTTTTTGTTGGTATCAACCACAATGACTGCGATATAACATATTTTATTTTTAGATTAGTTTCGATTATATTTTAGATTTCGAAGTTGCGATTACAAACTCAGATTGAACAATTTCTTAGTTGGTAATTAACAAAATTTTATTAAAAAATATTTTTCGTCATCATTTTGGTTTATTAAAATAAAATATAAGAGTAAATATTTCAAAATAGACAATACAAAAGTCGAACTAGATTTGCCTATACTAAATTAATTAATATGCTTCGTCGCATTATTTTATTATATTCTTTTATTGGCTAGAGCCTACATTTATCAAAGCCTCATTCGAAAGAAATATATTCAGTCAATAAAAAGAGTTTACCAACCATTAATCCGTGTATGTTAACAGGTATTTAGTGATCTTGAGTGTTACTGCTCTTGCAGATATCGTATTGTTGTTTTCTTCAGTATCTCTTCATATGTCCCTATTTGGGTTGCACGTACCGCATTGACGAAATTCGTATCTAGTAATTTTTCAACTGTATCCATCAGGTGATGATGACTCTGTACTTCTTCTTTCCTCCTTCCTTGGATTTATAATCTCTTGATACTATCCGTACGTGTTATAAGTCCGAAGAGTATTAATTTTTTCAATAAACAAAAATGAAGCGACGTTGCCCAGTTTTAATATAAGCAAAAAACAATTTTTTGACTGTCAAAGATATTTAAAGAATTCTTCTCAAACCCCATATTTTAAATTGGTGGATTTATTATAAAGATAAATATTGTGACGGTTCGTACACGATTGATCTTGGTTTTTTTCGTTGTAAGTGATTACATGATCTAAGTAAATAAGACAAATCTTCCAATGTAATCCCCTCAACACTGTCTCCGTCACACCTTTAAAAGTGGCTGGGCCATTACACAACCAAAAAATAGAACAGTAAATTACCATAGATCTTGGCTAGTAGTAATCGCACTTTTGGCTTTGTATGCGTGACCCACATTTATTTTCCAATATCCACTTTTCAAATCTACCCTTGAAGACCGTTCCGCTCCAGTCACAGCATTTAAGGTGTAGTGAATACGTGGCAATGGATAACTATCCTTGACCGGTAATATTACTTAATCTCCTGTAATCCACACAGAATCTAATAGAGCCATCCTTCTTTGTCATATACAACTGGGGAACTGCATGGAGTTTGTGAGAATTCTATTATAACTTCTTCTTGTTTTGTAAACAGGACTCTTCTAGAAGATTATTTTATGATTGGCTCTGTAGATGTATACAACTCTTTAATTAAATTTTAGACAGCAAATGATCATTATAATTATCTAAACACATTTTAGTTAATCTTGTTACCTTTTTTTACAATCTTTATAACTCTCTCCTTTCTCCGTGACCTAGTGTTGTTGTGTCTTATATAAATTATAGCCTTGATAGGTTCCTAGGCAAGAATAGTGTGTGTGTTTGTGTTAGTAAATTTAGGTAAATTATATTGATGGATACTGTCTTATTCCTTTTGGTTTCTCCAAAACCACAGGACTCCTTCAGGGCATCTATATAAGGGCATCCCTGGAGAATAGAATAGTAATATCTACTTTGGGTAAAGCAACCATCAAAGAAAAAGCAGGTAGAGGCTTTTCACAAGAAGAAGTTCTGTCATGTCTACTTTGGACATTCTTGGTAGATGATCTTCTTAAAGATCTGTACATAAAAGACTTTTTATTGTCTATGCAAGAAGCCTTAAATAAAGTTAATAACCAGTGCAAATACGAGATACTAACAGTTAATGTTCAAAAAATACAAATTATAAACTTCCAAAAAAGATACCATTACTAGGCCTGAAACCACCGGTGCTGGAAGGAACAAAGGTTCCATATTATATAATTTACTTCCGGAAACTATCCGGAAGTAATCCGCGTTTTACCAAAACATACCTGAAGATTACTTCCGGTGTATTTTGGTAGTAGGCTTACATGAACTACTCACATACTAGTTACGGCGTAGAAGCTTACTACGTTCTTGGACAGATGTAGAAGAATGTGTGATAAGAATTGGGAGCTCAGCCACAAAATGACCCTATCATTACACAAAACAGTTACTAAACCATTGATAATCTATGCATCTGTTACCTAGTGGTTAAAGACGCAGTAAGTGGGAGCAATAAGGCTACTAAGTAATACAAATTTGTGAATTACAGGGATCATAAAAAAACTTCAAGAGCGGGGTGGGAGTACTGCTAAATCTGCCACTATTTATTTTGTACCAGGCACAATGTTTATAAGGGGAATAAAACAGCAGATGAAATGGTCAAACAAAAGCTCACAAAGGCCACTCGTTGGACCGGAATCGTTCTGTGGCGTTTCAAAGGCAGTAAAAAGAACTTCCACCAGAAAGTAGTTAGCTACAAATCTATGGAATGATGGACGAATTCACCAGGACAAAGACAAGGAAAACATTTTATTATAGAACATTAGCTGAAAATTACCTAATACGCAACATAAAAACAGTCAAAGCCATAACAGGTCTATTACCAGGATATTGCAAGCTGATTATGTAGTTAACTATATTAACTAATTGGATTGGCAGATGATGATGTATAAAAATTCTGTCGCCTAGAGAAAGAGACTGCAGAACACATTCTGTGTCAATTAGACAGCGTGGGAAATGTGCAATACTTTACATTAGATAAAAAAAGCCACTGGCAAAAAGCTACATAAAAGGTTTAGTCTCGAAACTGTTAGACGTTTTAAGAAGGGTAGGGCTATAAAATATCATGTAGGTTTAGATGACTAAAATAGATCTCAAAAGGTCGATGTTAAATAGGCCAAGACCCACCTCAATGAGTATATTTATCTAAACTTTAACGCATTTTAACAACTTTTTTAATTTTTTAGTATCTATTGAATTTTTTTAAAATAAATCTCTTCTTTTGCTTTCGTGCTTTCCTCTATAGATGTATTAATTATTCTTTGAAACCTATTAGTTGCCAATAAATTATACTATTTCATAACGATCTAATACTTTTTAAAAAATTACTCATATTGTTAGCAGAATCCCTCTGCAAATTATTTTATTATGCCATGATCATATAAATTAAATTGCTCTAAATTTAAATTATCCAACGCCGGTCGCTTCACTTTATTGCGTGTATAGAATCGTTTCCATTTCTCTTTTAAATTAAAAAAGTTAGTACATAAATTTTTAAGTAAGTGAACTACGTTAGTTGCACTTTTATTCTATTATTTAAGTGACGTTATCGTTAAAACTAAATTTAAAATTATTTTAAGTCAGATTCTATACCAAGAAATATCTCTCATTTTAAATGTTCTTTTGTAACCAGGTATATTAAATTTTTGTGCGATTCTCCTACTTAATTTAAAAATAAGAACCCTTCGTAGGTTAAAAGGTTAATTCAATAACAATAATATAGTTTCCTTATATGTTTTTAAAATACATATATATTTATATGTGTAAATATATATATATATATATATATATATATATATATATATATATATATATATATATATATACATCCTTCTACCTCCTACGGTCCAGAAGGAGGAGTTGGACTATAGAATGGCCCCATTGTGTAGAACCTAGCCTGTATTATACCTCTACGGTTGGACCAGGAATCCTCGGCAGAAGCTCTTTGAGACTACTCCGACCAGTACCAAAGAGCACAGGTTCGACTCTCACCGATAAATTGTACGAGCCCTGTCGTGACAGGACGTCAGCCCGTCCGTTTCCTTTTAATCCTATGTATCCCAATACCTATACCATGTTAAACCTATTAGTCCACCCAACATCAGCAAGTACTCTCCTGCACTCAAGAACTTGTTCTTAGAGCTGATTTTATTACTCCCAAAGCCCTTAGCGCTGCTTGACTGTTAGAGCAGATAGAAACGATCCTGCCTGAGCAAGCCCTATCTATTATCTTCTGAGCACATATCTTCTCCTGAGCTTCTCACCGTAATACCAACATCATCGTTTATTACATGGCTATCATTATTATTACAATATGATGACACTCTAAATAGTGTTAGCTTGCTGTCTCCTTTGGCTGCAATTCTGTACCAGATGGACGACTCTTGGTAAGAATTTTCCACCAGAGTTTTTATTTGATTTGTCAGTCTTGGAGATATTACTTTATCTATTATCAAAAGTTCCATAGGTCTCGTTCTTCTGATTATGTGACCGAAGTGAGTTAGGTATACTCGGTTGACTTTTTTTAATAGTCAGTCTTTTATATAAAGCTTTTTCATAATTGACTTGTTTTTTGTTCAACTGTAGGTGATAAGCGTAGACTTCTTCTGTAAGTTTTGATCTTTCTCTTATCATTTATTTTTAAAGGCCATGTGTTACGTTTTAAACATTAAAAAATCTAAATAAAAATAAAATATTAAAATAATATTTCTGTTAATTAGAATAATACGCTCTCCCAATAATAATCAAAAGTCCTTGTAGTAAATATATTATATTGTGCCCTAATTTCCTCCATATTTGTGATATTTTGGTAGAAGCTTTCTAATCTAACAAGGTTCATCTTTCGGTATGTCACTTTAACAGTCGTTTTTGGTATTTGGTGAAAAGTGGAACATAAGTTATCAGGGAATTGGTTTTGTATAGATTACTCGATTGTAATCGTAATTACCTGTTGGGGATATCGGACTGAACGTATGTTGTAGAACTTGGACAGGTTAGAATGTTGCTGTGGGCAAATTTTGAGTAGTTGCCAAGGTCATGCCATATTTAACGGAATATGTTTCCACGCCGTATTCCACGCCGTATTTCATGCCGTAGTTCATGCCGTATTTAACGGGATATATAAACAGAACAGAAAAATTTAGAGAACTATAGAACGACGGATGCTGGGTATCTCACTTAATGACTATAAAACCAATTAAGACATTCGTAATGGAACAAAAGTAAAAGATGCTGTCGAATACGCACCTAAACTGAAATGGAAATGGGCTGGACATTGTAATGAAAAATATTTTGCTTACCTCATGGTAAGAAGATGGGGGAGAAGATTGGGCAAACAAAATAACCGAAACTAGTGCATACGACACTCAGAGGGTTGTTGGAGAGCTGGGTCGTGGATAAGTTGAAATAAAATTGGTCAGATTGGGGTATCTACTAAATGATAACAAAGGGGTACTTACATAAATCTCCTGGGTCAAAAACGAAATAAGATATGGCAGATAAGATTTACCTCTAGCTATTTTCTTTTTGGACGCCGCTTTGAAGAAAACTTCCTGCTGGAAAAAGAAAAATTCTTCTTCCCTACAATCAAAAATACATACAAGGATTAGGAGACTTTTCTAAATTAAAAAAATTAAACAGTTACCAAAAATACAGATTACACAAAACGTACTATATAAACATAATACAAAAATTGGCAAAAACTTACGTGGTTATCTGTTTACAAAGGAGATTGCTATAAAAATTCTGAAATGGTTCCTAGGTTATAATATGGCCAAATTAGATTATCAAAAATTAAGGATCCTTGTTAATGAAAACGTCATAAAATTGAACCTTATATATAAAATATCCTTTCTACATAATAATCAAATTAAAATTGCCACAACAAAAAAATAAATTAAAGCTAGCTGTCAGGTGTCACATTTAATTTTGATGACAAAGAATAAATAGATTAACAGCATAACCATACATATTACAATTTTTATTTTGATATGAAAGCAATTATTGCTTTAGTCAAAAAATGTCTGTCTTTACTTTGAAAAATTAATATATTAAATTATTACCTTAAAATTTACATATTTCGCCACTCAACTTTAAAAAAACTTGCTACATCTCTGGGGAAGCTACTTGTACAAATTCTCTAACTGGAACACAGGAAACCATTTCTACACTCAGGAACGAGGTTGAGGCAAACAGATGACAAACTAAGCTGGTGGCACACCCTATGTACTGCTTTAAAATTTTACCATGTTCTAGTATACTGCACAAATCCTTTTAGTGGTTTCTCTATGCTTATCCGTCATATTTACTTAGAGTCCACTTTTTACAGGTCTATTTAATTAACCCATTACACAAAATTACCGGCTGTTTATTAAAAATGCCCACGTCCTTTTAACTCGAGCTGCCTTATATCACCTCCTCTCCTGACCTAAATCTAATATTGGTGTGAGTAACGCTCTTCTTACGTTCATAACATAAATTTCTTGTTTTTAAAACAGGCCTCAACTAAGTTACAAAGCGACTTTCAAATAAACTACTTTTAAATATGAAGAAATAACACGTATTATTGATTGTTCTAGCGACCCTAATTTTAACCTGAGAATGTAACAGAGACAAAAAAATATTTCCAGCGGTTTTACGCATTTAAGAATCTCTTGGTACAAACAACCAGGGGCGTATTACAAAAATTTATTATACACACATTAAATATAAAACGCTACAACATAACGAACGTCTTACGGATGGCCGATGGAATAGGGAATTGGCGCCCATATGAAGCCAAAATACCACGAGGAAGACCGCAAATGCGATGGAGCGACGATATTAAAAGAACTGTAGAATACTGGAAATAGAGAAAAGGGCTTAAAAAAATTCCACGCCACCATTCCACACGTAGACTGGAATGGTAACGTATCACAATTTGATTCGCCGTAACATTATATTGACACTTTTTGTAAGAAAATAACAGAACCACATATATTTTCAAAAATTGATTTGAGACATAGTTTTTGGCTAATACAGCTAGCAGAGAAATTAAGAAATTTGATAGCTTTCTCAATAGACGGCATCATATACCATTTCAAGTTGGTACTATTTGGGTTACAGAGTTTATGTGTAGCACTAAAATAAGGTCTAAATACCATTTAAATCGAAATGAAGATTTCATTGTACACTCGTGTTCACATACACGATTTTTTAAATCTTAAATTTAATTAATATTGTTAATCTTAAATCTACGTCGAAATAGAAAAATATCTGCAGAGACAAAATAGGAACAAAAGAAGGCAACCAATTACGTTTCAAGTTGAAGAAAAGGTTTTCTTAAGTGCACTAAGAGTATCCAATCTCACAAACAATGTTCGTGCAAAGCTTATGCCATTATTCGAAGGTCCGTGCATAATACATAATAAAAATGGAATTAATAGTTATGTATTACGACAAACGGATTCAAATAGTATTCGGGGAACTTTCAATATCCACGACCTATACAAATACCATAAATAGGAAGGTATTTGAAAATGGTATACCATAGGCAAGGAAGTAGAATATATAAAGAGGGTATACGTTAGATTATATTAAAATACATTATACCAAAGAAATTTTGAAGTAAGAGATGGGAACATATTAAATTTTTTTTATTTTATTTTTTTCATTGTAACGAAGAAAATTTGTTACAGGTACAATTTTTTTTATTTAACCAAATGGCGAGTAGTTTTTATAAGTCCCGATTTATAGATTTAGAAAAACTTTTATAAGTATAAATAACATATTTTTCTGATTCAGTTGATAAAATTGCAATAAAGTGTAGTGTTAATATAAAAATAAATTTGAACTACTTGGAAAAAAACTGTAAGTAGTATTTATTATAATATCATTAAAGATACTTATATCAAAACAACTTCCTGCTACCGGATTTATCAACTACACAACTTTTGGTACCTCATTACCGATTCTGTTGTGACAAACAGGACCGTCTGAAGAATAGAGGTACCAAAATATGAATAATATTTTTAAAAATGGATGAAGATTCTGTTGGTTCTGTTTCTTCTCCTAACAATAATCAACCATGTTCATATTCCAACGCTGTTACTTCATTTAAATATCCAACCAAAAACCAAGCCATTGTCCTATCAGCTCTCAATGGAATAAAAATAAATGAATACGTGATAGCAATAGGAAATATAGTAAAACCAGAAAATTTATTATTTGCATCCCGCATCTCAAATAACAGAATTTGTATTTATCTCTCCAATACCGAAGTCGTCAATACATTGCTGAAGACACATACATCAATATCCATTAATGATTCAGAAGTTGAAGTAAGACGTCTAATTACTCCTGCTACAAGACTGGTCATCTCAAATGTCTGTCCCACCATACCAAACTCAGTACTTGAAGTTGAGCTGAAAAAATTAGGACTTAATACTGTAATCCTTAGTTACCGATTCATCCTCGGATATTGAAAGCGTTAACTCCCTTTCCCACGTTGTAAAATAAAATGGATAATACATTTATATTACAGTGGAATCTTAATGGTTATTTAAATAATTTAGAATCCCTTAATCTACTTATAAACGATCTTTCTCCTCTTATAATATGTTTACAGGAAACCCACCTTAAAAGTAATAACTTTAATATAAAAAATTATTCCCATTTCCTTAAAAATCGAGACGCAACATATGCTAGTGGAGGTGTTGGTATTTTTGTAAAAAATCACATTCAGAAAAAAGAAATTAAGCTACACACTAATCTAGAAGCTGTAGCTGTATCAGTGTCATGCAATATCAACTGCAGACCTATTAACATATGTAACATTTACCTCCCTCATCCAAATGAAAATGTACTTGAAGAATTACATCGTTTAATCGATGATATTCCTGCTCCCAAACTAATACTTGGTGACTTGAATTGTCATAATATCACATGGGGCAGTATAAAAACAGACAAATGTGGTAGACTTCTTCAGAAATTAATAGACAATCAAAATCTAATTTTAATGAATACTGGTAAATCTACTCATTTCAGCTCCCACAATAGTACTTTTTCTGCCATCGATATTTCATTGTGTGATCACACATTAGCTACAAGTTTTTCTTGGAATAGTCTTGATTATCTATATAATAGCGATCATTTTCCTGTAACAATTGAAACCATTTTGCATAATTAACCAAATATTCCTGTTTACCAAAAATGGAAATTAAACTCAGCAAACTGGGACTTATATAGAGATCTATTAAATAATTATCTTACGAACTTTATTCTAGAAGATAGAATAGATTCATCTCTTCATCATTTCAATGATACTATAGTAAAATGCTCTAATATTGTAGTGGGAAAAACAAAACCTTGTAAACGAAAACCAGTACCATGGTGGAGTGAAGAAATAGCCTTAGCTATGAAATCTAGCAAACATGCTTTCAATGTTTTAAAAAGACATAAAACAACAGAAAATGTTATCAATTTTAAAAAACTTAGAGCAAAAACTAAATATCTTATTAAGAAAAGTAAAAAAGAAACATGGTCAAATTATGTCTCTACCATAAATTCATCAACACCTATGACTACAATCTGGAATAAAGTTCGTACATTAAAAGGTGAACAAAACTCAATTCATATTAACACTCTTTATTATAAAAACAAATTAATATCTTCCAAACAAGAAATTAGTAATATTATGTCAGATGTATATAAGAATAATTCAAGCAATGCAAACTTCAATCCCGCAATTTTAGATTTCAAAAATAAACGTGAAATGACAGATATATCTATAATAGATAGTGATAATCCACTAAATTTCCCCATCACATATCAAGAATTTGAAGAAGCTCTAGATAAATCAAAAACGCTTCATCGGGTCCTGATAATATACCAATCATATTTATCAAAAACTTGTCGTACATAGGAAAATTAATTCTCTTAGACATTTTCAATCACATTTACCTTAATAAAAAATTTCCTTCAATCTGGTCTGAATCAACAATTATTCCCATATTAAAACCTTTCAAATCAAAAACTGACCTCCTTTCCTATAGACCAATTTCTCTTACAAGTAATATATGCAAACTACTAGAAAAAATTTTAAATAACAGATTAATGTGGTTTCTTGAAAAAAACCAATTATTAAGCCATATCCAAAGCGGTTTCAGAAAAGGCAGATCAACTCATGATGCCTTAGTAGCTATTGACAATATTATATGTGAGTACTTTAGAAATAACCAGAAAGTAATTGTCATATTTTTTGATATAAATAACGCATTTGATACTGCATGGAGATACAACATTTTACAAACCATGTCCAATTGGGGTATCCAGGGAAATTTTCTTGCCTTTGTAAAACATTTTATGAATAATAGGATATTTCAAGTACGTGTAAATGGAATTACCTCAAAAACAGAATGTCTTGAAAACGGTATTCCACAGGGCTCAACCTTAAGCCCCACTTTATTCTTAATAGCAATTAATAATATCGCTCAAGAGATAAAGCTACCTTTGAAAGCAGGTCTGTATGCAGATGACTTAGTTGTATATACTAGTAGCTGCAATATTACACTAGCCTCAAACATTTTGCAATCAGTTCTGCATAAACTAGAAGACTGGTCCCAAAAGACTGGTTTTACGTTCTCAGGTGATAAATCTCGTTTCATCGTATTCAATAAAAGAAAAACTGATTGCAAAACAACACTTACTCTAAATGGTATCAACCTAGAAGAAGTAGAGAGCATTGACTTTCTTGGCCTAAGACTGGACAGTCAGTTAACATGGGCAGAACATATTAAAAAGCTAGTCGTATCCTGCCAATCTAAAATAAATCTCCTTAAAATGCTATCAAACCGATCTTGGGGAGCGGACACCATAAAATTGCTGCATATATACCAATCATTAATCCGAAGTAAACTGGATTATATGCTATTCAACTGCGAGTAATTATATACTTAAAAAACTAGACATTATACAAAACACATGTTTAAGACTAATTCTGGGTGCTTACCGAACTAGTCCTGTTTCAAGTTTTCAGGTTATCCTAAATGAATCTCCCCGATCAATACGAAGACAACACATTTCTTTAAATTATGCCGCGAGATTATCTTCCAACCCTAATAACACAAACTATCCACTTCTTTATAAAATATATCCACCTACTCATTGCCATCAACAAATTAAATATCCACCCCTTAAAGAACGTCTAACGAGATACGGTTTTGACATGGAGCAGCTCACACATTCTTACCCTACACAACGAACTATACCTCCCTGGACTATTAATTTTCCCACTATTGATCTATCCCTCACGGCCTATCCAAAGAGTACCACAAATCCCATAATCATTAACAAATTATATCAAGAACGGATATTAGAATACACTGGCCATAACAAGATTTTTACCGATGCGTCAAGAACTGAAAACGGACACGCAGCGGCCTTTATTCTAGGAAAGTCTGAATATGCAGTTCGCATCCCTCAATTCTGCAGCATTTTCACGGGAGAAGCAATCGCCATTTTAAAGGCTTTAGACATGTGTAAGAGTCATGCAAGATCAGATTTTCTTATCATTACTGACTATTTATCTGTTCTTCAGAGCTTAAGGCAAATATATCCAGTACATGCTATCCTGCAACAAATACAATTAGCACTTTATCACCTACAAAACAGACACGTAAACGTTACATTTCTCTGGGTACCATCACATACAGGTATCGCAAGAAAATGAAAAAGTAGATGAATTAGCAAAGAAAGCTGCTACTGACGAACAAACTGAAATTATGACTACAATTCCATTCAGTGATATCCAGCTCAATATTAAACAGCACTGTGTAAAAAATTGGCAACAAATGTGGAATTCTACTAAGGCTAACCTTAAAAACGTGAAAACTAGGATTGGCACTAAACTACAATTTCCAGAAAACAGAAGGCAACAAGTGATTATAAACCGACTAAGAATTGGACACACAGCGTTAACTCACCAGCATCTCATAACAAAAGAACTACCACCTGAATGTTCCTATTGTGAATGTCCAATAACTGTTCAACATGTATTGATTGAATGTCCTCTTTATTCCTACGAAAGAGCCATCAACAACGTACCAGAAGAACCAAAGAAACTTAAAGATATTTTAAACAGTAATGTATCTAATACAATCAAATTCCTTAAGGACATACGGTTACTACACAAAATTTAAGTTATATTATATGTATCTCTTTGTAATTTGTAATTTATTATGTGTAATTTAATACGCAATTTGTAATTAGTAAATTTGTATTTGTGATAACAACTGTAAAATCTGTAAAACCCGCTAATAACCTTTAATGGTTGATGCGGAAATTCTAAATAAAAAAAAACATATTTTTCTACTCCAGCGAACAAAGGCGTCATAGTATTTAAAGTAATTTTATTGTTAATACTCAATAAAAAAAAAAAACAAATAAACATATAAGGGTTTTACGAAACAATGAATACTGAAAAGTAAAATACGGTTTTGGCTTTTTTTCTAATATTAAAATTGATTTGTAGGTGATTGTACCTAGAAAGAAGTAGTAAAAATTAGGATTAAAAGCAGTAATTTACATAATTTGATTACGAAAAATGAAAAGAAATTGGTTTCTATAGTAGTATTCTAAATGATTGTAGGACGTATATTTTGTGGTTATGCCAGAGATGGGAAAGATAAGTTTTTGTTGGAGTGTGTTGTCTGGTCAAGGAGGAGATTATAGGAAATTATATGAAAGACAACGAGAGGTTTGGTTTGCAAAGAAATGAATTTTAAAAAGGAGTTCTATTCGAGATTTGGAAGCGAATGTTTGTTTTGATTTTCTTTGTTTACTCAAAATCAATTTTGATGATTTGATGGTTGGACACAAAGTGAATAATAGGAAAAGTCATGAAGTTTGAGTGGTAGCAGCCTAGCAATGCAAAGCAGATATTTTCAAAAATTTAAGTTTATTTTGTTTAATAACAACAAATTATCTGAGTCAAAGCAGTCGATGTATTTGTAGAGGTCACCAAATACATAGAATTGTAAGCAGCATTTGATTGTCAATATTATATTTTAATAAGCGATAATTTCTTAGTGCATAGGTCGATACAGGAGAACAGTACTTTGAATTAGAAGATGAAGAATTTCAAGAAGACGAAGCCCTATCAATGTGCTAATTAAATTTTTATTTGAAATTTTTCAGAAGGCACTAATAAGAAGATAGAGGTGTTTTGAAAAGTTAGGTTTTATGAATAGAAACAGTTTTTTTTTATTTGATTAATCTAGAAAATTTTATTCATTTTATATAACACCTATCTAAATTCTATTGATAAAGTATTAATATGTATTTTACATTTGATATTTTTTTTTATTTTTTTTTGGTATACAAGATATTGATGAAATTTACATTTATTATTTAAGCGTATTTTTATTATTCCTTTTTTGATACCCTTACTTGTAAATACAATAACAGGAATACTGAGACACGGGAATACAACCTGGGACAAATCTTATTAAAGCAAGCTTTAATTAAAAGTTTTCGGTAGTAATTCAAACTCACTTCTGCCAATCTATAGGTTGCTACCATACTTCACCAAAATGTTTGTTAGTTAGATGACAGCTTGTCTCCAAATATACAAACCTTCTTAATTAATTACAAATAGTATCATTAAAAAACATTAATATATATATATATTATTATTATTATTATTACTATATTAAATATCAAGTTACAGCCTCTGCCGCCGCCTCTCGCATTTCGACCGCCATCGTTCTCTGTCCATCCAGTCGTCTTCTTTGATAACTCTATCTCTCATTAGGTGTCGTACATTTTCTTCTCAGACAACTGAAGGCCTTCTCCTTCTTCTTTGTTGTTGTATGTAATTTAAAGCTTTCTTTGGCCATCCATCTTCATTCATTTGCTTCACGTGACCATACCACACTAGTTACCTCGTTTTAATTCTGTCTACACTGGAATATACAGTATTTGTCCTCCTTCTAATATCTTAATTCTTGATATGATCCTTTTTGAATACACCACACGCTCTCCTTAGAAAATCCATTTCTACTACTTGTATTCTTTTTTTATGGTTTTTCGTGATCTGCCAAACTTCTGCCAAATAAGCCATAATAGGCTCTAACAAGGTTCGATAGATTGTCAATTTCGTTTCTTGACGTATGCCTTCTCTAAATCTACAAACAATAGGTGGGTAGATAGATTCCTTGCCTTCCGTTTTTCGATTACCTGCTGCAGAACGAATATACCATCAGTGCACGATCTTCCTGCACGAAATCATTTTGTTCTTCTATGTCTTCGTAATCTGATTGTATTCTTTTTTTATTATTCGACCGTACTGAGCTGATAACAGTTATTTTCCTATAATTAGAGTATTTGCGCTTATTCCCTCTCTTGAATATTGAGCTGATGTATCCAATATTTAAATCGTCAGGGATATTTTATCCTTTTAAGCATTTGTTAAATAGTTGAACCAACATCTCATGTAATATTTTTGGTTTTGGTTTTTTGGATAAAATACTTTATCAACTCAATTGGAATGTCTGCAGGTCCTGCTGCTTTACCGTTTTTCGATCTTTTGAGGCCATCATATTTAGTAGATAATAAAAAATTACAAATTACAAAATTATAACTAATCAGATTCAGATAAGTTTTGTTGACATAATCCATAAAAAAAGTTTATAAAAATAGTTTGCTTGTATGACAACGTAAATATTTTTAGAATCGAGAGGCATGCGAGATAAATCTGTTTGTTAAGCCACTACGAAGTTGTATGATTTTGAGTTTTTATAAAACCTGCTATACTGCTTTAACATTTTTAGCTAATATGATTTTATTTTATCTATCTATTAGGATTTTTTAAAAACAAATCTTAAAACAGACAAAACCAATGTATGCAGATAAATCTTTATGATATTCTCTATCAAAATCAGCCATGATTTCTAAAAACAAAACTGGTAGTATTGTAAGGAAGTGACGTTTGATAAGATTTTTTTGTTGGTGTTGATCAAAATATTTTAAATTCAATAAAGAACTAATGTAATTCTAAAGGTTTTTTTGTATTAAGTGCCGTTCTATTTAATTAAAATTTTTGTATGATATGAAAAAATATATTCCGATTTAATATATTATAAGATGTTAGAACATTATCCAAAAATTAGATGTCTGTCAATCGAGAAGTCCTCAAAATAGAGAATTTTATTGTAATTACTTTCAATTTTCATATCAAAATCAATGGATTTATTTTATTTTACATTTGACTATTTGTTAATTGTTGCCATAAATTTGTCATAATGAAAATTCATAAGTGTTCCAATTTATTATGGACTTTGTGGTTATCTAACCGATATTTTGATGAATTTCATTTAAATATACGACATTAATATTGTGTGTATAAATTTGTATTGGATTAAAGTGATAATTGGATTATTGGCGTCCAATAATTCCATGGTAATTTGTGGTGTATGCACCAATATAACATATAAAAGCAGAACTCAAAATTTAAAAAGATTTACTTTATCTATGTCAAATAAAAAGTTAACTACGTGCTTAACTGGTTATTCTCTCTCCTTATTTCTTGAGCTATTGTACCATGGTACTAAGGTCATTCGTTCTTAATTACGAAACAAGAAATTCTTACATTAAAATATACTAATTTATGTATTATAATATAAACATTTACTACTTAAATATTGCTGACATTGTTATAGCATGTCTGTTTACCATAATTAAATATATAAATAAAAGTACAAAATTAGGAAAAAATCTTGTTAGAGTCTTGCTTTACGATCGTTGGTGTTGGTCAGTATTGTGTTGACATACTAGTTATTATAATCATTTAATCAAATAAAATGTATTTCAATATAAAAACAGTTGTGAAGTAAGCCCCAAAAGGCTTCTCACCGAAATACCAACATCATTTTTATTACATGACAATCATGTATTATTACAGCATGATGACACTCCAAATGGTGATAGCTTGTTGGTTCCACCGATTGTGATTCTGTGCCAGGTGGAAGAATTCATGTAAGGATTTTCCCACTGGAGTATCCATTTGGCTTGTCAATCTTGGACACCTTTCTATTTCTACTATTAAAAGCTTCATAGGTCCCTTTCTTTTGGTTATATAGCCAAAGTTATTTAGGTTAGGTGTGAAGAATTACTTATTTTAACCGAATGACAGCGACGCTACGGTTCGGACGGTCACCAATTGAATTAGGATACAAACGCTATTTTATTTAATAACATAATTCTTGTATTTGACGAGATGCATATTCACTTACTAACAACCATTTACCGCTTTATTACAGAATCCTAAACAATAATGGAGCAAATATTAGAGTCAATATAAATGAGGAGTTTTTGAACAATTTTAGGTTTGCAGACTACATAGTACTTATTGCAGACCAGTTAGATACTTAAGATAGATGAAGAAAATTTTAGAATGGATAACTAGATACGATGGGTTAAATGCATAAAACGTAGTACATGCTATTACTTCACCAAATATTATCTAGTTTGTAGCATTTTCTTTTACAATAAGGGAGGTGCTTTGTTGACCGTACTACACAACCGAAGTACTTGCTACTGACCTGAAGGATCTACTACTAAACGTAGCGCCAGCCGTAGTGCTATTGTGCTCATCACATTTTCATGTGGTGTTTAATATGCTTGTGTTTTGTGAATAATGATTATTAGAATAGGTGAATAGTGAGTAAAAATTAATGGTTCAGATTTAAAAGCGACAAAAGAGTTAGGCGAGGACAAAAATGAACAAGTATTGTTTGTTAATCTTCTTAAAAATTATCAAATTTTATTTGATAAAAAAACAACATAAAAACAAAGGATAAATAATTGTTGACGTAAAAAAACTGGTAATAAAAAAATCGTACTAACTGCCTGGTAAAGAAAATTCTATTAGTTATGGAACATTGGAGAAAATCCAGTCTTATATAGTGTACCAGGTGCTTGTCAGGCTGGTGTAACAAAGTCGATTGGGGTTTCATCGCAAAAAATAACGATGAAACCGTTCTTTTTAGCTCAAATTCTGGTTGCCAAAAACTAACAGGCTGAGCTCCCAAATATCCCAGTGCGAAGGAGTAGTCGCTGATTAAAGTACAGAAGACCTGCTTACGAAAACAAATTAAAGCAGCCGAAGCTCCACCTTTTTGTGCTCGAGCACAACAGTCTTCGGCAGAAGCTTAGGAACGAGCGAATGCATTAATAAAGTTTGCTGAAGCTGGTGAACAATTAGTCAACCATATAGTTCAACGTGATATGGTACAGTGACAAAATTTTAATGTAGATATGTATTTTTATAAAAACAAAGTTAGAAACTAAATATTAAATAAATATGTTATTATGTTCGTTATCAATTTTTATTAGACCCTGTACATATGGTAATAATATATGTGTTAGTTGGCATTACGAAATAGAGCCTCCGCAACCTCATTTCTACGTTGTGTGCCTCGATTTCGAATTTTGTGCTTGATTTCCTTCAGGTATCTCTTTATTTGCATCTTGCACTACAATTTGAATTGGATCAAAATCATGGTATGGATCCTGCAGATGTTTAGATATGTTGCGAAGTACAAATGCACTTACAATATGTTTTGACATGTTTTCAGTTTTTAGTCAAAAAGTATACACACCGTTCCTTCGCATAAATTGTATTATAATTTTGTTGAATAGGTGTGGTGGATTTTTAAAAACTGTCAACACCCACGGTGCAATACCATATCCTTCATCACCTATGAAATCCTCCTTGCACATTATTATACATAATTCGATGCACTACGTAGTTTCGCCAAATTCGACTATCGTGCACGGAGCCTGGCACACTCGCACCGACACTGGTAAACATTTCTTGGGCGTTACAAGGAGCTTGTACATTAATGGAATATACTTCTTTTTTATTCATGTATTCTTGACCATGGATACGTGGCTTTGTTATTTTAACGTGGGTACAATCAACAGCACCTACCACATTGAACATTTGCTTATTGGGATTTGCCCACTGATTGATAGCAACTTCAAATAACTCGTTAGTATTAGGAAATGTTATCCCATTATTTATCTTTAAGTAAATTGGTTTTGAAACACTGATGAAGGTTCTGGATACAGTACTTTGGTTAACATTTAAGTCAACAGCAACTCCCTGTTGATATCCAGGATCTCCTAAAAAGGTAATATTTTTATTTTTTTAAGTTTACAACTTATTTGCAAAAATAACTAAACTTCTCAAAAATATCTCCATTTTCCGAGTGGGTGACAAGGCTCACCTCTTTTTTCTACGAAATCGTCATCGTCAAGAAAATGACTAGCAAGCCACTTTACATTTTCTCTGTTGAATCTAAATAAAAAAATATGAAAGTAACTTTTCATATAGATTTTATATTAATACCTAAATATATATATTAATACAGATGAAGCGCGATTAAATAAGTCTTATTCCCACTACTTTCCTACTTTCCCATTTATAAAATCAAATTTATGACTGTCACCTCAAGAAGGATTGCTTAAAGTTTGATACATTGATACTATAATATACTATGATTATTTTAAAATCGACATCTCCGAGCGTTTTGCTTATATACTAAAAATAAATGAGTTAATATGGGGGGTGACACTTATTCCAGGGCACTGTATGAATAAAACTGCACGATTCATGATAATTACTTAATTATTTTACGATAAATATCGTCATTGTATATTCTTCCTGGTTTGTAAATTTTTCTATGACGAACATTCATAAATGCTACCATGCAAACACACACACCGTAGGTTTTTTTAACAAAAAACACCTACGCCGAAGTCGTTCCTCCACTAACTTCACCTAAACTGAAGCAAATTCTACTAAACTAGCAAATACTTCCAAAGCGTAGTACATTCTTCTATGTATCTGGTAAATAATAGCAAATACTACAGAAGAAAGCAAAATGCTTTGTAAGTGTAGCAAGTACTACAAAAATGTAGAATTACTTGAAGCATTAGCAGATACTACATTTTATGCATTCCACCCGATGTTTATAATAATCGAGAACGTTCTCCAATAAGGTGGTGCAGACGACATTAAGCGAATTCAGCATAATTCGACTCAAGGTGCTTACAATCGAATGCAATAGAATAATTTGCGGAAGGCATATGTTGAGCAGTTGACTCAAAACGAATAACGAGGATAATAATGATATACTTAAAACCAAATGGGTAAAAACTCTGTCTATTGCGCCAACGAAGCAGCCAAAGAAAAGTGCTATGTATAAAATAAAACCATACGTTAACATTGAATAATCTCCCGTATTTATTTTATTTTTAAATTACTTCCTGGAAAAGCACTAAATATTCCTGGTAATAAAAACAAACAATTTAGCAGGATAAAACCCATAATGGAAAGCAGAATTTCATATTTAAATTTACAATAATTAATCAATATATTTTTAAACTGCAGCCTAATTTGATAACTATAAATTGGTTCTAACCGATTTTTTGAGTTGGGTATTTTCTGCTGGGTTTTCCTTTAGTTTCCACCTAGACAAGAGTTTCGTTCATTTTTTATTTATTCCCAATTTGTTCTCCTTCTTTTTATCTTATTTTTTAACTATATCCTAATTATTATACTCTATGTACTTACTTAAAGTACGTACGTGTATTGAAAATTTACTGTGTCTTGTCCAAATTTATTTGTAATAGAAACTTGCATAATTCACTTGGATTTACAAAATTAGCGAGACAACCAATAACTATTTTAACATTATCTTTCTACTTAATAGACAAAGATCAAAGGCATATTTTTTCTAGTCATTTCTACTATTGTGCATCAATGCCCACAATGAAGCGTTATAACGAGCCATAAACTTGATTGTTTTTGATCGAATTTTATAGTGATTAATTTATTTTAAAAGTAGCTACTAGGTATGACAACCTAGATCTGTGCATTGGCTGATACGACGCCGTGTTCAAGTAGACAAATTGCTGGTAAATTTGACTGAGATGAAAAAACAGTGAGGTATATTTTGACTAACTGCCATTATCAATAAACCACTAGCTGGTACCAAAAAGAAACCAAATCTCTTATACAACGCTTTTCTTATGGCGTTGAGTATATGCTTGTACATTTAATTAGCCTTGTCTTTTTTAGCGGGGGCCATTTTATTGTACCTTGTGTACTAATCACACGTTCAAGAACATTTTAATCTTAATAGTCTCTGACGACTTATGTAGTATGTGAAGTACAGCCGTCTTGTTCACTCCAAATTTCGTTTTAGTTGATTTGGGGATTTTTTAAATGCGCAAATAATTTGATTTTCTAGTAATTCAACATAATTTACTGCGCTTGGATTTTCTTCGATAAAAAGAGAAACAAAAATATGATCGCCCAAAACATTTAACTTTTGTGTAATAGAGGATTCATCTCTGAACAAAATATTATTCAAATTTTTTTTTTATTTTTATTGGATTTCTCCATCGATTTTCACAATGCCATCGGTTAAATTTATTATCAGAAAATATTTCTTGCGTGATCTGCTCTTTTGGGTTTGGATTTGGGTTTGTTTGGACATTTCATTCGGTAGGAATTTTAAGGGGTATATAATTAATACTATTTTAATTTATATTATCGCTTCTTACGATCATATCTTAGCATACTATGGTATACTGATTTTAAATCTATACAGAGAGAGAAAAAAAATATCAATACTGAATTTGCTGTTTGTTTCTAGTATTTGACGTAGCTCAAAACTTTGATCTATTCTGGTCTACAAGTCTAAACTCACTTAGTTATTTATTAAGGAATTTTTTAACACATTTCTTTATGTAACTGCATATTATGTTAGATATTATCATATATATTATCTTTAAGATGGTCGCCGCTTAAAAATTTGATCGCTATTGTAGATCTCCCTATTTGCTCTTCATACGAGACTTAAGTTGCTTCCTAAGACAGAATATACTTATTTTCACATTCAGAGCGATTGTGAAAACCGTTCCACACAAAACAGGCCGAAATACGTATAAGCGGATATCCCCCAACAGTATCTGGAATTTTAGGAGACAGAGACCAGGAAAGCCCTAAAGAACACATCAAAGAGGATGTCGAAAGCTCAGCGCAATGATAATCGACGCAGTTCAACCCAGAAGACTCTTGAGTTCAATATTAATTCTTGTAATATTATTCTTAGCTCTTGGTTACGAGAATTATACTATATATATATATATATATATATATATATATATATATATATATATATATATATATATATATATATATATATGTATGTATATATATATATATATATATATATATATATATATATATATAATATGTATGTATTAGGAACATAATAGTCTCATTATTTTATTTATATCCTAGTATTTTTTAATAAACCATTACACAAATTTTTTGTAATATAGTGGTTACAAATATCCATTTAAGTAGTATCACAGGCTTGGGACTGTTAAGATAGATAAAAATATTTTCTAAAATAGACTGAAGAATATAAAATGTTTATACATGGACATCTGCATCTGTTTTGACGTACAAAACGATTGGAACTTTACCTGAAATTGACAATATTTATGCAATAATAGGATTTGATTATTCAGAAGAGCGTATAGATAGGCATGTGTCCGACATAACAACGAGACCCATCATCATGTGGCGGAGACTTTGAAGAAGGGTGATGGCGCTGCTAAAGTTCTACATTGAAAGGACGGCCGATAAACCGTGCACGTTGCTATTGACAGCTAATTATTGGCCACGATACTACTGTTATCAGATTTTCACGTTGAATCACCTGATGTGGACGCTCAAACTCGCTGTGTTGTTGAATAATCTTCACTGAAAATTTTGCGTTGTATTGTTAGATCGTTGTGTGCGCTTTTGTACTCGTTTAATTGATGGTTTGAAAAAACAGAAAATGGTGGAAAACCTAAAACAGCTTTTAAAGGTTATCAAGTTGATTGTAAAGCAGATTTAAATAAAACTCATACACCGCAGCAGTAAAAAGTTTAATATTGGAAGCGATTTTCAAACCTCATTATTTACGGATTTTGTGAAAAAATATCTTTTGGTGGCTGAATATTTTTAAAGGCATTTCAGTTATAAAATGCTTAAATTAATTAAACAGAATAAGTAATTTAGATATTACCGTATATTTAACCCAGTCCTATATAAATGTAGGAAAAATATTTAAGGAAGCAATTACAGGTTATTATAATATTCATTAAAGATATAAAGTAAGTGTATTGACAGGTGAAATTTTAAATTTACAGCTCATTAGATACTTTGATGCTTATCAGATTAACTGCAAGTCAATAATTTTTTGTATAAAAAATAAAAAAAAGATATATGCTAATAAATACCCAATTAAAATTAAAAGTAAATCACATAATTAATTAGACAACATATTAAAAAAGCTGAGTATTTTCAATGTTTTAATAAGTCCTGGAAAAGCGAATAGAAACTACTGTTAAAAAGTCATAAATATCACAATTAATACAGCTCTTGGGTTATCATATATTGAAACTCGATTTAAGATTAAGGATAATAAATACCTGCTGTAGTAAAATATTCTGTTAATACAGGTAATGTGAATGTTTCACAAATTAATTTAATAATCTTGGATAAACTAAGCAAACGACAAATACTATAAATTAAATACATAAAGGTCAGTTGAAGACAGATACATTGAATACACAAAAATGCATCTTCAATATAAGAGAGTAAAACAATATTATTTTATTAATTTATTCGTTTACTGTATCCATTGCTATTTATTTGACCTGATTGCTTTATGTTAACCTAAAATCCCATTTTCTCAAAGTTTTTTTACAATATATAACCGTTTGTCAAAGTCTTGAAGGTAATAAATAATATCATATCTACATATTATGCAGTTAAATATATTAAACAACTTCTTGATAAACATAAGATATGGTTGAATGTTCGAATGTATAAATTTTAGAAATAAAGGCAAATATCAAGCAAAGTTCTTTTATTAAACCTCGCACAAGTACTTTTGCGCTCAGAACATCTTCATGGACATTTCGTCAAAACTTGGCTATACAGCACATCATCTAATGTGATAAATACTTTAATACATCTACACAAAAAGTAAACTAGACAAATGACAAACAGTTTTATGTCATTTCATTACAGACATTCATTCTATTTCCTTCAATTGCCCAAAATGTAGCATCCAAAGAATTTTTAAACTGTGTGCCCTTTGTCTAGTATTAGTTTTTGTGTAGATGTATAAAAATGATCATGACATTTGATGATGTGCTTGATGCTGGTAAATTAAAGAAAATATATTAGATAATTCTTCTTTTTATTGAAGATGTTCCATTTATTCATTTACACAAATCATCAGTTCATCTACAAATTATTTAATTAAGCAAATACCCATAGGGATAAAAAATTTGCACGGAGTTTACCGTACAATTAATAATATGGAGATTTTTAAGATGAAATGAAAGAAATATCTTAACTTATGAACCTTCTTCTTCCTATAGGTCCATGCACTGTTAGTGCGTTGGCGAAATATCTTAAGGCCAGATTTCTGTCGTTTGTGGCAAGCAAAACCTCTCGAGTGTTATTTATGCCTATTCAGTTCTGCATATTTCGTGGCCACGACATTTGTTTGCGACCTACATCTATCTTGCCCTTAACCTTTCCTTAGATAATTAGTGAACTTTTCTTCATAGTGTATGGCAGATATCTAAGATAGCTCATAAACCATATAATTGATAATACAAATCGTTTAGTTTTAAGTAAGAAAAAATCAGGATTAAATCCGTTTAGGAGGACAAACAGAATTTCAAAATAGCACTGATATTATTTAATGATAGACATTACTCCAATTTAACTCTAGGTAGCATTATTTAATAAACTAGTTGTAAAATAGTAAATTACAATGTAACACTAGAGACGAGACTCAAATTCAAACATTTAAAGGCTAGATACGAAAATACATTTTAACAGGTATGTTGTTTAAAAGTGTTTTAAACGACTAACTTACAAGTACATTTAAAAACAAAGAAGGATATTTGATAAAGTTGCAACTAACAGAGCGGTAATTTCAAATACCCTAAAATATTAGGGTGTTTTGGGGAATAATTTTATTCCATAAGTGTTTTACATACAATAAAATTTCAAAACTTCAATTACGTAATATCGTAGGTTAAGATCTATACAACTGTATAAATCTAGTTATTAGGGATTGATTTTAAAAATATAATAATATACAGGGTGTTTCGATAAAAATAAAAAAAATTAAGCTAAATAAAGCGTTCAGTCTCTCTCCCTCTCTATACTGAGGTGTTCTCAATAAACCAGGAAAAGTATACTCGAAAATAAAGAGAAAACAGTGGCCTTGAGGTTAAAATATATATTTATATAATAAATATTATACATAATAAATATTATATATAATAAAGGTCACTGTATTTTCACGTTGTTTGCGTGGGTGTTAAACCTATTGCTTTTCATTTACCTTCAGCACCTAATAAGGTATAGACTGGTATAGGCCGGTTATATTTATTTGAGAAAGATGCGATAAACAGCGGTATGACTGGTGAAGAACAGGATAGTACTGACCTACATAACACATAATATAGTATATTTTATAAGAAATTGGTTCTATAAATAAACAAAGTATGTTTATTTATAACTTTTATAACTTTGTTTATAACATGTATTGTTATAAACAAAGCTTAATTTTATGCCTTAATGATTTTGTGTAAGTTTAAATTACATTAATCATATTTCTGCAATGAATTTTTTATAAAATGTTTAAACAATAATTGGTTTGTATACAAAAAGTAATTAATAATTGAGCAAACGGTTGGTAGTAAAAGATAACAAACACGATTATTTCCCTGAATATACCCAAGTTTACACAAATGCATCTAAAACAACTTCTAGTGTAGGATCATCATTTGTTATAAGAGACATAATAAAAAGTTTCAAATTGCCCACAGAAGCCCACAGAATCCACTGTGATAACTGGAGAATTGTATGCAATATACAGAGCTCTAATTCACGTACAAACAGTCAAACCAGATAAATTCCTGACTCAATCAATTCCTTTCATATACTGTCAAAAATGTACACTTGCAACCCGATAGCTAAATTAATTAAAAGCAAGATGCGGCAGCTGGAAAACAAAACATTAGTCTTCGTGTGGGTACCATCACATATAGGCATTAAAGGAAACGAACTAGCTGATAAAAATGCTCGAAAAATAGAAAATTCCCCAAATATCAGACTGATAATAAAACCATTAGCAGAGGATCTCAATCCGTACTTTAAACAAAAGCTGATATGTAATTGGACTAAATGCTGGGAAGAAAAATCCTTAAAGTTAAAAGAAATTAAACCAAATTTTGGACGATGGACTCATAACGGCCCTAGCCGGTTGTATTCACCTATCCTTCAGGTTGTATTCACCAGGCTCCTATTAGAACACAGCAAAGTCACACATAAATATCTCACGAAGAAGGAACCTCAACCAAAATGTACGAGTTGTGACGTGCCGTTAACAGTGAAACACGTCTTAACGGAGTGTCCCAAATATAGTGCTGAAAGACTAACTAATAAAATTCCGTCAGTTATAAGGGACATTTTTAATGAGTGTACCAGTGAAAATATTGTAAAATTTTTAAGTGACCGTAAAATATTGAACTACATATAACTATGTTATTTATTTGTTATTTGTAATCATTATTGTTTTCATTAAATTCATCCGCTAATAACCAATATATTTGATGCGGCTGCCTTTAAATAAAAAAAATGTTTAGATGTTCACGAAAAATACTTGTTTAGAATGTGTTCTTTACTAATGATTTACTCCATTTTTAAAAGAAGATAATCAATTTTAACGATTCTGTATTTTTTTTTCATTCATTAAAATTTTAAAAGGCGATTATTTAAGTTAATTAAACGGTATTAAGAATGCTTGTTACACTTTTTATTATATTAAATACTATTCCTTTTCAGTTCTGTGTGAATCTGACACTAATTCACGTCTAAATCCTTTGATCAATAAATAACTACACTTGGTAAGTACTGAACCCTACGTAATCTCCTTAAAACATAAATTACTCAAAAGCCGAGATTATTGATTTCATGTTTCCAGATATATCAACTCCGTAGACTATTTAACTTCATAAAAGTTAGTCTCAAGTCCAGTTTGACTTTACTCATAGTTTAATGAATTTTTGAACTAATAAAAATGGAAATGGGAAAGTAGTTAGATTCCCCAAAGTGATACTTGGAAAAGTTAAATAGGAGGGAAAATTATTAACAGATTTTTATTATAGAGTAGAAAATATATAAACTTTATTTGACACTTTTTTAAATGAAATATGCAGCTTTGAAAAAACGTTAATGGTTTTTTAGTTAGTTAAGTGTCCGATATTGGAAATGCATTTACATTTGCTGACACATTATGTATTGATTTTGTGCGAAGTGGATGGTATGGATTTTAAATACAAAATAATTTACGTTTTGGCATCAATTTGAATGTAAAACCTATGGGGATTATAATATAAATTAAATCAACTTTCACTGTTTATTGTTCTTAGGGGCTAAAAAGTAATAGTTCTTTCTCGGTAGTGCTTTTACGGTAGTGCTCCAAATTGTCAAAATTTTGTCAGAAAAACATTTTTGTTTTAATATAAATATATAACAATATTATTGCAAATGTACTTCGCCAATTAAGAAATCTCAAAAAAAAAACATTGGATCTAGAAATTCTAAACTTTGTTATTGACGTCCCATTTTTGAAAGCCGAATAGAGTAAATGTATTTGGAAAAATACCGCATATATTTAGAAAAATTTGTTTCAATTACTTATTAAACAATATTATTCAAGAAATAAAGCTAATGATGACTTTTGACCAAAAAGATGGTCATATTACCACTTCTCAGCAGTGTTTGGACCTTGTAACGACCAATCCGTTCGACTATAGGCGTCAATGTGTAACCGTTGATAGAATCAACCACTATACACCAGAGAAGATAATAACCACGAAGCTCACAAAAGTGCTCTGAAGCTGGTTAAGAGTAACTCAATGGATAGGAAAAATCATTTTTTTTTATAGCAATTAACTATCTTAAAAAAGGTAAAATTGTCAATGGCCAAAATTATTGTGTATTCTTAAACAAGTTAAAGAAAGAACTTAGTAATAAATGGCCCATGTAGAGCAGAGAAGTGTTGTTTCTTCAAGACAATGTACCGGCTTAAAGGAGCATTACGAAATGGAAAAAAATCATAATTTTGACTTTATATTGCTTTCTTTTTCAGTTTATTCTCCTGATTTGGTACCCTCCAAATATTATCTGTTCCCAAAATCTGAAAAAACAGTGCGTAAATTAAAAATTTAGCTTCAACGCAGAAATAATTATGAATCCAAACACCTGTTTATAGAGTTTTTATTATCGTACTATGAAATTGACGTTATAAACGTTGATATTTTACTGTCTATAAATATTTCGTCTAATCTTTATTATTCAATTTTGTTGCTCACTTGTTTTGATTCCAAACCCCTGTAACTAACTTAACCATACACGTATGTAATTTTCTGTTTTATTATTTGTATATTATTTGTCTGTAGAAAATTTTGATTTTCGAGTTTTGCCATGTCAGTTTCACTTCAATACCGAGAGAGAATTAAGTTTTGAGAGATTAATTTTTAAAATAAAATTACTGGGAATTGGCTGTATACCATCGTTTAAAAAAACACAGAAGTTAAAACACTTCACACATGTGTATTGTGGTATAAAAACAAACAAATATTTAAAACTTTATAAAAGTGTCGTCAACATTTAAATTCTGGCAGAATGTTTTCAATTAGAACAGATCATCCTCAGTGCCTTGTGTATTTGTTGCTAACAGTAAAGTTGTCTATAAGACCTCCATGTATGGATTTACAGTATTTCAAATTTTACATTATGTTTTGACTCCAGGTCGATGACAATGGATATATTTTTAAAATTGCTTTAGGGACTACATGTCTCCCTGCTCGAATATTAGCACGTGGTAATTGTCAGTTGAAACGACACAGACCAACTCTGTCGTGTATACAACAAAAATGGGGCAACAAAATCTTAGATGACAGTAAAAATTCTTAAACTTATGGAAAAACTAAGAAAACATAAAGCAAATGACCTGAATAAATATAATCAAAATCAGAAAAACATGAGAAAAAAAGATGAGAGGCAAAAGAGAGGTGGCTGTGCGACAAAAAAATCACAAAAACAAATATCCCTAAAACTGATAAAGAAGATATTATTACTGATGTGAAGAAAATATTGTATCACATTTAAAAATATCTATTAGCACTTTTTGCGCAGAATAAACCGTTGTCTTCGAAACAACGTTTGAAACAACTGGCGATTTTAAATGTGTTACAAGCGCGATTCAATATTATATAATCAGTTTGGTGGTAAAAATTCGATATCTTTTAATCAAAGTGTCATATCGACAAAATTTAAAGTAGGTTTTAACAGTAATAAATGTAGATTTCGAATGAAATGTTCGAATTTTGCCGCAACTTACGTAAGTTTATATTATAATAGTAAATTAACTAACGAGGTAAGTTACCGTATTAGTGTATAGGAAATACATATAAAGCAATAACTATTTAAATATATTTTTTGGTCAATTCTCTTTTCGGAATATTGTTTATCTACCAATTGTCTATACGGGTCCATTCGGGGAATTTTCTTTCGGGAAAATGTTTTCGTGCCATTGTCCGGGACCCTCTCATGAAAGTGAATAAAAAATCTCATCGGGAAATTTTTCTGAACGAACCCAAGCTTTTCGCATTGTCTATATAATATTTTTTTTATTTCAGTAGTATCATTTTTTTTTGTTTTTTATACGTTATGCTTAATTTTAAGCAAAGTTAAAACATGTAAAATGTAACACTTATATAAGAAACTAATAGCGACAAAGACTGCTTCAAATAGTTTTTTTGTGGAAAGTTTAAGACAAAATCAGACCAGGAATACGACGAATTTTTGAGCTACAAAATCTAAAGACATGGTTTAATATTCATTCAGTCTAGAAATTTAAAAAGCAAAGGGGCATAGTAGGCGATACTGTAAACAAGCGCAAAGCTTTTCTGTCTTTTTAAATTTTAAATAATATTTTTTACATTGAAAATAGTACTTTTATTAACTTTTTCTTATTTTGATTGAACGTTTAATTTTAATAAATACGTTATGACTATGCAAGGCACTTCTATATTAGGTAACATTCGTCTAAGCATTTTACTATATAGAAAAAGTTATACAACGCCAGTATAGAAGATTTGCTTCAAACATGATCGATTTTACGGGAATATTTGGTACAGGTATCTGATACCTTTAACTCATAGGTGTGTGTGCTGTTGGTTTCTTTTGACTGTGGACTCAATCCATTAGCCGAACTAAAATTGCTCTTATAATATATCTTTTATACTCATTATATTTATAAATATTTATAACCTATTTGATAATAATGATTTACAATATTAATTTACATATAATATACAGCTTCCTACATATATTTACTGAGTGTTTTTCTATTTTTGTTAAAGAATTAGACAAAAATACTATATGCTATACTAAATATTAATATTACCTACTAATAACTAATAAATTAAATACCAATTTTTCTTTTTTTTTTTTAATATAGTTAATGAAAAATTCGTAAAGAATTACTGTCAAATCGTTCTTATCTAATATAATAAAAGCCTAGAACGACATGTCACACGAAAACGTTGTTTGTCCGGGACGATAACTCCTAACGTCACCTAGGAAACGATTCAATTATATTTTGTTTTTGGAACAATACGTTTAATAATAATAATAATAATGAGTTTTGGGGAAATTAACTTTCGACGCCAGCTACTCATAACAGCAATGCTGGATGGATTGAAGACATGGCGAACAACTGTCAACACTACAGGAATATTCCTTACGAACCTTTCACAATTGAAGAAGTTTCGAACATCATCAAAGAGCTTCATAACTGGAAATCTCCTGGGCCAGACGGAATTCAAAATTTCTGGCTAAAGAAGTTTTGGAGTGTTCATGAACTTTTAACAGTATTTATTAATAATATTGTTTCTAATTCACAGGAAATACCATCATTTCTTACTCAGGGAACCACTTATCTAATAAAGAAGGATCCAAATAACACCCAAGATCCAGCCAAGTACCGCCCAATTACTTGTCTTCCAACTTTGTACAAATTGGTCACATTCTGTGTGGCCCGGCGTATCTACCAACACTGTGCTCTGAACAATATCATAGAGCCTCAACAGAAAGGATGCGCTAAGGGCTCCATGGGCTGCAAAAAACAACTTATTATCGACTCAGTCATTTCTAACCAGGCATACACCAAAAAAAGAAACCTTTTTACTGCCTTCATTGACTACAAGAAGGCTCTTGACTCAGTGCCGCATGAATGGCTTATAGACATATTGAAAATATATAAAGTCGATGATAATCTCGTGAACTTTTTAAAGCATATAATGACAAAGTGGAAGACTAAAATTCACCTTCAAATACCTGGTGAAACCAATATCGAAACTGAAGATGTCGCTATTAACTGGGGCCTTTTCCAGGGGGACTCGTTGAGTCCACTTTGGTTCTGCCTAGCGATGAACCCACTATCTCAGCTGCTGAACTCCACTGACTCAGGATTTAGCATCAAAAATAACAACACTGTTGTGGCGAAGCTTAATCATCTGTTGTATATGGATGATTTGAAGTTAATGAATTCCACTCGAAACCACCTAGATCAGATGCTTAAAACTGTAGAAACTTTCTCAAATGATATCAGTATACATTTTGGACTAGACAAGTGCCGTATACTAAATATATTCAGAGGAAAGGTTCAGCCCGGAGGTTTCGATATGCAAGATGGCCAAAACATCGAGGCAATGGGCGAAAATGATATTTACAAATATCTCGGAGTAAAACAGGCGCGGAAAATTGACCATAAACAGTGGAAAACTGAGCTATCTTCAGAGTTCGTGCGAAGAGTAAGACAACTAAAACGGTCATATCTTAATAGTAAAAATTTGTTTAAGGCATTAAATACGTACGATTGTTCCGCGTTGAGCTACTCATTTGGTATTATAAAGTGGTCAAAAACGGATATAGAGGGTCTTCAGCGGAAAGTTAAAACACTTCTCACAAAGGCGCAAAAACATCATCCACGCAGTGCAGTAGAGAGAACAACATTGCCGCGGTATCAAGGAGGAAGAGGACTTATGGATATAGGTGAGCAATTAGATAAACAAATTGCTAATTTAAAAACTTATTTTCAGGTACAGGCTGAGACATCTACTTTACATCGAGCAATTTGCGCAGTAGATGACACAACGCTAATTGCTAATTTAAGAACTTATTTTCAGGTACAGGCTGTGACATCTACTTTGCATCGAGCAATTTAATATAAACAAGGTCACTGTACTTTATAACTAGGTAAAAAAATATATTTAGAAAAATCCTCATCACCATTCCAAAATATCTTGATTTAAGCGATCCTGGCAAGTATACAAGTTACTGTCTGCATGTGGCTGGACCTAGGGAGACATTGAAATATAAATCAATATTTTTTGCTGGCAATCTATATATCAGCGGATCTTTCCAGAATTGCCAGTTTTTTGTGAATTTCACTAAAACATATCCTGTAGTTATAACAATTTATTTCCACGTTTTCTAATTTTAATCATAAATGTAATTAAGATTTATCAAATTTTTTTTGTATCTTTTTGCCTGTGTGGGCCATAAAGTGCACTTTATGCTTGAACGGTCATACAGTATATTAGTATGGTAAAAGCACAAAAATGAATTAGTATGACAAAAATAGTTTTTTTTTATTTAAACACAAAACCACATCAACCGCGCAAATACATGTAATATTACAATTAATACAATTGAATAACTTGATGTCTTGTAAATAGCTTAACACTGTTGAAATTTGTTTGGTGCGAACTGTTTGAAGATCATAAAAATATTTTATATGCATTAAATAAGAAGTATTAGTTATACGACTTATACACCTCTGATGTGTATCTGTAAAAAACTGTCCACTAAAATTACATTAAAATTTGCCATTTCCGTTTGGCACAAGAACGCTCTGAAATATTGGACAATCTTTTTATTTTTATGCCAATAAATTTTCCAAATCTCAGCTATAAGGAAATTACTTTGAAAATTTACCGTAAACGCTTTCAGCAGTATTCCGAGCAGTTTGTTTACGCTTACTGCATTTGCTGACTTTATAAGGACATTCATCTGATGTACTCTACTCGAATTTATGAAATCATTAATCTTGCTAAAGGAAATGGCAAAGCATTTAATGGAAAATATTTCGGATGAACTTGTTTTATTATAACTTATATTAAATATTATGTAAAGAAATTATCAATAAAAATTATTATTGTACTTACTACATTCAACAGATTGCATCATGTCGAATTAAGCTACGTTCTTAGTCAACTATTAGATATTTAAATATTGAATAATAATAATGAATAATAAATTGGTACATTTTTATATAAAAAAAGTACAATTACAAAAAATTCTATCTTCCTCCCCTAAAAAAGCATCAAATCTGTCTCATATGTGGTGGGTTTCGATAACAGTAATGAAGTGCTCAAGCTGCAACGTTTTAAACAAAATGATTTACCAAACAGGTTTATTGTTTAAGCAAAACCAAGAGTATTTTAAATTCTGCCTTAATTATGTGATATGTCGTTGTGATTATGTTTTTATTATTTTATTGCTTTTAACTCTTATATATTTTAAATAAATTATTCATAGTAAATTAATACAATTTACAGTTGCTAAGTAAAGAACCGAAACTATCCACTGGAAGAGCCTCCTACACGCTATGGTCGCAATGTAAACAAACAAATTACCTATTATACTTTTAGTTGGAATATATAAAAAAATATATGTAGTGGGAGATCAATCTAATATTTGTGTTTGTGCATTGTCTTGTGTGTGAAGTGTTTTTTTTGTATTTTTCTACGGACAGAAATTTAAGGACTTTTTAATAAAGCCAAAAGCAATCAAGACTGGGTTGCATACAGGGATACCTACAAATAGGAGCAAACCTCACGAGCAAGTTTAATGGGTTATAAAACGCAGAAGTTAACGCTGATAGCAAGCAAGAAAAAAGTGCCTTAGTTATTATACCAATCCAACTATTTATTTACTTTAGTATAGTACGATTTGCTACAGAACACTTATTGATTAGATCGTAAAATCATTTCTTGAAAAGAATATAACAACAAAATATTAGTTTGACGCTTTAAAGTTGATTTTAAGGTATGTAATAAAAGATATATTTAACGAAAATAATACCAATATCGATCTCTTATTTTTAAATAACTATTAACCAAAATACTAATGTAGAGAAATTTAGAACAGCCAAACTAGTGTTTTTATATCCGCTTATAAATAAGAAGCAGAAAACAAAATGCAAAAACTAAGTATCTAGGTATATTAAACAGTCTCTAACATATTTGTCAAAGTTTACATGCGATTTCCATCCCCTGAAGTATAAATTTGCTAAAATTTCTAGAACACATTTTAAAATATATGTTTATTTAATAAATTTAAGATTTTCACTTGTAAATATTATACTAAACTACACTGCTCAAAAATTAAGTGGAGACCGGATCTGATTCCGAACCACAAAGTGTGTTTAATTTTAACTCCGATATATTTGTAATTTTATAGGAGTATTTTCACCATAGTAAATTAATAAAAGTGATATACCTGTTTAATAAAGATATTGTTGTACGAAGACCAAAAAACATAGGTAGACGGACAGTAATTAGATTGAAATAATGTATTTACTTTGGAAATCGATCTAAATAAAATCATCATATCAATACAACACCGCACTAATTTTTTATCAATAACAATTATAATCAGAGCCGTACTTGAATGTGATTATAATTAAAACAAAGTTATGAAGTAAAATTAAATGATGAATAATCATTTATTAACAAAGGAAATTCCTACCACTTTTCAAAGTAATCCAATGTACTCTACTGTTGCATCTTAACAAACTAGTCCAAAATTTCCACTAAAAGAACAAGATATCATCTTTAACCAATCAACAACTACTCATCTACAACTAGGACCACTCGTTCAACCAAAAAATATTATTTATGCATTAAGAATCTTTAATAACCGAGTATGCATTTTCCGTTCCAGTAAAGCTGTAGTTGATGATTTTCTCAATACAAGAGAATCCATTCAAATTAACAATGAAGTACTTCTAGCACGTAGAATAATCACCCCATCAAAATATCTTATTTTATCTATTGTTAGTCAAACAATACCACACGAGATATTAAGCAATATTCTCCAGAATCTACGCCTGAAATTGATATCACCAATAACATGCTTGAGAATTGGAGCTTCAAATCATAAATATAGCCATATACCTAGGATTAGACGTCAAGTATACATAGAAGCCCTAGATAATATAACCCTACCTGATTTTATCGTGGTTAATGATGATAATGCTAAGCTACAAAATATTTTTTTCTACTCTCTTACAAGTAAATTGTATATTACCTACTATTTGGATGCTAGGTAAATGCATCATAACAGATACTGACACGTCATGACTAGCACGTAATAAAAAATTACGCTTCAGTTTTATAAAAATGTGTAATATCACATAAGCCTCGTAAGTCAGTTGGCGGAGTTACCATGGAAACGAATTAACAGACGTTATTTTGACAGATTAAAAATTATTAATCTGTCAGTGTAAATATAGTGGTAATTTAATTTTTATTTTTATAAACGAAAATAATGGTAGAAAAAGTATAGTACACAACTTGAGTTGTAAGCTTATTACATGCTTGTAAAATTACTGCGCTCGCCGCTACGCACCTCGCGCGCAACTGTTTTACTCGCATTTAATAAGCTTCTTACAACTCTCGTTATGTAATATATTATTATCCAGCGTCCAATCGCTTTGTTTCAAATGCTAACAAAATGGCCATCTTTTCTCACAATGTTCATCAGAAACCTCTTCCCTAATCAATTCTGATATACCAAATACTACTCCAACTTATGATCTTTCTCAAAATATCACTTCGCAGGTTCCTACAACAGAAAACCTCGAAAATAATTCACTAACTCCTCCTATTCAAATAAATATGATAAAGGTGTCAAACATGAAATATCAACAACATCAACCAAAAGATATCTATCTCAAACCCCATCTTCAACAGAAGAACTAGCATTCAATCTTTTTACAAAATAGGTAAGAAAAGTAGTTCTACATCCAAAAAAATAAGGACCGACCTACCATCAATTCAAAAACAAGAGATACAAGTGGGCCAGAAATTACAAAATCAAACTGCCACAACTAAAGTAACAACAGAAACCGAATAAACTGCTAAGAGATTTATCAATTAACATGAGAATCATATGTCTTAAGCTACGATCAATTTTGGGATTTACTAAATGAGACATACAAAGCTAAAGACGTTTATAATATTGTTAAGGATTATACATCAGATTTTACATCATCTATTAAAATGATTGTAGACACTCATGCTCAATTTACTGACTTAAAATTAAAACAAAACCGAATCACACGACTACGCATAAAAGCTAAAAAAGCTATTAGAACATGAAACATCTGAATCCGATAGTGAATCATGTGTTTCAACTAAATAATAAATCGCCTTTATTTAACCATGCTATAGCTTCTTTTCGCAAAGCGTGCATCAGATCTTTAAAAATAACACAATGCACAACCTGAAAATTTACACTGGATTTGGCACCAATCGACCCAATCAGAATTATGCTAGTGGAGGATTTAGGAAAAATCTCATAACTGATATCGAAGCAGTAGCCGTAACAGTAAGTACTGGCCCCACTAAAGTTCAATATTTTTAGCATCTATATTTACCAGATCAAACTCAAACTAAATCCGAATTACTTAATCTTCTCCAATAAATTCTCTCACCTCGAATAATCACGGGAGATTTTAATGGCCGTAATATTACATGGGGATCAAATAAATCAACACCGAGGGGAATTAAATTAGAAAACGTTTTTAACACTATGACACTCAACGACGGATCTCCAACAGGATTCAATATGGCTCCGGGAACATTATCCACCATTGATCTCACCATATGTGAATCTTCGTTGCTCACCCAATTCGATTGGGTAGCACTAAAAGATTTATATAGTAGTGACCACTTCCCAATCTTAATAAAACATACCGCTAATTTAAACACAAACACAATACCAACTCAGAAAGGGAAACTAAAAAAGGGAAATTAGATTGAATTTAAGAAAACTGTATCAGACAGAATGAATAAAAATAAAATTTCAGACTTTAATGATGACACACTCACGTGTTTTAATCGGTTTATACTTGATGCTGCTAATATAGCCATAGAAAAATCTCTTAAAAAAACTTTTAGAAAAACACAAACCAGTTCCCTGGTGGAATACACATGTGAGGTCACTATTAAATTAAGTAAGATAATTTGGAACCGATACAAAAAGTACAAAAGTATTGGTCTATCAACAGAGTACAAAAAATGTAGAGCTGAAGCCAGAAGAATCATAAAAAAAGCAAACAAGAATCATAGCATAAATAAATATCTAGCATAAACAGAAGTACAGATATATTATCCGTTTGGAAAAAAAGTTAAAAAAGTAACAGGACATCATACCTACCAACAAATTGTAAGTCTGAAGAAAGAAAGAACGTTACTAACTGATTCACAGGATATAGTAAATGAACTATAGCTATCAAAAATTTTCATCCAGTTAAATTTACAGTAATGAATTCCTAACCTACAAACAAAAGGAGGAGGCAGTACCTATTACAATCTCTAATAATTTCAACCCAATCAATACATCCCTTAGCTATGGGAGTTTCAAGAAGCACTTAGTAGCATAAAAGACACTTCACCAGATCCAGATGACATACCAATTTAATTTATTAAAAAACTTCCAATAGTAGCAAAAGAGTTTCTGCTGAAATTTTTTAATATTATTTGGTCACAAAAATCATTAAAAATCTGGAAAAATGCCATTGCTATCCCGATTATCAACGCAAATAAAGACATATTTCTCATGTAAACTTATGTAAACTCATGTAAACTTTATAAAAAAATAGTTAACAAAAGATTAATGTGGACCTTGGAACACCAACTTATCATCGAACTGATCATCGAATAAGCTGGATTTAGACCAGGCAGATCTACAAACGACAAAATTATCGATCTGGGAAACGATAAAAGCCATAAACACGAAGTTTTTAAAAATAATCAAAAATATATGGCAATTTACTTTAACATAACTAAAGCATTTGACGCAGAATGGAAACATCGTATATTGAACATTCTAAATAAGCTGGGATATCAAGGAAATATTTTGGCCTACATAAGCAATTTTTTAAATCAAAAAACATTTTAAGTCCTAGCAAACGGTGCTATATCTTATATTAGAGAACAACAAAATGGAATCCCATAAGGATCGATTATCAGTCCTACTCTATTTTTAATGGCAATAAACGATATAATAAAAATCATTGCGAAACCGGTTCAGACAACACTATATGCTGATGACCTGATTCTTTACATCAAAGGCAAGTACGTTAATAATATGGCGTCAATATTACAAGAACACTTAAATAAACTAGTTAATTGGTCCCTATGGTCTGGTTTTAGTTTTTGTTCCAATAAATCAAAATGTATACTATCTTCAAAGAAGCATGTCGAAGATAAACCAAACCTTACTCTTAAAAATCAAAATCTTTCCTATACAAACGAAATAAAATGCCTAGGAATGATATTTGATCAACAGTTAAATTTAAAAGTCATATTCAGCAGTTAGTTATTTCATGTAGAAATGGCCTTAATTTGTTTAAGTACCTACCACAGTAGTAAAATACAGAGATTCTCAAACATAGAATTCCAGATACTGCAACCGTATTTACAGGAGAACTTTATGCAATCTACCAAGAATGACTACCTGCAAATGCCAATAAGGTGAACCAAATGATAATCGTGACAGATTCTATGTCATCACTACACATAATTAGGAAAATATTCACCAAAAATTCATTAGCTTTACGAGTAAAGAAGGAGCTAAATAAATTACATACGAAAGACATAAGTATCAAGTTTCTCTGGATTCCATAACAATTGGAATATCAGGTATTGAAACAGCCGACTGAAATGCCAAAGAAGCCATAAATAATAACTGTACCCTAATGTCTCTTCAATATGTAAGTATGGATCTAAACAGCTACTTTATGAAACATATATTCAAAACGTAGGACAGTAAATAAAAATTCACACTATCAAAGCTTCAGGAAAAAAAATAAAAGAAGAATACCCAATTTGTGATCAGTGCGGTTCACCCCTTACAATAAAACATATACTTGTGAAAAAGTGCGAAAATTTCAATATTCATAAAATTAAATACCACTTCGAAACTTTAATTCGAAACCACTTCGAAAATGCTAAAGCCTTTAATTTTTCACAAGCTTTAATTCTAGAGAGGCAGAAACATGAACAGAAGCGGTTATTTTTAGAAATGGCACATATACAGAAAAATAAAAAATGTATAAATAGAAAATCAGATATTGATGAATTAAGTAACATTTATTGTTACATATTAACATATCAATAAATAACATCATAATCTCATTTTCTATCGACATCCCAACATTAAAAAATTCATATTTGCTTAAGCCAAACTGACTGGATTAAAATATTTTTTATCGACAATTAAATTAATAATAATAAAAACTATTGTTACTGGTTTTGCTTTCCACGTAAAATAACTGTATATTCAATCATGTATGTCTATTAATCAAACTAACATGACAATGACATATATAGTGACAATACAGTTTTTTTTTTAATTTTTTAATATATGTGTAATGGTTTGTTTTATAAAGTACAACATTAACTGTAATATCGTGACTAGTAAGACAATTAACAATTATAACTAGTTAATTTTTATATTTTTTTGTTAACAGATGTGTTAAAGAGTTTTCCTGGTCTTGTAGGTCAAATAGACTGACTGGATTCTCAAGAATTACCACTTGATATTTAAATCAACAGTAAGAATACCATCATCTTATATCTATATATATATATATATATATATATATATATATATATATATATATATATATATATATATATATTCTTTTCTTAGAAAGGGCTTTAGTGACTATGTGAGTAAAATATACGAATATATTGGGTTTAGTAGTCAATATATTGGCCTTTATTGGTATATTTATTGGCTGTCAATTTTTTTTCAGGGGCCGTATTTCATTACAATTGAATCGAAATATATCTTAAGAAAAATATTACGAAGAATAAAAATATCCACTTCAATTGTTGAGCAGTGTATAATCTTGTATATCCTACTGGATAAAAATTGCTTTGTATATTTTGATCATAAGTTAATTAATTATTGTATTAACTGTATACACTTAAATGATACTTATTTACTTCATTCCAACAGGAAGAACATTTGTTACGATACGAGTAATTTAAATGGTATCCCGCGATTTTAAAGAAAATTGTTATAGTTAAATACTGATTTATTTTTAGTAAACTTTTATGTTAATATTTTTTGACAATTTTTATAGTTCTATATGGAGCTATTAGTAAAACACATTTCTTTTATAAAAAATAGAAAAATAATTGCCGCCTTTTTGTATTTTAACATTTTGCTATTGACTCGACAACATACTGTACAGAAGGATGTAGGGTTTGGAATTTATTGTAGCAGGTCGATCATGTTAAATGTGTCACATGCAACTCTCTCAACATTTAGCATCAGTTATGTATTCAGGACACGACTCTAACGCAGTGTTTATACTAGCTGAGTATAAAAGGCTGGGTAACACCGGATCCAATGGCACAATTTACACAGTTTAAATTATTGCATAAAGTGTGAAACAGTTGTTCCAAAACTAGACTTTCTATGTTAAAACCAATGATGAATACTTCGATTGTAACAAACAATAGGCCAGTTACTTTGTATAACAATATCCTACTTAAAATCTATATTTTGTTTTTTATTTACACCAATCTTAATCCTTTGATACTAAGGTCTCCTATGTAATTTTTTTATATTAAATTATTATCCTAATATATATAAAAAGTGAGATTGTGTCTTTGCTCTTTAAGCGCTCTTAAATATAGAAGAACAAATAAGTAATCAATTTTATTCCAGTTTCTACAATTATATTGTTAATTAAACTGTTAACATTTAAGATAATTTTATTAGCATAGTTTTCATTACTAAATATATTTTCATTTCCTTGTTTCAGAATAGAGCATTATTTATCATTGATAGTAAACAAGTTCTAGTATTAGGCTATGGACTGTAATAATATTATCAGATATGACTCAAGTATTATTGTTACTATGTAAATTGCACATAGATCAAAAAATTTATATTCCTATTCCTACTAAAATTTAGCAAAATAACAAAAATTAAAAAAACGACAAATAAATATATATTGGAGAAAAATAACTGTGCAGTTTTCTGTCTTTAATTTTAAATGAGATAATTGGGTTGATACAAATTCAAACTCGGGAAGTCCAACGAATGTCTTAAAAAGCTTCACCATCGCAGTGGTTAGTGTACAGAGGTGCCAACTGCTGTGGCGGCCATGAACGAAAACGATATAATAATATCGTTTTCTGTCCTCTGGTCTATGCGAAATATGTCAAAGAATAAATCTTCTAGCAAAAGATGCAATCGCTTTGTTATTAAATGGCCAAATATGTATATGAATATATAAATACATTCTATATATATATATATATATATATATATATATATATATATATATATATATATATATATATATATATATATATATGTATATATAATATATAGTTTGTTATTTCCTGACCGTGAACATTTAAGCAGAAAATTTTTTCTTTCCTGGGATTGTCGATCTGATGCAAATAAAATTATTTAACTTTTGCTTAAACGTTTCGGCAAATTTGTCATTTTCAATAAGCACTTTATTTTATAAACATTACATTTTACAATTAAATTTTATGTTAAAACTTTTTAGTTTAACATGATTTAAAAAATTAATATATGACATTGACAGATGACATCTGGCAGGAATCTAAAAATGGGAGTAGTTCAGGGTCGTATCTTTAATATCTGCCATAGTGCATTTAAAAAACAACTCACTTTATTAAACATTACTTACTTACTATTTAATTAAATATTAATTAAATAATAATACTAATTTACTAATACATTATACATATCAGTCATAATAGTCAATATCAATCATAATATATATATATATATATATATATATATATATATATATATATATATATATATATATATATATATATATATATATATATATATATATACCAAAATTAATCAATGGAATTCATAATGAAGATGCAGTTCTGTTTAGTATTAAAAGATTATTCAGTGTAGACTTATGAATATAAATGTGAATTGCAAGCGGAAGGTAAGTTTACTTAACGATAAATTAATCTAATTGCAAAATTGCAAATGATTATGCTAGACAATAACTACCCTCCACTATTTGTCCCCTAGTTACTAATTTCCATATTCAGATTAAATACAGAGCTGTGAATACTGTGACAAAGACTCATTTGATAAGCATTCGTTTGCTTAGATTAGAACCTATTGATATGTAAACTAATGTTATCAAACACGCTACACTTGAATAATATATTTTTTTTAAGTTAGACTTAACACACCAAACTCTAATTTCTACGAATAATTGTGTTCGAAAAACGATGGAACTCTTTGATAATACTCAGTTGGCTTTTTGATTTTTTTTTGTCTAATTAATTAACCAGATTGTAGAAGGAGGCAATAAATGCGCAGAATTAATTATCTTAATTAACAATTTATATAGAGTTTGTAAATAATTTTAACCTAAAGCTAAATAATAAATTACAAATAATAAAATACCAGAAATAAAACCGGAAATGTTATAAAAATTTAAAATTGTGACTTAAGCTGATTAAATTAATTAAATTTTAAGTATAACTTAGTAAAGTAGATGAATTACAAGGAGAAGCAGTTTCTATTTACCGGATGTTTCTAAATTGTTATGATTATGGATGTGATACAAATATTTTTTTTAAACATTTTTTAATAAAACTTGCGTAAATAACCGCAAAACAAAGCAGTGGTTTGGTTTACATTGATGAATCCATATTTGAAGATATTAAATTATACGGCAGGTATACTAACCGGGAACATACCTAAGTCTCTACACAAAAAAATTATTTTTGGCCCTGCAGAACTTCGCGAAGTGACTAAATCAAAATTTATCGTAATTAATTAACCTTTTCTTATATGTGTTGATACAATTATTTCAAATTGTTAAATATTATTTTGAAGTTATTTTCTTATGGTATCTTAATGTAGTTACTATTTTCGTTGGAAATAAGCCACACTATACGTTTAAAATAAGTTTACTTTTGACATGTCGATTTCCACTTTGAAAATCGTTCTCACAATACAAAAATTAATAAACTAAACAAGTTTTTTGTTACGTTGGGAAAAATTCTTTTAATACTTTAATTGTACGTGACTCATTTATATTGAAAATTACTTTAAAATATTATTGCCAATAATATTAAGTTTGATAGAAAAGCAGTATTAGCATAATTAGAGCCGCTTCTTTAATTTGTCTCTTTTTACCATCTGTTCCTTTCAGGACAATACTTGAATCTTTACATTGAACCCTATATTTATTTTCGCATGCATATTTACAGATATATCATTCTTTATTTTTAATATAAAATTGTTCACTTGCTCTTTCATATATTTATTGGTCTTCATCTTTCACCTAATTAAAAATGATCGCATTCACAAGGTAATTTATAAATGCCTATATAATACCTTGTGTAATATAAATTCTTAGGTCTTTCTTGTTCATTGTTAGGTTTAGTTTTAGAAATAATAGATCTCAATGTGTTTTTTGGTTTGAATGTTGTTGAAATGTTAAATTTATTTTTCTGATAATCATTTTATGTATGGTATTGTTATCTTCCTCGTATTGTTCCTTGTGGATATTGTAGAACCCTGTTCTAAGTTGTTCTCTTCCGTTTGGTCTATTCTTAAAAAATGGATATTTATAAACCACATAGGATAATCAGTTTTTAATAAAACATGTTAACAAATGTTTCTCTTCCAAGGACGAATTTTCGTTTGAACACGTATATTTGACTCTATCGTATAAAGGTTTAATGATTCGTTTTTTAATATTGATGTTGTAGTTTGTTGTGTAATTTAAATATCTGTTGGCGTATGTTGGTTTTCTATACACCGATACTGAAAAGTTCTACACAGACCTAATTTTATTGATTATTCGATAAAGGTTAAAGTTTCATATACTCAATTTATTTTTCCTGGAACTAGACATTGTGAGTATTAAAGATTTACTTCTTAATGGGTATCAAATTCTGATTTTGATCGAATTGTTTTTAGTTCACATGATATGGTATATGAAAATTCATATAAGAAAAAAAGAAATATACATTTAAATAAAATTAGTATTGTTTTACTTGGTTAATATGGACAAATATTTTAAAAATTTAATATTTAAAAAACCATTTCAAATTTCTATTGCTCTTGGAACTACCAAGGAAAATTTCTGTACCGTAATTCCTTCTTCGTCTATATTTAGGCATAAAAAGTCGATAAAATTAAATTATCATATATTTATTTTCACGATTATTTCGATTGCTTATTGGGATTAGATAATTTAAAATTATTACAAGCAAATATTGATTTAGTAAATACTTTACTAAAAACACCTACTTGCTCAATTAAAATTACCTATTATAGACCGGCCGCTGGCAGCACGAATTGTTTAGTAGTGTCTCCACGTTCCGAACAAGTAATTAAGTTAAACATAAAAAATATAGAAAATTGTGACGTAATTGTACCTTATACAAAATTAGGAAAATTAGAAATTCCCCAATGAATTACTAGAGTTATTAATAATGAAGCCTTATGCACTATTACGAACTCATCAGAGTCCCATTTTAAAGTTGATTTAACTTCACCAATAGAAGTTGAAAAGTTCGATGAATACCAACAAATAAATCATCCCAATCTCAATTCTATATATACCGAAAAATTCAATTATAATATAAAAACTTCTAACGAGATTCCAATATATTCTAAATCATATAGATATCCGGAAATATATCGTAAGGAAGTCCAAAATCAAATTTAAGGCATGTAAGACCAAAATATCATTAGACCTTCTAATTCTCCATGGTCCTCACCGATTTGGGTGGTTCTCAAAAAACTCGCAACCAAAATTTCGCGTTGTAATTGACTACCGACGTTTAAATGCTATTACTTTAGGAAATAGATATCCGCTTCCAAATATTACTGATCTCTTGGACAAATTAGGGCGTTGTCAGTACTTTACCACGCTAGACTTAGCATCCGGGTTTCACCAGATAGAAATGGCAGAAGAAGACATCCCAAAAACCGCTTTTACCACCGAAAACGGTCATTATGAATTTTTAAGAATGCCATTTGGACTTAGAAATACCCCAGCTATATTCCAGAGCGTAATGGATAACATATGGAGAGGCATACAAAACGAAAAATGCCTTGTCTACCTACATGACATCATAATATTTAGCACTAGCCTTCAAGAACATCTCATAAATTTAAGAGAAGTATTCCAGAGACTACATGAATCCAACTTTAAAATACAGTTGGACAAATCCGAATTTAAAAAAAAGAAGTGGCCTACTTAGGTCATATTGTCACTCCAGACGGAGTAAAGCCAAACCCAGACAAAATAAAGGCAATAGAACAATTCCCAATACCTGCTACAACGAAACAATTAAAAGGATTCCTAGGACAATTGGGATATTATCCAAAACTTATTTAAGATTTTTCAAAAATTACGAAACCCTTGACAATGCGACTAAAGAAGAATAACAAAATAAATATTAAAGTCGCAGATTATGTTGAATGCTTTAACATTTGCAAAGATCTTCTTACAAATGAACCTATTTTACAGTATCCTGACTTTACGAAACCATTTAATCTGACAACAGATGCGAGTAACTTTGCAACAGGTGCAGTTTTAAGTCAAGGAAAAATAGGATCTGATCTTCCAATTGCTTATGCGAGTAGAACATTGAATGATTCAGAAATAAATTACTCTACGATAGAAAAGGAACTCCTCGCTATAGTTTGGGCTGTGAAATATTTCTGCCCATACATTTTTGGTCGTCGCGTGACTCTAGTAACAGATCACAAGCCTCTTCAATGGCTATTTTCATTAAAAGATCCTAGCTCAAAATTAGTTCGCTGGAGATTAAAACTCGAAGAGTATGACTATAAGATTGTTTATAAAAAAGGTTCTTTAAACACAAATAGTGATTGTCTATAAAGAATACGATTAAATGCAAATGAAACTCATGACATAGAACCCGAAACACCTCCAAATTTCTTCGACTATATAGAAAATTTTGATGAAACATTATTAGGAACCCCAAATAATGTAGACTTAGTGTCTTTGATTGTTAAACCCGATGAAATAATAGATGACCAAGATGCCAATGATGAAGATGCCCAAGATAGGGATGGTGTTACAATGCACACAAACAAAGAAAATCCGATTACAGTTATACCTATATCAAAAAGCTCGGTAAACACTTGAATGAATCAAATTATCATTTCTCAAGTTAATTACGAACCAGCAACACCATCTATTATAAAACTTTTTGATAAAAAACAAAGAATTCTTGTAGAATTCTCAAAAAATGACACTGAACGCGACATAGTTAAATTTGTAAAAGAATATATAGCACCTAAAGTTAAATATCATTTGTACTTTGAAGATCCTATATATGAAATATTTAGTAACGTTATGCAAAAATACTTCAAATCTTCGCAATTATCTCTTATTAAATGCACCAAGAAGCTAATCGATATCTCTCCAAATGAAATTGAGGTAATAATAAAAAATTATCACGAAGGAAAACAAAACCACAGAGGATTAGATGAAACAGAAAGTAGAATAAAGGCCTTATATTATTGGCCAAATCAAAGAGCATATATCCAAACCTTCATAAATGATTGTGAAATTTGCCAATTAACAAAGTACGACAGGAAACCTGTCAAACCCATGTTTAATATAACACCTACTGCAGCTAAACCCTTCTATGGCCAACTCTACAAAATAAATTCAGCTCAAGGCATTGAAGTAGCGAACGCATTAATTTGATATTTTACTCATCACTGCATACCAGAATAAATAATTTCTGACAATGGAACCGAATGAAAAAACTCAGTCGTCAAAGAACTGCTAGAGTTACACAAGGTAAAAGTACATTTTATAAGCTCTCAACTTCCAGAGTCTAATGGAATTGCTGAGAGATTTCATTCTACGATCATCGAACACGTTAGACTACTAAATAATCAAAAAGAATATAAAAATGACCATATTGAACATAAAATAAATTACGCCTTACTAGCCTATAATAATAGCATCCACTCAGTAACAAAAATGAAACCATACGAGCTGATTACGGGACATATAGATAATAATTCTACTTTTAATATCGATATCGAGCAACAAGTTTTAAATAATTATATTTCAAACCATAAAGAAAAGATTAAAATACCTTATTCTAATATTAATAAATCCTTATAAAACGTAAAAGAAAAAGCAATCTCAAAAGCTAACGAAAAACGAGAAGAATTGCCCGAAATAATCCCCAATAAAATATTTGTGCGTAACAGACAATTTCAAGGTAAAATAAATACAATGCTGAAGAAATAAGCAAAATTAATAAAGAATGAAAAACCGCGAAAATAGTTACTCGACGTAAAAATACTGCTGAAAATATCCACTTTTCTAATGTCGAACGACCTAAAAGAAAATGTTACAAATTTTCAGGTTCCTCGCAATCGGATGAGCAGCAATCCAAATAAAAGATGTTACCTATAATCTAGGCATACTACCAATCAAATTGGGACCTGCCAAACTTCAAAAATCTAGCCACACATTTGTTCATTTCTACAATTTAAATCCGCTTTTAGAAGAATATGGTAGCTTAAATATACAGTATGATCATCTCAAAAATAATCTTTCTAATTGTAAATTTCTCAATAACGAAACAAAAAATTATGTGAATCTAGCAGTATGTCAAAAATAACATTGGGGAAAGTTTTGAAAATCTAAACATACATACAAAATTGCAAAGAAATAAAAGAGGTATAATCAATGGGTTTGGTTCAATTGTTAAAGCTGTAACAGGAAATTTAGATGTCGAAGATGGCGAAAAAATTAACTTAATACTAAACTTAACGACGAATGAAGCAAACTTGCAAAGCCAAATCAATAACCAGTATTCGCTAAGTCATGAAATTATCAATAATTTTAATGAAACAATTCAAAACATACAAGAAAATGAAATTAATTTAAAATTAAAAATTTTGGCATTAAAAATATAGTAGACTTCTAAACAAATTTTGAAAACGTCAACTATTTGAAAGACATGTTTAATGAAATTATAATAACATACAATACTCAATACAATGGAAAATGTCCAGAATTCTATTACACATTGCGAACTAAAAACACTACATTCTAGCATTATTAAATCTAGTGAATTATATAATGAACTCCAAAAAATTTCATCACATTATAAAACAGAACTGCCCTTTGAAGTAAAATATGAAAACATTTTAGATTTCGAAGCTATTTTACAAATAACATGTAATATAGAAAAGAACCAAATACAATATTTTCTATCAATTTCTATTAATTATGAATCTAATTTCGTCCTTTATAAATTATTACCAATCCCAACAAAAAGTAAGTCAGAATTTGTTATCATGTTACCAAACTCAAGATATTAAAAAACGAAAAAATAACAATTCCTCTAAATGGCAAATGTACTTGGTAAGATCTTTCAATGTCCTGGTTATCTCCAAATCAACCACGAGCACTGATGTGAAGATGAAATTCTATTTTATGGCATCTCCTCGAACTGCCAATACTCAAAAGCAAAAATTCCATTAAACCATATCGAAATCATTCCAGAAATTAACCAATATTTAGCTGTCTTTCCTCAAGAAGAAAAAATACTCATTAAATGTGCAGATGATACGCAGATAAAAAATCTTAAACGGAATTTATCTCATAGAGAACACACCATGTAAAATTATATTCCAGAACAAAGATTTAACCTTTCAAGATGTCACATCAGGACAACAAATGATGATAAACGCACCACAATTAAATCTCGACATTACTAAAATAGCACCAATGGAAATGACGCTAAATTCATTAAAACTTAAAGATATTCCAAATCATGAATTAAGACCCATATTAAAAACTACGCCTGTGTATCACATTTCAAGTATTTGGACAACTCTATTGTATATTGGAATAATTGTAACAATTATTGTCCTATTCAAAAAGAAAATATTAAAAACGAAAAAAGACAATTCTACAAAGAAGGAAGAAGAAGGCAAACAATCGAACTTCCAGGACAGGCTTCGTTGTAGGAGAGGAGGAGTTATCGACCTATAAATTACGAACTAAGCTTTAATAAGGTAAGTTCACTGGACCCAAGTCCAGTGAACTGAAGAACGCTGATTAAGACAACATACATTCCGAACATTATTCATTGCATTTTTATTATTATATTTCATTCTCTATTAAAATCATATTGTTAGTTAGTCTAGTTTCTGCTTTTATTGTATCAAAACGTAGTGTTACTATTTTTTAAAAATATAGTTTTGGAACACTCTAATATATTTATATATATATATATATATATATATATATATATATATATATATATATATATATATATAATATATACATATTATATACCGGAGATATAAATTAAGAAAATTTAAAATTCCACTAGGAAACTAAGTTCCTGTAGCTGGCTATATACCATATATCACAAAAAATTGTTTAAAATCCTTTATAAAAGGTATATAAAAAATGCCCCAAACGGGCTATCACAATCACATTGCAAAACGTTTTCGGATTAATAAATCCATCATCAGTGCAAACGGTTGTACATGCTAGTAGCCACCAAAATATATGGGTCAAAACCCTTTAAATGTTATAAATTTGTAGTTGTTTTACATTAATAATAGTTATAATTTGTGATGTTTAACTTACCGTTGGATAGGTAACATGGCGGCGTATGACTCTACATAAGTAAAATGGTCCTGAGACGAAGTGTCTACGAGGACCTGTCGATAACAACAACAACAGTTGAAAACGTTTCGCTATCCAATTTGATAGCGAAACGTTTTCAATAAATAGATGAAGTAGCCATCATCTTTGTCTTTTTCTCCAATTTTTGACCGAAAAACCCGCCACTCGTCGAGTGATCCTTATTATATATATATATATATATATATATATATATATATATATATATATATATATATATATATACAAGGATTTTTACAGTTTTCACTATATTCCTTCACTCAACCGTTTTCTCCAATTTTTCCTGTTTAGTCAGTCCCCTTCCTGTAGGTTTCTTCTTCTCATTGCTTCGTCCACTTCATCTCTGAAAGATCTTCGGTGTCTGCCTCTCTTTATTCTTCCTATTGGGCTCCACTCTGTTATTCTATTTATCCACCGATTTTGGTCTGCTCTTCTGACATGTCCGTACCAGGTTAACCTTTTCTGTTTGATGTAGTCTATATGTCGGAGTTCATTGCCATTCTCCTCTTAATCTCCATATTATTTATTCTATCTCTTCTTGTTACTCTGCAGCGTCTTCTTAGGAATTCCATCTTTGTTGCCCTTATTTTGTTTTTGGTTTTCTTATTTATTGTAAAATTTTCACACCTATAAGTGAGGATATTTCTTGTCATGGTATTATATATTTTTTTCTTTGTTTTCATGCTGATGTTCTTCTCCCATAGTACCGGGTTTAATTTTCGTATGCAGTCACTTGTTTGTCCTAGTCTATTTTTTATATCTTCCTCCGTTGTTCCTTTGTTTGATATTATGAAACCTAATTTGCTTATACATGTCTGTACCTTTGATTTGTTTACCTTCGTCTATTTCCAGCTGTTTTATTTCTGTATTCTCCGTTGTTAGGTATTCAGTTTTATTTAGGTTTATTTCCATCCCACTCTTTGTATATTCCTGCTCCAGTTTTCTCATCATAAAGCTGAGATCATCCTCGTCTTTCCTCGTGCGATAATTATTTGGTCGTCAGTAAAACTTAGCGTATATAGATATTCGCTCCTTACTGGTATACCCATTCCGTTGCACTTTCTTTTCCATGATTTCAGGGTTTTTTTCAGGAATATTTTGAACAGGGTGGAGGATGTGGAGCAACCCTGTAGTAGTCCCTTTGTCGTCGTAAATGGACAGCATATTCTACTGCCCGTTTTAATACTACTCCTTCTAGAGGATTGCCCATTATAAGCCCATTACTATCAGATATTTTTATGGACCATCTAGCAACAAAGATTTCAAAACATCCCTTATTCAAACAATTTCTATATTGGTGGAGATACGTAGACGACGTACTGGTATGTTTCACAGGAACTAACAGGCTACTCGACCATTTTTTATCGTATCTTAATTCACTTCATAGTCATATTGAATTTACAAAAGAAACAGAAAAAAATCAGTCTATAAATTTTTTAGATATAAAAATTATCAGACTTAAAAACAAACATGACTTCTTCATATTTCATAAACCTACACATACTGACACGACTATACACAATTCATCATCCCATCCAACACAACATAAACTGGCAGCTTATCATAGTATGTTACATAGTTTAACAGAAATTCCGATGCCAAAATACAACTTTGAAATAGAATTAAATATAATTAAGCAAATAGCAGTAAACAACGGATAAAACGAACAAACAATTAATTAAATGTTAAATCAAAAACTACACAAGAAAGCCATGAAATTAGTATTTCCATCACCAGAGAAAAAACCCAGTACCTTCTGCTTGATTACATATACAGGCAAAATAACAACAAAAATAGCCAAACACATAAAAAAGAAAGGAATACAATAACACCAGCTTTTCGAACAAATAACAAGCTAGGCAAATATATTAAACATAACAAGAGCCAAAATAAAAAACACTGTTTACAAACTTCAATGTGGCGACTGCCCAAAAACTTACGTCGGTCAAACTGGTAGAAACTTTAATAAACGAATAGCAGAACATAAAAGGGCTTTCAATAATAGAAAAACAGATTTGACATACGCACTTTACCTTCTAGATCATAATCATTCTTTTAATGACAAATTTAAACTTCTTCACCTTCAAAATAAAGGCCTTAAGCTATCTTTGTTAGAATCTATGGAAATCGACAAATTAAAAAATATAGATATAATTCTGAATGACCAACTTGAGACAAACAGTTCTCCCCTCCTCAACCTATTTCATTAGAGACTATAAATTGTAAACGCATGCCAAAAATAGAGCACTTGAGAAAGGCAATCAGCCGAAACAACTGTAGTGATAATGTTAAAATAAATTTTGTGGAAGTTTGAAAACAAAGTTTTCAATGATTAATTGATACATAAAATGAATTTCCATCATGTAACGGTCGAATCCATCAATTATCTTTCTTGGATGTTTTAATCTCAAAGAAGCACACAAAATATAATACAGGTGTATAAAAAACTAACACACATCAATAGATATTTAAATCACAAATCAAACCACAACATCAATAATAAAAAAGGGAATTATTAAATCCTTAGACGATTTTATACAATCTTATACGAAAATTCATTCTTAGAGGAGAAACATTTTTTAACACCAGTTATAATTAAAATAAATCATTATTAAAAAATGGTTGTTTATAAATAGGGAATTTAAAAAAATAGGCTGAATGGAACGGAACATCTTAGAACATGGCCTTACAACATTTACAAGAAATTATACGAGGAAAATAAAAGTACCATATATAACAGGATTATCAGAAAAACTTACAACAATAGAAAATCAATTCAATATTTTAACAACATTAAAACAACAAACACATTGAAATCTATTTTGTATTAAACTAAACCGGATAATGAACAAAAAAGACCAAAGAATTGTATTTATAAAATACCCTGTGAAAGCGATCATTATAATTTAAGTGACATCACATACTTTAATAAAGTAAGTGAACATCAATGTTATACTAAAAATAAAGAACTGGATAGAATGTATATGTAAATATTGATGAGAAAATATACATAGGGTTCAATGTAAAGATTTTTGTATGGACCTAAAAGAAACAGATGGTAAAAAGAAAAAAATCAAAGAAACTGCTTTAGTTATGCTAAATTAGATCAAAAGAGGAGACCAATAAAAAAAAATATTTCTATTAGAAAGTAATGTTCTTTTTAGAGTTTATTGTTTATTGAAAGTAAACTAAATATAAGCCCAAATACTTACCATATGGGGATAGGATCATAATGTATAAGTCAAATAAAATTAAATTAGAAGAATTTTCAAAAAATAATGAAAACCAAAATTTGTTTAATTTATTTAGTGAACGATTTTCGAAGTGTTAATTAAAAACATCAAAAGTAAACTTATTTTAAACTTATATTGTAGCTTATTCCATACGAAAATAGTAATAATTATTGTTAAATATTCTTTAAAATTAATATACAAATAAAAAACATTTCACAAAATGTTTGTCACAAAATATTAAAAAATACCTCTTCTATCAAAAATTCGTGTTGTAACTGGTGGTAAAAACAAAACGGTCAATTAATTATACTGCAGCATTACCTTCCGAGTTATTAATCAAAAGCACAACGTTTTAATTCGGTAACTTTTTCAGTTCTTTATAATTCCTCTAAAAGTAAAAAAGTAAATAATGTAATTTTTTTCGCTTATTGTGTATATATCTAGGTATCATATATTACAAATTTTAACTGTTTAAGATAATTTTTTAAGGATTTTGCAAAAAAATGTACATATATATATATATATATATATATATATATATATATATATTTTCAGTACAAAGTCGTATTTAATTTACAATATGTTGATTACATGAGAGCTCCCACATTCAAATATTTATAATTGTTAAATCTATAGCGTTGTTAATTTTTTCTAAAATTTACTGGGAACAGCCGGATTTCATCTTTAACGATTTCTCTTTCGATATAAAAATTTTGTTAGCAACTACAAACTATTCAGCTTTTTAATATTATTTATTGTTTATATATTTAATGCTGCCTTATGGGATATTGGATATTTAATTCAGTCATAAACTTTTTACAATGCAACTACTAAAATATTTTACTCCGTTTTACTGTTATGATTTATTGTTAGGTATAGTTGACTTTTAAGACCAGCTCTAATTAAATTGTTCTTAGTTTTGTTATTCGGCTAGAAATGTTTACAAATGTGAAGGGTCGCTCAAATAAAATCCTTAGATTTTTTTTGGTTTAAATTTTTTTTACGCGTATTTGCTATGAGCAAATTCCGAAGAGTGACATCAAGTGGCATAAATCAACAAAGGTGTTAGTACTATTAACATTTTAGTATAATATAATATAATTTTGTAAGATACATAAAAAAAAATTATTAACTTTTTGAAAAATTTTGAGTTGATTTGTAACACTAAAAATATGGTAAGTATATTTTTTAATGTTAGTTTTCATTATTTGACATTTAGGATAGAAGTTATGAGGTTAATAAAAGGTAAACATTGTATGTAGTAAATAAAATAATTATTAAATTGCAGTATTACTATTAATATCGATGCAATAATAAAAACTAAATTCCAGAAAATAAATCATAAAATACCTTCTGAACCAACTATCATATCCACTGTAAAATACAATTAATAATTACGTATCATACCAATAGTAACGAGAGTGATATTAACGCCCGATTTCATAATGACAAGACAACGTAAATTACATTTTAACTAATGTTCATTTTAAACTAAATTGGACAAACTTAAACGATCATGATTATCATTGAAATTTACATATAAAGTGAACTTTAATTTAATGTTAACGTCAAACTTATTACGAAATCGGGCGTAAGAATTTAGAACTTATGTTACTTACTTGTGCTTTATTATGATATAAATCCACTTTTTTTGTTACATTAATTTGTGCTTAGAAGTTAAAAAGTAATTGGACTTGAATTTTCTATTTTTTGTATTTTACAATTTATAACACAGTATTTGTGAAATCCGGTTTCTTTAATAATTACCTATGAAATATACTAACAAAGTTTCAAGATTCCACCGATGCCCGCGCACGATCGTTTCTCGTATACCCTCCAAGTACTTGCACATAGCGAATATTGAAAAGCGAAAAAGTCCCATCCTGTTAAAAAAAATTTTCTGTACTTTTCTTTACGCAACTGTGATCTTACTCAATTGTGACTAGTGTAAAAGTAGAGTACTTTAATTTACAAATTTAGATATATTTTACTATTTAAAACTCACAGGTAGAAACAACGATCTAAGAATATGTCCTAAAAGTCCTGTCCCATCGCTGAGTTTGCATGTTTTAAACACACCATAAGAATTCGTCGATATAATTCGTTTAGTCATGATCTCATAAAATTCTAAATGACCATCAAAACGACCTTATGTAGTTCGTGAAGTAAACTAATTTTATAAGAGAGAACTTTTTGATATTTGAATATTTTTTGAACAATAATTTGCTTGTACTTAAGGTGTATTCCATTTCAAAGTGAGCCAAAACAGCTACCAAAACTGCTTTATTTCTTATTAGATTTATATTTTTTCACTCACGTTTATCACAGATTTGGTTTCATGATATTTTCGTATTAGTTCGCTCTTGATAATAGTTTGGGGCTATTGCGATATACTGTCTCTAGCTAAAACTATCAAAGATTTTCAAAAGAAATAGAAAGAGTTTTAATGCTGTCTTAAATAGTGTGTACACAATTTTGATAATATACAATAACATTTACAATATCCAATTGTACTTTTTTTTTTAATTCTAACTGAGATTTTTAACTTTTCTGGGACCATGTGAAGTTGAAACGAACCCCAGCCTTTAGATTAACATTTTATTCTTTAATCCATTAAAGAATTTTTCTTAACTGTTTTAAGAACTATAACAATAGAAAATTAGGAACACAAACGCTTGCTGCAAATTTCCTATGTCTGAATGCAAAAACATATAAATGGACTCCAGCTGGCCTCTATTTCGGCACATGCTAAGTAGGTTACATCTCCTGAATGACCGTGATTATTATCACTTTTCTGTTTTCAAAAGGAAGCAATATTTTTTTACTGTTCATGTTCCTAAAAAAGCACATATTGGAAACAACACTCAGGCACAATCCAAAATAATACATACATCATTACAACAAAACTAATGAAGCAAACGTTGTGTAAAATTGTTGGTGAATAAACTTTGAATAGAAAAACTAAATAGCAGCCGCAAGTGGGATAATAGTATATATACTGCCTGTGTTAATTCGTTTCTAATATACACCAAAATGAATCATGATTGAAATAAAACCAGTTGGACACAAGTCATTTATTCTTACTCGAACTGGAACAACTGTTTATTAAACCACTTATTTTAAGGCGTCTCGAGGATCAAAATATGTGCAAGCCTTTTCCAAAAGCAACGCTGAGTATGGTGAAAATTTGTATTGGAATAGAGGCAGAAGAAGGTGCCGTAAATCAACCAACCTATCAAAAAGTCGCTATGATTTATATCCCACAGTTAAAGATATCGAAATGAGTTAAAAAGGTTGCAACTCTAAAAAAATTACATGCAGCATATATATTACATTGACGGACACTGCACATTAGCGAAAGAGTTCTTTGTGCGATAGCGACGTCTATAGACATTCGTGCATGATAGGACAGCCAATTTTACGACGTGCTGAGACGTTCTAAAATGAACTCGTTTTCTGTATGCACAAGGTTTTGGTACGTCGAACTAACATGAAATTTTGTTCAAGTGTCATGCTTTATTTACGCTTAATTTAAACGGTTTGTTTAATACTGTACACATCCGCTGCCTGCTGCCGTTCCCTTAGGAGAATCCCAGATTCAGTGAGACATAATATGAATGTATTCTGGTTTTAGTGTTAGTCTAGATAAAATTGTCTAGTTTGAACGTTGTTTGCATTTTGTATTTCCTATTGGTGTAACGCATAATTTATTATTAAATTGCGGTAAGATCTATTAATTTATCATATAATACAGGGTATAATAAAACAAATGAAAAAGCTAAATGTTTCAGTTTAATATTTTTGTCAATTTTTTTTATATAAAAAGATTTGTATATTTTTATGAGTGTTACTTTCTCTGATAAATTTAATAATGGATGGTCCCACCGAAGCAAAGTTATTGCAGTGGTTTAACGAGATCAATGATATGTATATATATATATATATATATATATATATATATATATATATATATATATATATATATATATATATATATAACTTCACTAGAAGATGAATCAGAACCTGAACACTTCAGTGATAATCTAGAATTTAATGTAATGTAATGTAATGAAAATTACGCACCCGACGGATCCGATTTATTGGATTCGTTCGAAGTGGTTCTACAAGTGAGAGAAATATTGAAAGAGAAGAGAAAACACCTAACGATAACGGTGAGCTAAACTTAAGTTTAATATAAAATTTTTTAATTTGCGATATTTGGGACCAATTTCAGTGCGAAATTCCCAATTTTAATTTTGATGTTGATCAAAGTGGCATTAGAATTATTGAAGTAGAAAATATATCCGTCTTAGCCATTTTTCGAAAAATTTGGAATTATGATATGAAGAGTATGGTAAAATATGGTAATCACAAGTAGGGTAAAAATCTTTTTTGTCTTCGTCTTCTTTTTATATAAAAATGACTTTGTCTGTTTTTCAATGTACCTCCAGTAAGTTGTCGTTCCATGGTTTTTGTGGTCTTCCTACTAATCGTCTTCCTATTGGGAAACCGTGTCTTGCCGACTTTACTACTCTATGTGTTGGCATTTGGCTTATATGATCATTCCATTCTACTCCTCTGTATCTTACCCAGTTCTTCATATTCCCCACCTTACATCTACGTCGTATATCTGTACTTCTAGCTCTGTCCTATAGTGTCTTACCATAAATGGTTTAAGTATTTTTATCTCTGCTGTTTCTAACATCATTTTTGTCCTTGCTGTGTCTTCTTCCTAAGACAGATAACTATACATGAAATTAAATCTTAATCGTCTTTCTTTGCTGTGTCTTCTTCCTAAGACAGATTACTATACGTGAAATTAAATCTTAATCGTCTTTTCTTTTTTATTTCGATTACCATGAACGAGTACAAGAAACCAATTCGCTAATGATTTTTCTTTAGTTAAGAAGATACAACGTGGAATGCAAATTTTAGATTCCCAATGCCTCTAATAACATTTTTATCAACGTCTGTTTTGCCTTGCAATTCTTAGAAGGTACAGTTTTAAGCAAAAATCTGAATTTGGTTTTGAGAATTACTTTACGGATTTTAATATCAGATGTCACTATTTGCGTCCATTCGAAGCCATGTTAGAGTTGCTTCCTAAGACAGAAGAGATTTATTTTCACGTTCAGAGCGACTATAAATTGCAGTTCTGACGAGGCCTACTAGGCCGATATACGTATAAGCGACTACATAGACGCACTATACGTAAAATTTAATCTTAACTGTCTTTTCCATTTTTTTTCAAAAGAGATTACTTTACAGTCAATTAGAATTAAAGTTCAATGTCCAACTCAGCTATTTGTATGCAATGTTCATATCCCATTAGACATGTATTTGTTCACCAAAGACCTGGAACATTTAATCGAGCAAATTCCAAAACCCAGACTAATTTTAGGTGACTTTAACTCTCACAACATATTCTGGGGATGTTATTCCACGGCCAAATGGGGAGAACAAATGGAACAATTTTCTTAATAAAACAGATTTTGTACTATTAAATACAGGAGAAAAAACTCGGTTTAACTCTGGGATCGGAAATCATTCTGCTATTGATCTGACTATATGTGAAAATTCCCTAGCTCCTAGTATAAACTGAAAAGTATTAACCCATACCTACGATAGTGAACACTGGCCTATATAAATAACAAATAATAATTCCACAGGAACAATTATAAATTTTTCAGAAACATGGAAAACTAAAGATGCAAATTGGATAGTTTACCAACAACATAATAAAGACTACTTACCTAATTTTGGAACTATAGGAGAAAATATTAATGTTGTTACAGATAAATTTACCTCAATATTAACAGAGGTAGCCACAAATATTATGAGCAAATCAGCAAAATCAAAACGTAAACATTCAGTACCGTAGTGGAACAAACAATGTGCACTTAAACAAAGTAAACATGCATTTAATGTATGAAAAATACATCATAAACTCAAAAACATAATAGTTTTTAAAAAATATAGGGCCTTCGAAAGGTACGTAATTAAGAAAAGTTGATGTGAATCGTGGCAAAATTATGTTTTCACAATAACCGAAAAAACTCCTGCATTAGAGATCTTGAATAAAATCCGTAGTATTAAAGGCATTTCTTACAGCAACAAAATTAACTCTTTTGACATTGAAGGAAACTTAATTACAAACAGTCAAATAGCCAACGCTTTAGCGAACTCATTTCAGACATATTCAAGTGATTTCGTACATGACCCATTATTTGTCGAAAATAAAAAGAAAACAGAAAAAGAGGTCAAAAAACAGTTTCCATCAGTCCGCTAAATGTTGTAAAAAGTATGCAAGAACTAAACTAAGCACTACAAGGACTAAAAACTCTAGCTCTGGACCAGATTTAATATCAAATTGTTTTTTAATTAATCTTCCTTTAGCTGCTAAGCATGTACCCTTAGATATATTTAATTTTTTATTTTCGTCTAAACAATTTCCTAAATCCTGGAATAATGCTACAATAATTTGCAACTTAACAAAAACAAGTCAAACCCGGAATCTTATAGACCTTAACGTCCTTAACGTATTTCTTATGTAATTACTAAAAAAACTTTAAATATACGGCTACAATTCTTTTTAGATTCGAAAAAAACTAATAGTTAATCAGCAAACCACCTTTAGGAAAATTAGAAGACAGCAAAGCAGGATTAGCAAAAATTACTGACAATTTAGTGTCGATAGAATCGGCAGTTAATAAGGCATTTGCAACCAATCGACAAGTTATAGCTGTCTTCTTTGATATAATTAAAGCTTGTGATATTACATGGAAGTATGATATTATTGTTAAATTACAGCATTAGGGCATAGGAAATTTTCAAGCAATCGTCAAAAATTTTCTAGAGAGCAGAAATTTCTGGGTTAAATCAAATCAGCGACTTTCAGAATACTATACACAAGAAAATGGCATACCCCTAGGATTTACACTAAGCGCAACACTCGTTTTAGTAGCAATTAATGATATGCAGATGACCTCGTAATCTATATTTCTCATAAGCATATTCTCGCATCAAACATTATTCAACTTTCTATTAATTCCCTACAAGAACGGTCTAAAACAACAGCACTGAAATTTTCTACGGTTAAAACCAAAGTAATGTACTTTCCTAGAAAGAAAACATAAAATTGTTGCAAATCTTCCAAAATTAATACTGTATGATCAAGTTTTAGAAAACGTTGAGGAACTTAGATTTCTAGGTATGATTTTTGATTTAAAACTTACTTGGAACAAACACATCCAATTACATAAAAAATCATGTTCACAGAACATAAATATTCTTAAAGTACTAGCAAAATATAACTGGGACACAGATACAACACAGTTGTTGATCCACAACAATTATGGATCAATTGTACATAATTCAGCTAAGGACTTAACATTTAGAACATCGAATCATTAGCCTCCTGAACCACTCTCTCAAAATATTTTTAATTTCGAGAAGCTTTGAGAGAAACGACTGATGGCGTGATTGTTAACGGTGAAGTAATAAATAATCTAAGATATGCAGATGACACTGTCCTTGTAGCGGATAGTGCTGAAGGAGTACAAAGACTAATAGATCAAGTAGTTAACATCGGTAGAAAATATGGAATTAAACTTAATAATAAGAAGACGAAAATTAGGATCATAAGCAAAAACCAAGATACAGATGCAGAAGTTTATGGCAGACAATAAGGTATTGGATAGAACAAAAAAATAACATACCTAGGATGCAACATCACAGACAGCTGGAATCACTCAAACGAGATTAAATATAGGATCGAAAAAGCAAGGAGTGCCTTCCAACAGATGAAGAAAGTTCTCTGCAATTTAACCTTGAACTTACATATCCGACTCAAAATCCTTAATTGTTATGTGTTTTTTGTTCTTATGTATGGAGCAAAGGCACGGATATTTAATGATGCGTCTTGCAGACGGTTGCAGTCTTTCGAGATGTGGTGCTATCTTCGCATGCTTAAAATATCATATTGTACATCATATAACTAACGACGCAGTAATACAACGTTTGCAAAAAGAACCTGAAGTCTTGAAATATATTAAAGAGAGAAAGAGAATAAATATACAATCTTACTATTGATATTAGAAGGGAAAATAGAAGGAAATAGACGGACGCCGCCGAGTATCCTGGCTTAAGAATTTGAGACAGTGGACAGGTATGATCACCACAGACATATTCCGAACAGCTGCTAATAAAATACGATGGGTCATTGTGGTAGCCAACATCCATAGAGGATGGGCACTAGCAGAAGAAGAAGAAGAAGGACTCAAGATTAAAAAAATTAGATATTGTACAAAATACCGCACTAGGACTAACTCTAGAAGCCTACAGAACTAGTCCAGTTGAAAGTTTTTATGTCGAAGCAGAGAAATCTCCACTTTTTAAAAGAAGATTACGTCTCAGTTTACAATACGCAAGCAAGCTATCAACTAATCCAAACAACACAGCTCACTCCTATGCTTTCTTTACATATTACCATTCTAATTACAATCAAAATCCTAATCTTCGACTATCATTTAGCAAAAGAAATAGCAACTTCCGGGTATTATGCATACCAATATTAATAATTATGCTTTCCCTTGGACTATACAAATTCCATATTGTAACACAGATCGGTCAACTTATACTAAGGACAATAGCCCTGTATATCTTTTTTTTTCAATACTTCTACAATATTAACAATATTCAGAATTCAGAAAATATGTCCTAATCAGCTGATTTTAGAAAAGATTAAAAAAGACCTTGTGACTCTACAAAACAATCATAAATAACTACATATTGTGTGGATACCATCTCATGTGGGGATACCAGGAAATGAGGTAGCTGATCAAATAATCAAAGAAGCTTGTAAAATGGAGAGATCCGATGATACAATTAAAAAATTCCTCACTCAGATATAAAAAAAATGCATCAAGGAGTACACACAAAACTTATGGTTACGAAGATGGCAACTCTTACCAAATATTAAATTGTGGCAAGTAAACCCAGATCTATCAGCGAAAACACAAATTTTAGTATAGCGAAGAGACCAGGTTGTACTACATCGTATCCGAATAGGACATTCCAGATAGACGCATGAACACCTACTAAGGAAGGAACCTCCTAGAATATGTTACACCCTTGACACCATTATAACTGTAGGCCACATTGCTGTAAACTGTCCAATATATGAAATGAAAAGACAAGCTACTGGACTACCAAGTGATATAAAGTGCGTTTTAGACAGTGCGGATTGTGAGAAAATCATTAGGTTTTTAAAGAAAACGAAATTGTATAATCGAATATAAATAATACTTCAAGAAAATTCTAAATTATTATCAACTGTGCAAAAGCTTTATAGTTCATATTGTATATTAATCATTATAATTATAATATAGTCTATATTTTACCACCGCGAATAACCTTCTCTGGCTGATGCGGGTTATTCCCAATAAAAATTATAGTTACAAAATGTTTACTTTAAAAAAAAAGACAAGACCAACAGCTTTTTTGTTTTTTTTTTAAATAATACGAACAAAACTTGGATGGAAAATATTTTATGGCCCGCCTTGTATGTATAATATACGCATTGTCAAAATTAACTTTTTTTGTGTTCATGTTTCTGTATATGCGCTAATATATACTAAAAATAGGAAGGTACACACAATATAATTAAAGTCAATATCAGAATTTGGGCGGTTATTTTCCGCTATATTTGTCACACAATAAAGACGTACAACAATACATTGTAAAGACTTGTATATAATACATGCCTGCGTGACCAGTTGTATTTAAAAAAAGCCAGACGTATTTCATACAGAGCTGTTATATAAATCACGATTACATTATAATTTTTTCAGACTTCGTTCTTTGTCATACACAATTGTTTCAATGTTTTCATAAATCTTGATATAAAAAGCCTATAGAATATTTATAAGTTTCGTTGGGTATCATACTAGAGTACATTGTCGTATTGACTAAATTAATAGTTTAATACATTTCAATATTCCACAACAGCTACAAAATAATAGAAACAATGTAGTTACTTTTACAAGCTGTACTTATTGTTAGTGTAATTACCTACTATTTTTAAAGTTTCAGCATATTGTTTGAATATACCTTACCAGTTAATTTTTACTCACTTAATTAATTTAATTTTGTTTAAGTCTAACTTAATTGAGTTTATTAGTATATTAAATTAAAAGGGAAAATCTCAGTGGGGGTCGTGTACCATAGTTTAAAATCAAAACATACAATGAAGTAAAAACTTTTAATATAAAATGCTAAATTTATTAAAAATTTAAATTCAATTCAATCTAAAAATTTTAATTATATAACGGACCGTCATCAGCGAAAACTTAGAAATAAGTATAACGTGAAGTGTATATCTTTTATTTAATTATTGTATCAATTTTATACTATTGTCAGACTTTTACACTACTTTAGTGTCAATTGATGTTGTATATTGCTGACCACTTTTTGTATTTTTGTGTTATATATAACTGACTATTAATCAAGTTCTATTTAGTCTTAGTACTACTTTACATAAATTTTTAATTGTATACTTATTGGCTAACATTTATCATATATTTCAGCCTTTCTAATACCGTCATTTTGTTTTGTTTATTTACTTTATTTGGAGTACCAGAAATCGAATTCACTACGAATATAGGCCATGATGAACGGCATTTGGAGTGCAATTTTTAGACTCCCTTGCCGATTCATTCATCAAGCTGTTTGCTTCGCAAGTTTTAGGGAGCACGGCGGCTTATATTTGAATTTCGATTTCGCCAGGTAGAAATCGTATGATTTCTTTTTTTGTTTAGCCTTTAGCTTTTTGAGAGCCTGATTATGCTGTATAATTTGTAAACAGCAAAACCAGTCGCCGATATTTCTCTTAGTAAATGTCTACAACAACAACACACGGATTATGAGTATAAGATCTTTTTTACTACCATTCATAAATCAAAATAATTCATCAAAATAGACTTTTGACGATATAACCTACTGCTCCAACCCTACTCGTGTAGTAGCTATCACAACGACAAATGATTTGCTTAGAGCACGCAATATTCGTTCAACAACTACAGCAAACAGCAATAATATTTAAACTACCAATCAAGTAAAAAGGCAAATTTCAACCTCTTCTGAAATCTCAAAACATTTAAAACCTAAATTAAAGTTTTGGATCACTACAAAAAAATTCGCACAAAAAAAAAAGAAAAAGGCTTTAAATGTCAATACCACATTAAAGCTAATTGAACACATTTTTTTTGCAGCCGTCCCAAAAATAAAACGTTCGGTATGATTAATTTTATCGAAAGTACCATTTTACACAAGTAGCTACTTTTGGGACTAATTTTTGGGTGGCTAGGTTAAGGCTTTGACAATATCATCAACTTTGTATTTTATTATGATAACGCGTGTCATTTAAGATTCGTGTGTTTTCGCTCAGTTTTTTGTTTTTCTGCTCACTTTTGAAACTGCTGAGGTCGCTATTTATAAATCATTGCCATAAAGTCAAGAAAGACGTATGATTTGTTCTACGATTTATTTCAAAAATGCAGCAACGATAAAAATGTACATACTAATGAAGAAATCATTCTTCTATATCTAATGGAAAGATCTAATATATTTAATACATCACGCGTTTGGAGCAATTACTAGATGCTTAAGTCCGCACTTAACATTAAAAATAATATAGATATATGCCGCTATCCAGAAGTTATTGCTTTCAATAACAGAAACTTAATCGGCTACAAACCAAAAAAATCGAAAGTATTGAATAAATAAGAAGTAACAAAATTTTCATCAGAAGGTGAAGATAAGATGTACTTATGACAAAGGTTATATAATTAAATCTAATTTTTCTTTTTTTTATTATTTTTTTTTTGTAAATTTTAGGTTGCATTAATTATTAGTTTGGCAGGCGCTAATTCTGAAACAAACTTGAAAAAAACTTTATGATTAGTGGAGAAAATACCTTTTCTTTATACAGTGAATTTTTGTCAGTGCTTCAAGTAAACACGCCGCATCGTAGATTATTTGTATTGTACAAAAATGGAAAGTGTACTGTACAACCTATTGGTATTCACACTTTTGGAAAAATCGTCTATACTACTGCTGAATTTTTTAAATTACCGCATCCCAAAGAATACATCGGGCACTGTCTACAAAGGAGCTGATAGTGTGATAGTGGTGGTACTATAACCAACTTGAAAAGATACGAAGGATATAAATCAACTAATATAGCAGAGAGATACGTAGAAAATTCTTTAAGAAATAAAAATAACATAGATTCACAGATTGAAAATGGCCGCAACACAGTTAATATCTGAAAAGATAGTAAAAGTACTGACACGTCTACCACTAATGTCAATAAAGCCACCTCTGTTAGTATTCCTGACAATATAAATGTAAATAATTGTCATTATTTTGATATTAATATTCATAAGTAGACTTTTCTACTGTTGAATTCATGAGAGTAACTTTAATTTGGATACGAGAGCAAAAAGAAGAGAACGAAATAAATTAACTTCTATTCAGAAATCGCTGATCTATTTGCCCAAAATTGTAGGGAACCATATGAACCATCGACTATCGAGCTATCGACGAGCAGCTTATAGATTTTAGGGGACGTTGTCGATTTTTGATTTATATACCTAGTAAACCGAAAAAATAAGGTATACCAAGCCTAACAAGTTTGTTGTATTATTATCGACCTTACACAATGAACATGAAATTTCTGGCGAAGACCAAAAGGTGAAACCAAAGATTATTTTGGATTACAACAAAACCAAACGTGAAGTTGATATTTTAGATAAATTGATACAAGAGTACACATGTAAAAGAGCAACAAGAAGATGGCCCTTAAGTATATTTTTTAACTTTTTGGATATTGCATGCTACAATGCATCGTTCGATGGAATATGAAAAATCTGGAATGGAACACCCAAGTAAATATAAAACATCGCAGAAAACTATTTCTGGAAGAGATTGGAAAACAATTAACCTCACCCAATATAAAACGAAAAGCTGAAGCCATACAAGAAGAACCCACCGGGTATCATAAATCCGTAATCGCTGCAATAGAGACCACCGGTGAAAAAAGCAAATAGAAGAGCCGCAATCTGCAACAAAACGAGAAATATTTAAAAAGATGTGATATGTGTAAAAGTTTTGTGTGTAATACTCATTCAAAACGCGAAGAAGTCCATATTGTCAAAACTAAATGCAACTACTGCCAAAAAGACCAGGATGATGAACAATCTTAAAAATATTAAATACAATAATTTAGGATTATACTTTTTATGTTTCTTTGTTTTTTGTTGAATTAAAGATACTGTTTAATAATACTGACTATTTAAAATACCCTTTAGCAAAATCCTAATATGTTGACAAAGCGTCAACAAAGACAGAGAATTGCTTAAGACTGTTAAACATCGAAAAATGTCTTATCTGGGACATATAGTAAGGGCAAGTCGATATAAAATTTGGCAAAATAGAGGACCGTAGAGGTGTAGGAAGAAAACAAGTTTCTTGGTTAAAAAACATTCGTGAATGACATATTAAATGCAGGACAATTATTCCATATTGCAGAAGATCGAGAAACCTACGCAATGGTAATCGCCAACGTCGGATAAATCTGATATGGCACGCGAAGAAGAAGTATTAGTAAAACCTGACTATAAATTTAATTAAAATAAATATATAACATATCAAAACTTTATTATTATACGTATGCGAACTGGCGAGTACACCCATACAAATAAAAGATAATTAAACCTGGTTAATATGAATAAAGAACTAGAACGAATAAGTATTTTTTAGGTATATTAAACAGAAACAAAATAATAATTTATTTATTATTTTTTGTTTCTAGGAAACTATTATTACAGCCCATCTACTGTATATTAGTTCCATTTATCTTTACGAGAAAATTGGTTTTTCAAATTTGCTCCTAATGAAAAACGCCACATTTTATTTCCATTAGACCTAATGTATACAATCAAATGACGGATACGGTATTAAGTTGAGAAATAGGAGTAATTTAGTATTAGCATTTTACGTTATAGCAGATTAATGTACCAGGTTATTATGTATTAAATATATGAACCGAATGAAGTGAAAAATATGTTTTAAGATTTTTGACAGTTAAAAATTAAATTTTTAATACTATACGTGACAAACTGTTTATATTACATACAATTTAAAATCTGTTTCAATAAAAGCATTAATATATTTTCACTGCCAGTAAACAGAATAGAGATAATAGATCATACATAACTGTAATACCACAGCAGAAAGAAGACATATTATTATTACCGAGGAATTAGCTATTTTGAGGAGGTAATATATTTTCTGTTTGCAATATTTTCTATAGTATTTAGATGATAAGTTTATCATAAGAATTTGGGTTACTTTATTGATTATATGAATTATTATTTTATCAAGTTAGTTTCTTATCCATCTATAATATGCCTCATTTAGTTTCATTCATGTTTTTTTTAATAAATATCGTTGCAATTTTACAATCTTATGACTAACTTTTGAATATCCACATTTCTTTAAGCTTTAATTTTTTTTAGTGGTTTAGTTTTAGTTAGTGGCAAATATTCTCCATATATTTTAAATTTTTTTAAATAGTTATATGAGAATCAAATTGTTTAAACAACTATCTGAGAGTGACAGTGAATTCAATGCATAGGCCGTGTTTGTTTCCTTGTCTCTTGCAGAGGTAAGTAAATAAAACAATAAAACCAATAGTTTACATGTTTTCTTCTTATCTTCTTACGGTGCCTATCCGTTCCGGATGTTGGCGATCAACATGGCTATCCTAACTTTGCTTGCTGCTATTCTGAATAGTCCGGTGGTCGATGTATTAAACCACTTTCTCAGGTTTTGAAGACAAGATATTCTTCTTCTCCCTGGTTCTCTCTTTGCAAATACCTTGCCCTAAAGAATGAGGTGCAACAAGCCGTATCTCTGTTCATTCCTCATAACATAGCCAAGATATTCTAGTTTGCGCTCTTTGATTTTGTTAATAATTTTGCGTTCCTTGCCTATTCTACGTAGAACCTCAACATTAGTCACACGATTTACCCATGAAATTATTAAGATACGTATGTAACACCACATCTCGAATGCCTCGAGTTTTCTCAAGGAAGCTTCGGAAAGTGTCCAGGCCTCTACTCCGTATAATAAGGTAGAAAATACATAGCATCTAATGAGAGAGATTTTGGTAGCAAGTGGTAAATCATGACTTCTGAAAAGAGACTTCATCATTATAAACGCTGATCTCGCTTTTCTTATGAAAGAAAATTTAAAGAAACGGGAAATAGCACTGAGTAGAGTACACATATGCAATATAGATAAAAGAAAATATGTCATCGAGAACAAATAGTTCACGAATGGATGACGGTTTGGTATTGAAAATAATGATAAATATCATTATCATCATATGATGTCAGCTATAAAAGAATCATCTATAGAGTACTTCTGCGGCGAACTACTGCTGGAACCAAGCAGAAACCAGCCTATAATCATATCAGACTTTCTTATTGTACATAATCCAGTTAAGTTTCATGGAGATTTGAGCTGCAAACTTTGTAGCATCACCTTAAACAGTCAGTTTTACATTGCCTGACTGCTAATCATGAAACATCAGGCGGTAAATAATTTTCGGGCACTACCAAGTTACTTCAAAAATATGTAGTACCCATCCTCTATGAACTAAAGATCTAAAATAAGCCAACTGGCTGCAGTAAGACCTTTTAATAAAAGAGGCTGTCAAAAAAAGACAGTTTTGTCACCCATTTTAACAGCTTTCTAAATTTTTACATATTACTTTAGGTACTTTAATTAGATTAGTCATTGCTTTGTTTAAAACCAGTTTATAGTTTGTATCTAGTCTTAATGTGACTAAAATTGGTAGGCTTTAACTTCGATTCCATATAGTTACACCCTGATTTTCAATGTAATCATAGTTTTTTTTCTTCCTTGAGTTCTTATTTCATACTGTTATTATTTCTTTCTATATATCTCGTCTTTGTTTATTTCTAATCTTTACTAAACGTTGTGTATTTCTTTTTGCTTCTTTTCATCGAGTAGTTTCTTTGAAAGACTATTTCTAAATTTGTCTTCTCTATTTGGTAAACCCCTCATGTTTACAGACTTTAAAATGCTAAATGGTTTTGGAAGCTTTAGAGCGATATTAACTCTTTGTTTTTTATGCTTTTCATTATTTGTTAGCATTTTATGAGGTTAGTGTTAGAAAGTTTGCTCTATTTAACGGATCAAGCTAGTCCCTATCCAATCTTACGATAGCAGCTCAATAATAGATGGTAATTTTTATTTGATTGTAGGGTCTTCCTTCTTCATATATTAAGCAGGTTAAGGCAAAATAAATGGAGCTTAACGACTTTCCTTTTAATCACATGGAAACCACTAAATGACTTAATGTTTTATTGATCAGTTTATAAATAAATAAAGTATAAAACTTGACTGCACTACATATATCTGTACTGATAGGAGAACCACAATACTATCGAATCATAAATCGGATCGTTGATCTGTCTGATAAAGACGCTACTTATATAATTGCAACAAAACGGCAAGATGACCTCACAGATTAGTACTATATGAATACTTAAATTTGTCTTCCGGTTATTGCTCCCCATTGTTACATTTCAGTTTTTTTTTTATATTTATTGGACATATATTTTGACATACAGTATGATGTATAACATTTTCTTGCAGAGTATTTCTTTAATCTTATTAATAGGGACCAAAAAAAATGTATAAATTTAAAACATAATTATAGTTTGCAAGAGTTAATTTAAGTTTGTTATTTTGATTTTTGTTAATTATTTCATAGCAGTTCCTTATTCTGTAATTAACGAAATAATTAATACCAATACTGTCTTCAAATGATTAATTATAGAGCAGCGAGCTTGAAGTAATATGAAAGTTGCAAAATTCAATTCTCAGAGATAATTGTAAGTGGAGAATCCAACTTTCTACAAAACTTAGTTGTTCTCTTAATTTATTGAGCAAGTATACAGTATTAAGCCCGAAACTGGCTCATTGTTTTATGTGATCAGACAAGTTGAATACACCAGCTGGTTGGAATACACTGGCATTTAAATTTCCTCCTTTAAATTAGTAAAATCAAGAGAAAATTTTCCAAGCGCATAAATGATTGTATCCTTAATACCGACTTAAGTGTAACGAAAGTGGAATAATAAAACGAAGAACCATTAATATTAATTTAGAAAAGTATTTATTTTGAAGGTTAAAAATTTTACAATTCTTCAGTGTAACTTACTAGTCGTTGAGATTATTTATATAAGCATTGACACTCAACATTTATAACACACATTAAAATATACAATTATGGACAGAATACATTATAAATTTTTTAAAATTTATTGTAAAAATAGTAAAACTTAGTTGATGGCATGTTTTACTGGTGTATATTAACTCATACAGAGAATGGTAATTAAAAACACTGTAATTAATATGTAATTAGGTGTAATTGATGTTATCTTTCTTTTCAAGAAATATTACAGGCCCTTCTTAGGTGACTATACTTTTTAAATCTGTCTTAATGGTATGCAACATATTATACATAGAGGTGTAATTTATGTACAGGTAAATATTTAGTTTATTTTTGGTGTTTTTCTAGTAAATAACAATAAATGTTGCTTATTTGGCTATGTCGGACTTTTTGTTCATGCAAGATGTGCTAGATTTTATGAAACACATTTCCAAAAAAACACGTTTTGAATGGTTCTCTTCTTTTGCCAAAATAGAGGAATCATCAAAATTGAATTCATATTTCAGAGTTAGTGCATGTTCTGTCAATGCACATTCATTGATTTTTTTGGTTTTTATATCACTACGATGTAATATCACCCTGCTGTGAAAATTACGAGATGATTCTCCTATGTAAATTTTATTACAATTAGTACACGGTATAGAATAAACAACATTCGATGACTCCTTTATTGTGAAAGGATCATTTGTTTTTGTGTAAAGCTTCGATACTGTTTTCACATTTTTGATTGTAATTTTTAAGCCACTAACATTTTTAAAGATGTTCATTAGCTTAGGTGTCAGAAATGGAATGTAGGGTAGGCAACCATAAGTTATTTTAGATGGTAATATTGATGCGTTATGTGTCAATGTCAATTGTCGGATCTCATTGTTATGAAAATTTTGGTTGACAGAAACTTGTGAAGGAAAAGGAGAACCGAAAATGAGTTTATTTAACAGCCCTATGGGATAAGAATTCTCTTGTAGTATAGATCTTAACTTTTTGCTGGAGAGAGGCTGTCTCCGGCTTCTATATAAAATGTAGCTTCTCCAATTTTTTTAATTTTAAAGTGTTTGTTTGTCTTTGTTTAGTGTATTTGTTATGTCCCAATTTACATTTATGACATTCTGTTACTGCTGGATAGGCCACAATTGACGAAATGCCCCTGAGGATGATCTTGTAATCGAAAGTACTTGGGCAAGATTTGATTAATTACTGTGTTCGATATTTGCCTTGTGTACCATCAAAGTTCATTTATTCGAACATTCAACCTTATATTGATGGTCTTAATACATAGTTTATTTTAGCTTTAAATACCGTAAGTATTGTTTTTGCAGTTACATTTTTTTCTCTAAATTTAGCAAATTTAAAAAGTATTCTATGGTAAATTTAAACGCCTTAAGTGCATTTTAAACCATTTGGAAAACAATTACAGTTTAAAAATTATTTCCAACAGTTTTTTTATCCCAAAATATCTAGATATATAGCATATTTTAAAAGTCGTTAAAACATAAACTAGGACAATGTAGAAAAAAACACGTTTTTAATGTTTTCTCAAAACTAAGATTTTGCAGATACGGTACTCTCTCTTACGACGGCAGATTAGGAGTCAGTCAGTCGGTAAATAGATTCAGTCAGATATACAAAACAGGATTTTTCACTTTTGTGGAAACTATATTACACTGCATTTGTGTAACTCTTTTTCCGGTCTATGTAACGACGGCATTGCTAGCTCTCTCCGCCAGCGTTCAATGAGACCTAACAATACCATTCGATGCGCGCTGGATATTAAAATGCGACCAAGTAGCAAAGCTACAGCTACAGACTACAAAAACAGCGTAGATATTGTCAAAGAACTTAGTTCTACTATAATACTGATCTATAAACAAAGGTATTGTTGCCAATATGATCGCCAACGTTATGGATCTGATGAGATTGGATAACTTGGAGTGAGTAGTGAAGACGGTGACGTGTAAAGGTATGAGAGTCCTACTGATCTTGTCAGTGACCCCTTTAATAAAAGGTAGACAGATTTTGGGTTGATCAGGCGGCAAGAGAAAGAGATCTAATGTGTCTTTGCAATGGGGCCAAATGACAAAGGTGCCATCAAGTTACCGTAGCCAGCAGGTGTGTTTGAGATTTAATGAGGATAGGGCTACTGTTTCGAAATGTTTCATGTAGATATCAGCTATTACGAGAGAGAGGGGGAACCCATTGGGGCACCTTCGATTTTGATAGAAATGATTTTGGATTTTGGTTTGGGGCTAAATGAAGTGGACATAGAGTGTGAATGTTAGAACTAGGCTAAACAATCGGTTACAGAGTGGCAGGTTGAATTACCAGTACTATAGAAAAAAAAAAGAAATTAAATTATGAAATTAAAATAATTAGAATTAAAATTAAAAACAAAGTATGCAAACTGAAGTAATATACCACTGGTTTAATTAAATTTTAATTAAACTAAGTTAATGGGAAGATATAAAATGGAAAATGTCAAAGCCTTACTTAAGACTAACTGACCAGTAGTGGGAAATGTTAAAATATACAACTGTGGAGTATATCTAAATATAATATGGAAAATGTAATAAACGTCATTTGTAGATCAATTTATCACGAAAAAACTTGTTTAGCAAGTTATTCATAATTGAAATGTAATTATTAATTAAAACTATAAAATTAATAAAGCTCTTAAGGGATATACTCAGTGTAGAAAATCTAAACAGTCAAGCTGGGACCCTAGGGAGTAAAACTGCAATGAAATTTTTAAAAATTGGTTTAAATTTAGTACAATTTAAATTAATTTAAGTGTTTGGACATTGAGAGTTTTCATTTGTTTCGTTTGTAATTTCCAAATCTTCTAATAAGTCCTACCTAAGAAGTTTATCTTTCTACTAATGTGTAAAATAGATGAACCAGTATTAATATTGAAATTATGTTTACTGGTGACCAAAATTGGAAGAGTTTGGTATGTTCAAATATTCTGTGATTCCATGAAGACAAATAAAGTTTGTTAGTTTTCACGATAAGGTACCTGCAAAAAAAGGTAACGAAAGTCATAAAAATGAAAAATTTTACCTTGAAAAATTTAAAATTAAGAAAATTTTATTTTTAGAAAAATGCACCCCGGATCAATCTAAATTTTGATTTTTTTTATTACTTCATACGACATTTTTAGTCCACAAAAAGACATACGGGATAAAATCGTTGTTGAACTTCGAATTGAAATATAACGGACTAATAAGTTTTAGGGACATCAAATGACTAATATTGACTTAATCAGAATAAGTTTGGCTAGGTGAAAATTACTCTAAAGTAAAAAATAATAAAAATGGTACATCATAGCTGCACAATTTATTTAACCCTCCGGCAGGCGCGCCGCTGTGTACAGCACCGCAACCACAGATCACCTACCTCCCTAGATGTTCCACGACAATACTTTAGTTGGATATGAAATTCAGCGCTCCATAAGATTAGTATCGGAACTAATTCAAGCAAGAAATTACGCGGGAAATTCAAATTTTAATTTTGGTGGGAAAATTTAAATAAAGTTTAAAATTTTTAAATATAATTTGGTATATTTGAAAAAAAAATGCATGACATTTTTAATTTCAAATATACACAATACAATTTAGGAAAAATAAAACAAAATGTAATTTATTTATTTATTTAATACTTGTAAAACAACTTTGTAATTTAATATAGAATAAAAATATGCTATTATCACTGAAAATTGTACAATTTTATGGAAAAAGCTTACAAAAAAGTCAGAAAAATAGCAATTTAAAATTTACTGAAATTACATAAATCGTCAATATCACAAAATAAAAAATAATAAAATACACAATGTATTGCAAAATTTAAATAAATTGCATAATAAATCCTTACGAACTAATACATTTTAATACAAGTTTCTGCATGTGATACTCAAATATATATTTATACAAATTGTTTAGTTACTTGTACATCACACTATTCGTTAAGAAACTCTTCTACTGAATAATATGATCTTTCAGATAGATAGGATTTTGTTCTTTTACGGAACTCAAGGAAAGAAGTTGCAGATTTAAGTTCATCAATCAGTTATTTGTTCTCTAATATCAAATATTTATTGGACTCACCATACAAATGTAAGCTAGGAATTGCATTTTTATACAATTTATGACTCCATGAAGAAACAAACTTATCTTCAAAGTGTCTGTGGCAGATTCGTTTTGTTTTATAAACTGTACTAGCATTCATCATCTAAATTAGGATTATTTATAACACTAAGCCACTTCCTAAATCGTGTAATGTCTTCATCGTGGATTTGGAAAGGTATGTCTAATTAATGACGAATTAGTACATTGTAGGATACAACATTTATTGTGAAAAACCATATTTAACTGATTATTATTAATCTGCAAAATACTATTTGAACACCGCCAGGAACATTTAAAACGTAGATCACTGAGGTAGGTGATTTGTTTTGTAATTTACAAACTAACACTAACAAAATCAAAATATAGACGCTAATATGACAATTGGCGATTGACAATTATAATTCTTTTCTTAGTTGTGTTCTAAACCTAAACTGCAGAGTAAAAGTAGAGACAGAGTAAAGCGACATCTGAAGATTAGTATCGGTACTACAAATGACATTAAGTTTAATTTGACCTTGAGCTACCTACGTGAAACGTCTAGTTATTAGTGGTCTGTGACCGCAACTATCTGAAATGTTTGCGCACGCGTCTATGTCTGTTAGTTTTGGACCGTCTGTCTAGGTATTCCTTGCTGAGAGTATCTATCAACCTATCAAGCACAAAGCGAGCTGTGTTATAAACTACTGTAGTACTTGCGTAGCTGCGAAACTAGTAAGTTCTGTTTAGCGGTGTGGAACACAGCGGTGCGCCTAGTCATGTAAGTACATTTTCGCATAACAATGAATTTTCTGTGAGCCTTTGTGTGTTTTTATTTCATAGGAATTGACATATTATGAGGTATATAACTGCAAATATTTATATCACTTTGTTCTTTAGCGTTATAGGCATGCTACAAACGTTTATTTTAGGTATATCTAAATATCATTTCATGTATCTGTAAATTTCAGAGGTTTCTGGATTTTATTTAGATTAGCATTTTTTTACAGGGACAGAAAACAAAACAGAACTCCTCTTACTCAAAAAGAGCTTGAATATTTGGCTGAAAATCTCTCAGAAATTGAAGATACGTGTGAATTTAGTGATGACAGCGAGGGCTCAGAAGAAAACATTATGGTCAGTGAGCATGACAGTGAATCTGAGGAGTCGATTGATTCAGATATGGACATTTCTGAGGAACAGCTTGATACACCAGGCGATATGGACATTTCTGAGGAACAGCCTGATACACCAGACGAGCAACCTCTTGCCGTGGATTTTCGATTTTATATTGGCAAAGACACTTCCACATTATGGATAAGTAACCCTTTAAGCCTTCCAAGTAAAACCAAATCAAAAAATATCGTTAAGGTTATTGCTAGGTCCACAAGTCAAGCTAGAGATACAAGAAATGAACTAGAAGCATTTCTTAAATTTATTGATACAGAAATTATAGACTTCATCGTAACATGCACAAATATATATATCGACAACAAAATATCTGTAAATTACAAGAGAGAGAGAGACTGTAAGAAAACAACAAGGAACGAAGTAATGGCTCTAATCGGTGTATTGTTTTTAATTGGTATAAAAAAGGGCAATCATGCTAATGTATTGGAGTTATGGTCTGACGATGGTACGGGCATGATGATCTTACGTGCTAATTTTGCCTATAAGAGATTTCTGTTTTTACTACGTAGCTTAAGATTTGACGATATTACAACAAGAAATGAAAGAGTCATTTCTGACAAAATTACAGCTATTCGAAATATTTATTCCAAATTTACGAATAATTGTCAAAAGAACTATACCCTCGGCGAATGCATTACTATTGATGAAATGTTGCATCCGTTCCGGGGAAGATGTGGATTTGTTCAATATATTCCGAACAAGCCAGCAAAATATGGTTTGAAACTTTACGCAGTGTGCGATAGTCAAACATGGTACACGTGGAATTTTGAAATTTACTGTGGAACTAAGAAAACTGGCCCTTTCCAAGCATCAAATAAACCAACAGATATAGTTCAAAGATTAGTGCAACCCCTCCTGCACACTAATAGAAATCTTACGACGGATAATTATTACACCAGTTATCCATTGGCTAAATATTTACTAGAAAATGGGATGACTATTGTAGGGACCCTAAAAAAAAATAAACCAGAAATTCCGCCAGAATTTGTCAATATAAAGAACCGCGAAATTGGTACAGCAATGTTTGGCTTTCAACACGATGTATCTCTTATTTCATTCAAGCCAAAACCGAATAAATGTGTGCTATTATTATCAACGATGCATGATAATGGAAAAATTGATGAACTTGCAAATAAACCTGAAATCATTGTGGATTACAATGCTACAAAAGGTGGGGTTGACACAGTCGACCAAATGTGTAGTTCGTATTCGACACAAAGGATAACACGAAGATGGCCACTAGCTTTATTCTTTAGAATACTTGATTTGGCTGGTATTAATTCCGAGATTATTTATAAAGCAAACAGACCTTTAGTAGAGCATCCAAGACGCAGAGTATATCTCACAAAATTAGCATTTGAACTAATGGAAAGCCACTTGAAGGAACGAGCTGAGATAAAGAGCCTTCCCAAGGATGTGCGCGAGTTTCTTTCGAAATATAGACTACAGCAACCACCTGCCCCCGAAGAGAGAAGAATTGGACCTTGTAAATTATGTGGAAAACATAAAAATATAAAAGTTGCCACTAGATGTATCGAATGTAAGCATTTTGTATGCCAAAAACATGGTGTGAGGCAGATAACATGCAACAACTGCTCGGAGCTCAACAATTAGTTAAATATTTTTTTTGTTTGTTAATGTATCTTGGTTCGGTTCCATATTTTTATTTTATTTTTTTATAGGATTCTACGTTAGAAACTCTCTTAATTTTTTACGAATGTCACTTTTTAATAATAAATGGTTATTTTGCGTATAACTAAGTTTTATATGAGAACTAGAGTTTGCGGTGTTCTACACAGCGTCGCGCCTGCTCGTGCAACTTAAAATGTCGCGCCTGCCGCAGGGTTAAATAAAAATTCCAGAATTACATAATAATTTGTGTTGCCAACAATTAAAACAATAATTAGTATTAAGCAAGAATTTTGTTCCACGTTCATTAACAACCCGAAACACTTTATAATTCATTTTTAAATTTTCACTCCTTGAAATATAAAATCACACGTGGGATATTATTTGGAAACTCATATTTACATTACTTACTTTAGGAGTGGAGTATATCTGAAGCCGTTGTTTGTTTTTGGTACGAGGAAAAGTTTAGGTTGGCCTGATTAAATACTGACGATAAATTAAGCGCTTGTAGCGATTTTTATTTAGGTTTGTTACAGAACCCAAAAAATTTTTATTGTACATATTTATCTTATCATAGTACTAATTAAATGTTGCATGGTAGCATGCCCTTTAGGGTAACCAGTAACACAAAGTATTGAATTAAAAATATTTTAATAACTGTTAATCAAAATCTGTAAAATTACACTCTCAGTAATAATAACTGTCATTAAAATCTGATTTAAATATTTTAAAAGAAAGTACCTTTGGTGTATTAAAATATTTTTTCAATCTCAGTTTTCAATCTCAGTTTCAATCATCTGAAAATATTTGTTGCGGTTGAATCTTTTTGTGTATGTCAAAAAAGTCTTAGGTGTACCTCTCATCTTAATATCTATAGATTGTATATTGTGGGTATATACAACTCAGGTTATTTTATTTATAATAAAATACAAGTTTTATAAAAATCTTCCTTTTTTTAAACACTAATTGTTATAACACTGTTTAACCCGAAGACGCTATTACAAAAAAAACAAAGCATAATTCTGTTAAAAACAAAAATATACAGTGATAATAACTTATCGAGAAGTGTTTTTGCACGGTAAACAGAAACTTTTTATTGAAAAAACAATTTGTGAAAATGGTTTTAACGGTCGAGGAAAAAGTGCAAATTGTTGTCTGGCATGTGAATGAATTCTGAGACAACATGATTAGATAAAAATTTGTAAATATGTTTCCAAATAGGCCGGCTCCATCACGATAAACAATTCAATCTATTATACGTAATTTTTTTACTTATGGATCCGTGTTCGCTCCAAGAGGAGTTCGTAGACGAAGGGAGGTAAATCCAGATTTGGAACTAAGGGACACTTTGATTTATGTAAGTATTGAGCAAAATCCTACCCAATCAACATCTCGTCTCGGAGAACAATATGGAATTTCAAGATTTAGAGTTGGTAAAATTTTGAAAAGACATGGATACGGACCCTATAAACTTCATAAATTCAACGAACAATTACCTGGGGATCAATATAGACGTTTAGAATTTTGTCAAACTGCCATGGAAATCTCACATCAAGATGAACATTTTTTAGGGAACGTCTTGTTCACCGATGAATGTACGTTTTCATTGCATGGCCGTCACAATTCAATGAATGCTCGGTATTGGTCCCAGCGTCCTCAAAAAGTAAATGTTTGGGGAGGCATAATAGGGAATCATGTCATTGGTCCATTTTTTATAGACGGTATGTTGACTGGGCGGAAATACTTGAAACTTCTGCAAAATCAAATTGTCCCAGCCCTTTGTAATTTACCAATTCCTTTCGATTCCATATGGTTTCAACACGATGGTTGTCCTGCACATAATTCTCGCATCGTCAGTGAATATCTCAGTGCGACTTTTCCTAATCGATTGATTAGTGGACACGGAGATATTTTTTGGCCTGCAAGATCACCTGATCTTGCACCTTGTGATTTTTTTATGTGGGGATATATCAAGTCCAAACTATATGGAATTGAAGACGATAGGCCTAATTCTCTCCAAGAATTATTAAGAGAAAATATCTCTGATTCAATGAGCGGTATTAGTCCAGAAACGTTAACTAACGTTAGAGGAAACTTTTATAATAGATTGGGTTATTGTTCTGCTGCTAATAGAGGCTTATTTGAACATTTTTTGTAAATACATTTCATTAGAATAAAATACGTTTATTTAGAATATTTTATAGAATTTCTGCTTTTTTAAACATTTTTTGTAAGTAACTTTATTTAGAACGTTTTTTTATGTTTGAAGAATTTTTACTTTATTTTCGAAAGTACATTGTTTTTTCAATAAGATTTTTATGTTTTACTATAAACACTTCTAATAAAGACTGAAATAAATGTTTTATGATTTAAAGCAAAACGATATAATATCAAATAATTTCAAATTTTTAAAAAAGTAAAAATTTCGTGTAGGATTTGAACCCTAACCGCCTGCATGAGTACATCGTGCCTTGGACCCTGATCCATCAGACTTTTATAATTCTTTAGTGACAGTTTGGTTTATTATTCTGCTGCTAATGAAGGCTTATTTGAACATATTGTAGATACGTTTATTTACAATATTTTTTTATTTTTGTAAAATTTTTACTTATTTAAACATTCTTTTAATTTTGAAAAATTTTTACTTTATTTTCGAAAGTACGACGACACTATTTTTTCAATAAGATATTTATGTTTAACTTTAAACACTTCAAATACTAGTAACGACTGACATAGATGTTTAGTGATTCAAAGCAAAACGATCTCTGCATAATTTCAAATTATTAAAAAAAAGAAAAAAGAAAACCTCATGTAGGTTTTGAACTCTAATCATCTGCGTCGCAGAGTCGATTTCTTACCACTACTCCACGAAGGATTACTAATTATTCTGTGACAAGAGTGTATGAAACTCCTCAAATTATAGTAGAAATTATTCTTGGTTAATAATTTAAAACTTTAGAATAAGTAATCACGATTGATTAAATTATTTTATTCACATTTTTGCTTTATTGTGGTCAATTAGTTTTTACTTTATTTAAATTAAAAAATGTAAATACGTCACACATACGACGTCAAACTGTCAAACATAATAATTATGACCGAGGTGATTTAGAGCGAAGGTAACGTCTAAAGGTGTGAGACTATCGATAGTCGTAATGTAATGTAATGTAAATTATAGGTTTCTATCGATTATTTCCCACCTCTACGAGTTTCATCTCCTTTTATTTCACAAGGTAACTGTGTTTTCTATTTCTTACGTTAAAAAGCCGGGTGATAAGGCACCCACCACTGTATGTTGAGAAAATATAGTAATATGAATTGTTGAAAACTGTATGTCTATGCAAGTCTAAATACACACTAAGGCTTGGCTGCAACAAACAAAACAACAATTTCTGCAAAATTTCTGAGCTTTTAGAAGTTTTGAATTGGTGATGATTATATGAAACTTTTTAGAAAAGATCCAATAAAATGATTAATTAAATCTTAGTTGTGGAGGGAACTTGAGTAACATGCTTATAATTTTGCGTAATATGAAATATTTTCTGTACATTACATTATGCTTCTGTACATTATTCTTAATAGTACTAATTAACACCCTGTTAGGGTAAAAACTCATTCAAATTATTTAGCGATGAGATGCATGACTTTTGCGTCTATATAAGTGCAACCTTTTTTTAGAATTAGTGTGTTAAATACTATTTTTACATAATTTTCCCAAAAATATTTGTTAAAATATAGGTCTCACCAAACTTTACATTTACAATGTAAAATCATACGTGTCACGTCAATCACGTTAGTGACTAGGCTACAATCAAGCAGTATATTTTTATAATTGTATAATATGTCTGTCTCAACTGTATTATTCTAAAGAATAAACATCCAACCAGATTGTTTTTAAATTTATAATTATTTCGGGGCTTTATACATTACTGTGTGTACATATTTTTATATCGGTGGAAGACAACAAGTCTTTTACAACAAGCTAAAGGATAAAGAAATACATACAACAGAATTCAAAAACATAGCACTTATACCCGAACCAGAAATTATACGAATGAAACCGGTTATATAAAGAAACAGCTTTAAAAAAAAACAATTTATTTTTGCACACTTTACTTTTGACTTATTTATAAACGAAATTAAGTTATAATTATGTCATCTTTTTCATTAGACTATTTTTAACTGAAAAATCGTCATAGCAAATCCATAGCAAAATTTGTCAGTTTGACAAATTTCATTGAGGCGTAATCAATTTTATACAGATATACGGAATCCAGAATAAAAATAAAAAATTAAATGCCAGTTAGATGAATAAATCAAACAATTGATTTCGGAAAATGTTTCACTAAACACGCAGAGGTCCAGAAGTTCTATATGGACCCAATTTTCAAAGTTCATACGGATGAGAAATTTTACGCTTAAAAGATGTAATACCATAACACAAATAGCAAAAATTCTCGAGAATCATGCCTTTAACATAAAAAAAGGAATGACGAAGACTATAAAGAATTGTCTGTAAAGTCAATGTGGAATACTACAGAAAAAATGGTACAAAAACATATTTTACGGAGTACGTCATAAAAATCGACCCTTTCACAGATGTATCTTTCAAATGTGCAAGATTGTTCAGAGACAACAAGCGAAGGTAGCTTCAAAGTATTCAAGAAAAAAGAAAACTCAATTTAAAAGCATTATCCACCAAAGAACTATTAAAAATTATCCAAAGCTACGACAAGGAAACCCCCAATAAAGCACAAAAAAAGTTTTCTTTACCTTTGCCCATTTGAACTTGCTTGGAGAGGCAATGAGGCCGTTAACTAAAAGATTTACTTTTCCCAGAAGTAATTTATGTTAATGTTATCGGAGAATTTACTGGCTGAATTAAATGCAACAACATTTTTTCTAAAATAAATCAAAGCGGTTCGAAAAGTTTGATAAGTAGTAAATGGCTGGTACGAAATTCGTCAAATGAAAATTTATGCCCAATTAGATTATTTTTAAAATTAATGGAAAAGAGACCATAGATTTTATCAGACAGACTCTTTCTCATCGTTCACCCCAACTAAAAGGATGGATCCTGGTTTAAAAATTGTCCACTTGGAATTAACACTGTATTTAAGTGGACAAAAATGTTATCTGCAAAAATTGGAATAGACACAAATAACATAAAAGAACAAACCATTCTCATCGATCTTTAGCTGTGTCAGGCAAGGTGTTTCTGAACAGGAGTTAATTCAATTACCGTGTCACTCAAATGCAAGCTCTCTAAAATCATATCTGCAGCTGGATTCTAGTCACCACTAGAAGTTAATAGAAAATCTCAGAACAACAAATGAAGCTTGACGTTCGAGTTTCCAAATGCTACAGGTCAATAATACATAAAATCATGCTTTGGCAGACAAGAATAGGCAAACTACTATAGCTTATTGTAATTGTATATTTATTATTGTTAACAAATAAATAAAGATTTGTCTGGCCAAATCGTCCTGCCGAATACCATTCAAGAGAAAATTATTTACCGATAAAATTTGGTGCCCCTTGGCAATTTTCGAATATGAAATTTTGACAAAATCACTAGACTGACGTCTCGTTATTTAACTGTCAAAATTCAATTCGCGAAAATTAGCACGCATCAAACTTTCATACCGGTCGAAAATATTGCTGGCAAAACTTTTTTCTTTTATGATATTGTATACGATAAAATATTTATTAACACGTTGCCTGTCGTAGAGTATGTTGTAATAATTTTCGATCACGTCATAGTCACCGAGACGGCACCACAGTTACATTAAAATTCTCGGTCAAATAGACCTCGCTGGCGTGTAGAGTAATTTTTTTCTCAGTCAGATAGACCGAGACGGCAGGCAACGAGTTAATTTTGGTTAATATTTGATAATATATTTACAACCGTTTACAACAGTTTACGACAGTCTATACAACTAAAAATTTTTGCGGAGTAATTAGATCAATTCGTTTGAACCTTACATTGGGATATAACTAACAGAGAACAATGTTATTTTTTTCAACTATATCAAGTTTTTACAAGTTATTTAAAACCTAAGGTTAAAATTTCGGTGTAAACATACTTTCACCATAGTAGTTAATTTTTAATTATATGCTTTATTTGATTACGGTATTAAAAAGAGTATATTTTTTAAATATTTGTCAATCAAAAATATTTTTATGTCTATATTGTTTAATACAACAAAAATAAATAGCACAGGCTGTTTAGTAATAAACTGTGGAATATCAATTAAGTTTGGTTTTGCGTGCAAATACGAAGATATACGATTCAATTACTCTCCATTACACAACATTTAAAGCCTACAAAAGCTCATCAATTTTTCGTCCTCGTTCGTTAGTAGGTTGCGAGCGGAGTGTTTCCCATAAATAAAAAATTGATATTTTCTGACCGAAAACCCGAACGTTGTCGGAGGTCGTATATTCAGAGGAACGTTCATCCATAGTGATTGTGTGTATGTTGGACGTGGCAGAAGCAGGAGCAGCGGCACCGAGAGAGGAAGCCGATGTGGATGAGCTTATCGAGCTAATCGCTGCCCCGGGGAGCGGTTAGTTTGCGATACTCCCGACGCGGTAAAAACCTTCCTGATTTATAACTCTCTTGCGGAGTAAACACTCTAACTAGCCCTCCTGTTCTGCACGCCCAGGTAACCGAAGGCTCCCGGCCAGCGCCCTTTCTGACTTACGATCGGAAACCCACCCACAATATATCATCAGGACTTAAGTGATTTTGATTGAAAAATCCTTCATAAACTATAATTACGACCCGTCTCACGTATCGACAATGCGAACAAATGACCTTAGGAAAATTTAGTTTTCGTGTTTTCTCTTTGGGGAATGATTTATTGAAGGTTATTTAACACTTTTCCTTTTCTCTTAGTAGCTTAACTTGACAGCTTTTTCCACAAGTTCGAGCAAACATCTGTGCCTGTGGCGAAAGCAACAAGAGGTAAATTTATAGCTATAAAGAGAATTATTGATTTTCTTAATCTTTAATATATTAGTTAATTATTCTTACGAAATAAAGTTTTTCCACTGGTTTTTAAAATAAACTATATCATAAATTGTATTCATTTATTTTTTAAAAATAATTTTGTTAATGAATAACGACTAGAATACCATACAAGAATAAATTACGTTTGCATCTTACTTTTTCTTTCCTTTTTAGGGTGTTCGTTCATTCTGGCTTACTGAACTTCTTATCTTTCACAAATTAATAAGTTTATATCATAAAACACAATTAAAAGTTTCGACAACGGTAAAGACATTTTGGTTTGCTATAACGAGTTTTGAAGTTCAATTATTGATACCCAAAACAACAACAAAATATGTTTTGCTACGAAGGTTGAATCGTGAGTATCGAGTGGTATTGTATTTACAGCAGTCGATAAGTAAGCAAAAATATGGCAAAATTTAAATTTATTTAAGTATAATAATTAAAAATAATAAATAATATTTATACGCATATTTTCCGTCCACCTAAACGAAAAAATAATTTAATTTAAAGTCAAAAAAATTTGGCGAGTAACCAGCCCCTGCTGTGTTTTTGGGATAACAACGCTGACCTGATCATCTGAATTCGTATGCAATTCTACCAAATTTAAAAATCATCCAAAAGACTAATATAATGAAGGCCTTAAATCATTTTAATGAAGCACCAACATATTAATTGCTATGACAGTAGAAAACTGCAGCCATTTATATATCTGGTTGTTCTGATAACGTTAACAAAAATCTTGATTTATTTCTTAAACAAATTGCAAACGGAACAAGGTATTTATTTTACGAGAGGATATGTTGAGATAAAAGCAGAAATTCAGAGATCCGAAGTCAAAATATGACCGAGATTCAGTTGTACAAGATCATTACAATCAGCACTTTAAGTTCATATTGGATGAGAATTTAACAGTTCTTTAATTATAATATAAATAGGTTATACAATTTCTTATGTTTGAGCTTTTGATCTCCAGTTACTTGACATAAACGCATTAAAATTAAACTCGATTTAATACATTACACCGCAGATGAAAAAAATGTGAAGTATTAAACTGCCACTTAATTTACAACTGTCCAGTAGCATACTTAAACATTTGGCTTAAACATGGCTATTGACCTTAACAAAATTTATGCAGGAATTACCAAAGATTAGTAGAGCGACCAAGTCTAAAAACGAAGGGACGAAAATCCCTAATAAAAACCAGCGAAAATCCAGCGAAAGTCTTAAAAAGCAAGTCTTTAACACCTAAGGATCCAAACTTAGACAGTACGACATATGTACGATAATGACAAACCCCAGAAAAATGTAAGAAAAAAAAATTAGAAATAGACCTATTGAAAATTAGTAGAACTCACAGGGTAGACTCTGGATATGACTTATATATTTGTATATAAAGTTAAATATGCTAAAAAGAACACCACACATCACGGAAACGCAATAACAGTTGCCCCAAATCTTAATCGGGCAGTAAAATATTTTATTTCCTGGTGAGATACAATAATACCAATACAAATTCGTGAACATTAACATATATTTGCCAAAGACAGATAAAGGTGAGACAAATACCGAGTAATTTAAAAAATAGCCGAAAGCCTAATGAAAATAACGAAAAAAGATAAATTAATATGGGCATGGTATTGGTATTCTTAATGGAAAGAAACGGCAAAGGCGGTAGGTTGTAATGTTTCTGTCAAGAATATAAACTACGCTTACATGATACACTCTTCAAACATCATTGCATTCTTTGAATGAACACATAAAAGTCCACCGCCGACTCACTTGAGAACATGATAAGAAATCAGATTATATCCAGCAGTACCAAAAATATATAAAGCATGATAAAAGTATTAAAAACACATCATGATGCAGATGTCTCTATTCGCAGAATAGTCTCTATATGCAGAATACTGATAATACTAAAACGCGAGGAAAAATTTGATATAAATAGTATAGATTTAACAGACCCAAATAAACAAAACAACCTAAATAGGACTACGAAAACAACTAAAAAGGGAGATAAAGGATATTAAGGACACGTGAGACATAAGAAAAATATTGAAAAAATCGGGAGAAACAATACAAACAACATGCTCGACTATAAAGTATGACAGATAGAAAAGGAAAGAACACAGATTTAATGAGATAGTGGATATTATGGAGGAGAGACTTAAATTTAAAAATAAAAATGCAGAAAAATAACAGGAGATCAACAAAATCATAAGAACAAAAATTCTAAAAGCAAAGGATTTTGCTTTTAGAATTTTGGTTTTCCAACGAATGCAGGTAAATTAAGCAATATGAAAGTAAATACGAAAGTAAATCATAGTTAACAAATAAGCACACAAATATAAAATTAATGGTAAGCAAGTACAACGACAACGATGGATATTTTATCTCGGAGCCATCAAGGTACTTAGAAACATGCCGATTTGTTTGTTTTGTTTAAATACTGTCATTTGTTGTTAAAATTCTCCACACCAATAAACGTTGTTTATCAACGTTTAAGTTTATTAATTATAATGAAATTTGACCTATTAAATGCCAATGATAAATCCAAAAACACAGTCTGGATTCACTGTAATTTTCAGTTACCAAGTTGCAAGCATACTATCAGAAACATATTAATAGTAAGGGAGCTGTTTTTTTTTTCCAGAACTATTATACTACTAGAATTCTGAAAACCTCTAACAGCTGATAGAGTTCTGGAAGATGGATATTAAATATTTGTGGAACCATTTTGTATTCTTCAATCACGCACGCTCTACTACCTCTTAGTGATGCGAAAAATGAAAATGCAAAAAACACATTTAGATTATTTCATCCCACAGAGTGTGCAGCTTATTTATTTATATGAGGTAAGCACAAGTGGTGTGATTCTAAGTTGATTACTGTTTATTCATTTTTTGAAATACAAACCAATCTTACGAGACATTTTATTTAAAAGGTCCCTTAATCGTCTTTGCAACGATGTATTATTCGACTATTAGTTTCTACATGGTGAACCAAAATTATGTATTTATTTTGGTTTGATGCAAAAGTATGGAATAAATGTATTATTTTAGAAACAGAAAACTTAAAAATAAACGTTCAAGCAAGTCAAGTTTTAATATTGTTCTGAAGCTATTTCTTGTGGCACTTCGGAAAACAAAGGATTTCCGAAGTGGAAATTGTAACGTCAATAAACGTATTTTTATCTTTAATTGTGGCTTATTCCCAGTTAAATAGTAATTAAGTCAATTTTTATTATTTAATGACCATCAATTGCTATATATGTGTTAGACATTCTGTTGTCAGTATTGGCGTAATGACATATCGACGGTTTTTTTAATCACAAACCAAGGTCAAAGTGCAGTTTATTTGGAAGGTCTTCCCATTGCCTTTGCAGCGATGTATCATTGGAGTATTTATTTTTATAGGCTTAATCAACAGTTGTACTTAAATAAAACTGAAATAAAATAAATAATCATTTCACTGATGTTACCGGATGATTACGCATATTGAGAAACATCCCTTCCTTAGTCCAGAGGCCCTCTGGCTAGAGTATGTTACTCACCGGACGTATTCTTTTTAATAACACCATTGGTGCATAAATATCTACTAAATCATTGTATGTAGCGCATATGACAGAATGGACACTCATTTGTATATTGAGGATTTAAACCATTAAAAATTTGTGACCTAGATCTTGTTTCTCTCTCTTATAAACGCCGCAGCCCGATAGCCCTTCCTAACATAAGCACTTCATTAGCGAATAAAAACGAATTTATTAAAATAAAATGGGCCAATAATACTTATCGGAAACTTATAGAAAAGGTTTGAACTTAAATTTGGGTCCTTGGTGAATTTAAAAATAATTTTTTACTTGTGATTTTGACCCTTGAAAATTGGAATTTTGCGTTTTTCTCAGTTTTAAATTATTTAGTATTCGAAAGCAATCAAGTTTACAGAAAAACTGTAGGAGACCTATTTTATTCATATAATCCATAAAATTTAAAAAAGTGTTCGGGCAAAAAGAATGATTGTAGCTATTTAAAATAAAATTGTTTAAAAAAATTTTAACATTTTTTCGCCTGGGCGACCCCTTGAACCTTATTTTGGAGTATCTCGTGAATGTGATTATGCAAAAAAATTTTATGGGAATATTTTTCCGAACGAATCCGAGCTTTTCGGATTGTCTATTTGTCTATCTATTAAAATCGTTCATCAAACATGATTTTTTATTTTTTAATCTTTTAGGGAGGAAGAAGTAAATGATATTTTCCATATCTTCAATTAAACATATTAAGAATATTGTGTTCGACTCTAGCGGGAACCAATAGATACAATAGATTTTATTTTCTCATTTATTTAAAAGATATAGAGAAAGCGACTAAAATATCTTAATACAATAATTTAAAGCTAAAAATATAAATGACCAAATTAAAATCAAACTTGTCTTCGTCGTTATATTTCGTGCTTCGCTAATTGACTACTTTAAATTTCTTAATGCAGACAGCATCTTCGTAATTCAGGGTATCTTAGACACCATTAAATTAAACAAATCATTTAAATTAGAGAGAGATACGCCGCATAAAAAGTAGTTGAATTGGTTGGATAAAGCATTATTTGATTAAAAGAGGGAGTGTAGTTTTTTGTTTTAATTATAGCTCTCTTTTAATTATAGCGTTGTAGACAAAGAGTATCAATGAAATTAAATAAAAGGCTTGATAAAATAAATCACAAACGGACTTGTTACATCCAATTAAACAGTAACAGAGGGCTTTATTTATATTTTAAATTGTTTAAATTATTAACCACCGCATTGTCTACAATATATAAAACCTATGTTTTTAAGAAACACAAATAATTAAACTAATTGTATTTAAATATAATTTTTATTTTATAAACTAGAATATGGTTTCGTTTAAGTGTAACTATGTAAAAATATACATATTATAATTAAAATTAGGAAATACTAAAATAGTCTGAACATAGTATCTAATACGTGCTTTAAAATCGAGATCTTAAAATTAATTTAAAAACTTGTGATATACAAAAAAAACTTTTCGTTAATTAGTGATCCAGTATTGTAATAACAAACGTAAATACAAAAGAGACAGTAAGTTACTTTAATCATAACAGTTTTTACTATTATCGAATATTATTTCGGAATATATGCATTTAACCACGTATACCAAACCTGTTATACTATAGACTGCGAAGGTTGTTTGCCAGGATTGTACTCCAATTACAAATGATTACTGAAAATGGCTAGTTCTTCTAATCTGAAATGTCTAGAACTAATAATACACCAAACAACTCCTCATAAAATCAATGTAATGGATCACCTACATATTCTTCCGTACCCAATCAAACACCACAATCCAATATATTTCCATCAAGAAAACAAGCAATTATTTTTGATTTAATTGAAAATACGAAACTAAATGATTACTTGTCCGCTCTTTGTCTTCTGTTAGAACGAACCCACATCATCTCAAAATTATCACATAATAGAGTATGTATATATTTATCAAACGAAAAACTAGCTGAGAATTTTATAAACAAAAATGAAAAAAATTAAATAAACCAACAACTCTTACAAGCTCGTAGACTAATTAGAACCAGTCAGCGATTAATTTTGTCCAATGTCTGTCCCTCCATCCCACACTTACTTCGAATATTTGCATTAAAATCACATGGATTAAATCTTATTAACAAAAATTGAAAACCCCGTTAAAGCTAGATTATACGCTGACGACAGAGTTATTTTCTGTAGAGTAAAAAACATAACAACGTTCATAATAACATTTAAAAAGCGTTTACATTGATAAATGGTCAGCTATAAGTGTACTTCAGATTGACAGTTCAAAAACAAAAGCAATCTGTTTCTCAAAGAGAAACAAATGAGTTATATCTAGACGAACAAAAACTAGATTATGTATTTCTTTACTACGCATTTCTTTAGGTGCTCACCACACAAGCCCCATTCTTCTTTTTGTGCCACTCCTATCGGAGATTGGAAATCATCAAGGCTATTCTGACCTTGTTTACGGCTGACCTAAAGAGTTCATTAGTGGTGCAGCCAAACCACTCTCTCAAATTCCGCAACCATGACATTCTTCTACGGCCTGAAGCCCCATTCAAAGTCTCTAATTGGTAAAGTGGAGAACTTCCTCTTTCTTTCCGAAGACAATATCTAAGCCTAACATATGCAGCAGCAGTGTCATCAAACCGAAATAATCCAGTTCTACATAACGTTTTTGTTGATCAATTTACAAATAAATTTTAACAAACACATTGAATTGACATGACGAACTCGTTACGGATCTTCGAAAAGCAGCTGAAAAGAAAGAGTGGATATGAACAGAACCGCGAATAAGGCAAAACTCTTAAAATGTCTGACCTTGATACGGTGTAATACGGTGGAATAATATGGCGCTGTACACTAAGCCTGGATTCTTTCAAACCATGCAAATAAGATATTCTGGAACAACTATTTGCATGACACCTCTAATCTTTGGAGCTCGCGGAAAATGATGTTAGTCAAATTCTTGTATTCTGAGAATTCTTAACCATTCACGGTTTAGTGGGCAACTATATAACTAAGGCTATTAAAAGTAACATTCTATTCATAGTCATTTTATGAGGTCTTAGCATAAGTGGCGTATGAGATTTTTTACTTCGAGAGCAAGTACCGACATTTTTCCTATCACTGGATCTACGCTTTTTCTAGTAAGGGTTTTATAAACTTGACTAAGAAGAAAGTAGTTCTATGAATGTCGTCATGTTTGTGAATGTTTATTTACACTTTTTTTTTATTTTTGTGCATATTTTTATAAACAGCGCATTTGGCGTGACAAAACTAGGAATTGCAAGGGGGATGGTGGTGCAATGACGAGGGTTTGTTGGGACTCCACTCTGGGCCTATAGCAAGGATATTTTATTTTCATGTTTTTTTTTGCTAGAGGATGGAAGAGGTCGGCAAAATTATTTTGTAAAGAACTAATAACCTGAGAAAGACTTATTGCCAGGGCAAAAAAGTTATATCTAGCAAAACATGTAAATCCTTAATACATGTATTTTCCTCCCCTATACATCAAATTAGGATTCATGTAAAATATTTTAAAGGAAATAGATTAAGGCCGTGAACTTGAAAAAACTTGCAGTTAAGACTAAATAACCTGCTTTAAACTATTACAGATGTTACTGCTATGATGTATGCAGATAATATAGTTAAACTTTAGCAAAGGGAAGAACCTAACAACCACGTCCAAAAATCCATACATCATATTAAAGAATGGTTAATCATACTATATTAATCAGCTGACATTAGGGCAGTATCCTCAATATGGTATCTGTTACAAAATTTATACCGATACCTCCAAAATAAAAACAAAACTGGGACAGTAATCTGTTCATCTGATGACAGAAGTCTAAAAATGACTTCAATTTACAACAACGTTCTATGCTTAATTGTTTTTGACATACTTAAAACACTGGTTCTAATAGTAAACAAAATAAAAAAATTATAATCATTATTACAGCTTATCTTAACCCAGTAATGCCATTAAGTCAATTCCACTGTTAATTGTTTATCCTTCTTTTCATTAAAAATTAACTAAAATATATTTCAAAAAGGTGGCCAGTTTGTACGCAAAATAGTAAAAAATGCACCGAATAATCCAACCGCAGAAGAAATTATGAAATCTCTACGCAGACCTAAAAGTAAATTTTAAAGAGAAGAATATTACAATGTGGAATGTGGGAGGATATATGAAATAATTTTCGGTCAAGCTGAATTATATTGATATTTGCTATCATAAAATTATAACAAACATAAAATAGAGCAGTTAACCTTTACTAGCCTCCGGTTTGTCATAATCGGTTAACACTTTACTGCTTGCTAAATCGTGTGATAATGTCGTAATATTGTTGTTTGTATAGAATTGCGTTTAATTTTAATTATCTATTATTATAAGTAATAATTTTGTAATACAATCCACACACGTTAATAACACAGTATGGTTGATATGTCACACTTAAACTTCTTCACACAAATCGGATCAGCAATATTCACACTTCTATTATCTTTACTGATTTTTCTCAGCTTTGCACTGTCATCGGTGCAATCAAATACATGGAGAGCTGTAGTACCTGTCTGAAATACTGCTCCCTAAACTGTTATTTTATTGAGACACTTTTACAACATAAACTTCTTCCTTAGGATTTTTGCGATTTGTATAAACTAGAAAACAAGTTTCGTCAGAAACAAAAATTATTCTCGGAATTCATAACTATTGTCTATTAAAGTGAAGTCGTTTTGCCCTGTCGTATTTCGGATTACCGTCCGAAAAATAATCTATGACTCTAGTTTCAGTCACTCTGTTATGATTTCCCTTTTCTACCTGCTTTGTGGTACCTAACCTTCTACTGGTCAACTGTAGTACTTGAGGATAAATCAGCGATACCAAAACAATTTTTTTATAAATCGTCAAAAAAACGCAAATTGAATGCTTTGTGATGATAATTTATTGAAAAAACTTTTATAGTTTTATTTCAAATAAAATTGTCTCGAGGAGTGCATCCATTCCTTGCGGTCGCATAACTGGATAATTTTAGTTGTTATATTTGCAAAAATAGTAAACACTCTGCGAAGTCGACGCTCTCCATTTACTGGACTCATCGGCCAATGACCGACGCGCCCTGCCACCGAGGCCCCGCCCCCTCGTGTATATATTCAGAGAGCTCCGAAAAATCTCGCTAGTATTTAACGATCGCCGGTTTTCAATAGTGACAATGGATAACGTACAAGAAAACGATAGAACACCTAAATATAAGTGTTTATCTTATTGTGTTGAAAGTGGAAAATTATTTTACTTTGGAAAAAATCAACATGGGACGAATTACATCAGTACTGGCAGTTCAAAAAAGGACAAGTGCAGCTTATGGAAGTTCAGAGGACCTTGCAAAGAGTTCGCAAAATGAGTGAGGAGAAATTAAGTAAGGAAAATAAAAGGATTCGTTTGCATCCGAAAACCCTCGACTTGCCACAAGGTATTAAAATCTTAATCAGAAATATCATTTATGACATGAACAAAGCAAAAGAACATGTTACAAGAAAGACTCTTATTCAAAACATAAAGGACAGAGAACTTTGTGATATGGTTATGACCAGTTTATAAAAAATATTAAAAGCTATGGGTTTTAGATACAAAAAAACCAATAATCGGAAAGTGTTGTGCGAGCTGTCCAATGTTGTTGAAAATAGGTGGAAATTTATAAGAAATTATTTAAAAAACAAGAATTCTGAATTTGCCAGACAATTTGTGTTTTTTGACGAAACATGGATTTTTGCGAAAGGAAATAATACCAAATCATCCTGGCAAGATGATTCTACCAAATGCTAGTCGAGTACTAGTGCGAGTAATGGCAAACGATATAATATATTGCATGCAGGAAATACGGAAGGTTTTATACCCAATGCTAGTCTTATATTTTCTTCGACAAAAAAACACTGATAATTATCACGAAAATATGGAAGCCGATATATTTGAACATTGGTTTGATGAAAAAAATTAATAAAAAATCTGGAAAATCCGTCATTAATAGTCTTAGACAATGCTTCTTATCACACCAGAGAGGAGGAAAAGTTGCCCACAAGCAGTTGGAAAAAAGAAGACTTAAGAAAGTGACTGTCGGAGAAAAATACAGAACACGAACATCTAGTTTTAAAAGCTGAATTAATAAATAAGTGCAAAGAATACATTACTGAGAAAAAATTTGTCGTTGACCAAATCGCATTAAAATATGGTCATGAAGTCATAAGACTACCACCATATCACTGCCAGTACAATCCAATTGAATTGGTGTGGGGCATCACTAAAAACTACTATGATAAACATGCATGTTAGACCACCGCCGAAGCCAGCGTTTTACAACTCTGGCAAGATGCAATAAACCAAGTCAATGAGGAAAAATGGCGAAAATGTATTGAGCATACTGAAAAAAAAATTTTAGAGTCATATGAAATAGAACAAGTTATTGATGAAGTAAGACCTTTAAGTATTCGTACAGATGAAGATTCAGATAGCGAGTCAGATAGTGATGATACATGTTCATAGATTAAGACGGAGATAGAAAAATTAACACAAAAGGGTACTAACTACCAAAAAAAAAATTAAACAAAAACCGCATACAGGAGATCATGCCGCACGGCGCTCTTGAATGCAAGCACCAAAAATATTAGATTAGCAAGTAAGCTAGATTAAGGACATAACTGGAAGAATGACTGGGTTTTAGACGACGGATGAGAGGATTCGATGCCTGCTCCCTCTCGACTGCACTTGGTGCAGAAAAGGGAAAGCAAGTATCGGTACACACAACCATCATTAGATCGCCGAACAATTGCTTTGACCGGTACTGATAAAGCCAAATGGGCTAACCTAATACTTCAATGTATATACACGCAAATTTCCCATTGCCTCGAAATGGGAATACCGCGAAATAGTCGGGAGGAAAGCCGGGGTTGGTTGTAGCGCAGGAGGACAGCCCACCTCGGTGGGTTTGGGAAGGTGTGTGTGGGAAGTAAGAATAAGTCTTTGTTTTATATAGATATATATTTTTATAGATATATTTATAAAATATATAAAAATAAAAATATAATACAAAATTTTTATTACCCAGTACTAACATTGGCAATTTTTTTTATCCTTAAATAAAAATAGAGTTTAGTACATGCTGAAAAAGAATTTTTGTTTTTTCAGCATAAATATTAACCACAATATTAACTCTTGAAGTTGCATATGTAATATGAAAAATTTTTCAAAAACTTCTATTCAAAATATTATCTTGTTATTTTAAAAACGGCTATTTTTTCGAGAATGGTATGCCAATAAAAATCGATCCAGAATTTTAGGGAGATTCTAAAAAAAATAACAAAAATTACAGTTTATATTTAAAATAAGAAACTTAATGGCGACTTCCGGTACAAATGGAAGTGCTAGAAGAATGCCAATTTTTAAAAAATGAAAAATACTTTGCATAACCCGTTATTCCAAGTTTGCAGAAACCAGTAACGACCAGAACTTTAAAAACTTTTAACCAACATGTTGCGTGAATGACCCTGTATATTTCATACTTAATGTTTATTAATTTACATTATGATATTTAATTATTATAAAACGTAATACAAAGTTATTTTATTAAATAATCATTAATGTGGTATTATCAAATTAAGAAGACCATACATTTTTAATTTGAGAGCCACTGACTACCTGAGGCAAATCTGAGCAGACAGTTTTATTACTTATGCGACAGATTAAAGCGATCCTACTTTGGTACTAAAATTATCTTCTTGATAATATTGACAAAAACCTATTCTCTGCTGTTTGCAGTAATATATGCCATTAGATATTTTAATTTTTTGTTCCCTGTTATGTTATTACAATGTCGTTTTGTAATTTTAAGACCTCTATAAAGCATACGCATAATTTCCAAAACGGGTAAAATACTATTTGTTATCAACTTTATTGTCATATTATAGCTATTGTACTTTAGAATACTTTCAATCTTTCCTGTTTTCTACCTGCTACATTATTTTATAAATTTAAATTATGTTCATAACATACGTTGCTTTCATCTAAGAATGTCACAAAAGAACAAATAGAAAAAATATATAATTCCGGATAACTTTTAGATGGATTTTAGATTACTGCAATTTTAAACTAACTTTAACACTTAAATCAAATTAAAATAATCATAACTTTTTTTTAAATTGTGATATGCTTATAGTTATACAATTTACAAAAACGTTAGTTTCATGGACAGCTTTAGAACAATATTCGGAAACCTACATAAATATTATATTCTTGTTCAAAAGTTTAGGCCACTAAACTCGATAGTGGTTATACGAATCTTACTCAATAAAAATATTTAGTTATAAGTATTTTAATAACGATTTTTTTTAGAAATTAGAAAAAGATGTCGCATCCAGCAAAAGGTTATTAGCGATGGAAAAAAATTAACAGTTTGGACCTAGAGCCTGTGGTAGAGCGTTTGGGTTCTTGTAGCGCTGCCTTTCTTGGTCATATTTACTATAAATTGTTAAAAAGTATTCGACTATTAATCGGACGTTATACTGATCACACAGGTGTATTTTTCTTTGTCAAAAAAGGTAGGCGTGCGTTAATCTGGTATATCCTAGATGTAAACGCGCAACTGCAATTTGTTCTCGTCTATTGCGCGACGATGAAAACCATTGAGACACATTATTTTTGATTTTATTTAGATTGGAATAATTTTAAGACCACTCATTTCGCCACAAACACCACACTTTATTTCTAAAATAAGCTTTTAAGTCACTGGAAACACACTTGTCTATCGGCTCCGACAAATCACTTAAAATTGTCTCTCGTGTAGTCATGTCAGCTTCTTCATTTCCTGTTATTCCGACGTGTGAGGGAACCAATAAAAATTGGACGCTTCTGAACATGAAGTTTATAAGCTTGGTAAAGCTGGCATTTTAGCAAATTTACAAAAAAATGTTTCGGAAAAATGTGTTTTAATGAGTTTAGAGAGTGCGGAAACAAGTGAAATTTTTTGAATTGTACAACTGATTGGAATTTAAGTTTGTCTCCTGTAGACAAAAAATATTTGGAAGGTATTCAGATAAAACAAGCTGTAGGAAAGGAAGACGATAAAAAAATCCATCAATATTCCATTGAAGTATCGAGTTGAATGTTGTTAACAAAGTCGAAGTTATATGATACTGAACAATTGCCTACAGAAAAGTCACTATTTAAGTCAGAAATCTCTTTCCCTTAATGATTATGTAGTTTCTTTTGAAGGTTTGTAAACTTGCTTTTTGTAGATTTATCATTTGCATATTGATAGCTGCTTCGTAAAAGATGGAGTAAACCATCCATATCAGTTGTGAATTCTTTGACGACGCTAATAGTGTCGGGGGAGCCTTGGACATTATTACTCAGCAATGAAAATTGGTGGTAATTTAAAACGAATGGTGGGGTATGATTATTAATGAAATTTTCAAGAGTTTTGCGTGTAAATGGGATGTTAGATGAGCGCGTTTCTTTTTGTTTAGAGGATCTGGGTTTTGCAAACAGATTTTCTGATGAAATTGCTGAGATCAGCGTGACGATCTTACCAGTACTGCGTTTTATGGAAGAACTTGCGTTTTCGCAATTGCTATTAGAGTTTTCACTTAGATGCTGTGGCTTTATTGCATTTGGAAGTACTGGAGCAAATTCATTGGTAGTGACAGAAGTCGAGCTTAAAGTTTTAATTGTAAGATTGGTTGAAATTTTTTTTTCAGAAAATTGTGGTGATGTAGTTTTATTAAAATTTTCTGCAGTTGTATCTAATGTAAAATGAGCTGATAGATTTGAGTATATTGCTTCTGAATTTTGTGAAAACGGTATTGCCGCTCAATGAGGTTGATTGAAAGTGTTGCTATGAGTAGGAGTATTAGTAATTTCTTTGTCATTGAGATTTGTAGGTGTAGGTGATATGCTCGGATTTAATAATGGATAATGACTTGATGACTACTGGGTGTTTGATACCTTGTGTAGTATACTTGTTGAAGCTGTTTAATTTGGTACTTCATTGTTAGGCTCAATGTGAGTTGATTCTTTTGAAAATTATGTCCTGAATGAAATTTATTAGAATAAATTAGAATAAATCCGGAATTGGTCATGTCATAGCTCTTATATAAACTTGCCTCTGAAAGCTCAATACGTGACTATATTCGGGAAGAGTCGAGCTAATTTTAAGAAATATTATTGGGGAAATAAGCTTTAAACCGATATTCTGTAATTCTTCAACTGATACTTGATGAGAAATTGACGGAGACTCCAGACAAGACTAGTCTTTCTGTTGGAGAGACAAGTCTTCGTGCTGTTACAACTTCGCCGAGTACTTCTATAGAGCCATGTTATGTCATGCAGTTATTTAATATGGTTTTGTCTGCCATATACATGATTCTATTATGACATAGTCTAGATGTAAAAATAATATTTTTTGGGTTGATGATTGTGCCCAAAGAAATGAGATAATCCTGCAGTTTAGCATTATCGATACAACTAAATACAATTACTTGGGTCTTACTCGGAAAATAATGTGAAGCGGCTGATGCATAACTGTTTCTGATATTCGATCGGTAATTTACTGGACTGGTTATGTAACAAAAATGCTTTGTGCGCCAATGTAACAAAAAATGTGAAAGAATATAACAAAAGTGTGCATGCAATGAAACACAAGTAGTTGGGAGTAAAGTAAAAGAAAACATATAATTTTAAAGCTGGCTAGCCGAAGTTGCCGGAGAGTGACTACTTGAGACTCAAAGGAGGATTCGGCGAATTTGCATGACCTACAGAGACCGTAGAATAAGAAAATAAATGACAAGGTTATAAAAAAACTATAGGAATATAACTAAGATAACTAAAAGTGATTATAGAAGTTGCTCCAAAATGTGAGTGGGCGCCAGGAAAGTATAAACTTTCTAAGGTATCTTGTAAAGCTATGTGCTGAAATAGAAAAAGGATATAGGTATGAATTGAAATATTTAATTTTCAGCAAAACTTTAATCCCTAGCCAAATATATACAATATAAATTTATCTTAAAATACCCACCACCAATTATGTACAGTCAACTTAATTATACAGTGTAGGTAAAATTTTAAGGTCGGTATGGTAAAAACAGTATATCTAACGCAGATATAAAATCATATTTTCAGCGAATTAGACAAAGATAACAATCATATTTCCCCTTCGTCTCCCCTCCTAAAATTCTTTTAACACTCATTGGCCATTGCCCATTAGTGAGACGATTAGTTCCGATCAGATATTCTCTGGTTCCGATCCTAATATACCTGAAAAACTAGAGGTGGGTCCTCTCGTTTTTTTAATTTTTATCGGAACCGTTTTTCGTAAACTGTAACTAGTTGATTGTTTACCAGTATTCAAATTAGCGAGTACACAAACATATCGATACATTTTTGGCAAAGTAACGTAAGTCACCAAAAACGATTTGTAGAAAAAACAATTTTTTAATTCAACCTGCTTAAACTTATTTAAATTATGACTGAAAAAACTTGTCCTAAAAAAGGTTTAAAGTAAATCTAGGTTTACTACACTCTTTCAGTACCTTTTTAACAGTAATAGCATTAGTTTAATTGAAAAACATTATTTTCGCCAAAAATGTCACTTACGTTACTTTGCCAAAAATGTATCGATATTGGCTATTATCGTTTATGTGTATAAATATTGAAATAAAAGAACCTAACGAAGGATATATTTATTGTAACTTGAAAAATAAATTAAATAATACAAATGGTACTTAAATACTTACATTTACATTACACATTATTAAATCGCGAATCGTCTAAATTGACATTTAAAAACATAAGTTTTTCCACCTTTCTTGTTAATCGCGTTCTTCTTTTATTTAAAATTATACCATATGTTAAACATGTGTTCACAAGGAAAAGATTTTGTTACAATACTACAACATTTTATGAATATAGTGGTTAAGTTACGATATACATGGCGATGGTTTTTTCACCACGGTAATGGACAGTTCCAATCTCCGTTCGAAATTGTTTGTGGGTAATATCTCATCAGACAATTACATGTCGACTTCTTTTATACCTCTCGATACAGGTGTATGTTTAGATGAGTCATGTCCAATTAATTCATCAAAAATACACCATGGACTTAAGTCATCTTTATCAGTTTCTTTTTCTTGGACTGATTGATTTTCAAGATTTACTAAACTTTTCGTTTCATCCGTTTTCCATAGTTAAAGAACCAGCTTTTAAAAAGTTTGCAGGGTGGATTCCTGGATATAAACCGCCAACAAGAAAAACTTTGTCAGGTTCATTACTTCAGGAATGTTATGTCAAAAGTGAGCAAATTATTAGATCAGAAGTTGTTAAAGAAGTAGAAAATATCTGTATTACTACTGACCTCTGGACATCTGGAGTAACTGAGAGTTACTTCGCATTAACAGGACAATATTTAACCGAAAATTTAGTATTCAAAACTTTTTTATTAGGCTGCTGCCATTTTTCTGGAAACCATAATCCAGAAAACAGCGATTACTGAAATTATTAATCAGTTAACGAAAAGTAAATTTTGCAGTAACTGATAATTCCTCAAATATGGTCAAAGTTATTAAATATGTTTTGTTTTATGATGATTGTGATTTATGATGATGATTAAATTTATTGGTGGGGGACGCACTTAAATGCTGTCGTGTACAAATAGATAAAATAAAAAGTCCTTTTTTCGACAATTCTGCAAAAAAACACATTTCAAAAAAGTACCTTATCTTCAGAAAGGCTTTTAAAGTATTAATTACAACAGAACACAGTTCCCAAATGGCCAATCCAAGACGTGGAAACTAGGTAGAACTTCACCTATTACATGTTAAAAAGAATGACCGAGTTAGAAGAGGCAACCCGTTCCACATTGGTATTAAATAATACAGACTTAGACTTAAACCTAATCTAAATAAAGAACACTGGATTATTTGTTCTCAACTTTCCCAAATTTTACGGCCGTTTAAAGAAATAACAAGTACAATGAGTGACCAAAAATACTTGAATGCTAGTTCAGTGATTGTTATGGTACGCTGCCTGCAAGAATCTTGCAATAAAATTTTAGCAAACGGCATACGTACATCCATAGTATCCGACATAGTACAATTACTAATATCGGGTTTAGCAAAAAGATTTAGAGGGATAGAACAGAGTGGCACATTGTCATTATGTACATTTATGGATTCACGATTTAAAGTGCAGAACAAAACAAAAAGTTAAGAAGCTGGTTACTTCTATAATTAACGAAAAAGAAGATTGTACTATTGAAAATCAACCAGTACAAGAAAAAGAAACCAATAAATATGACTTAAGTCCATGGTGTATTTTTGATCAATGAATTGGAGATGACTCATCTACACGTACACCTGCATCGAGAGTCCATTACAAGAAAAACTTATGTTTTTATGTCAATTTAGACTATTCGCGATTTAATAATAACGTGTAATGTAAATGTAAGTCCGATTTACTATTTGTATTGTTTAGTTTATTTTTCAAGTTATAATAAATATATCATTAGGTAGTTTCTTTCACTTCAAAAATATACACATAAACGATAATAGGCGTTATGTTTGTTTATGTAGGTACTCTCTTACTTGAAACTACTTTTAAACAATCATAGTTACTTGTTTATGAAAATTAAAATTTTTAAATGCTTTTTAGCATTTAAAAATGCTTAAATGCTTTTTAGCATTTAAAAAAATTTAATTTTTTTTGGAATCCTGAGAAAACTAACAAATATTTTTGAAAAATTTAAATGCAGAATGAAAGATTACATTATTACCGAGGGCCGAAAGTCCCTTAGAATAAACAAAAAGTTTTTTTAATGAGATATTTAAAATTAAAAATCACACTAAATTTTGTTTTTTTTTTTTCATCCCTATAACTTATTAAAATAAACATTATAGAAGTTTTCAGGGAGTTTCGGCTCTCGGTAATAATGTATTGTTCCATTCTGCGTTTAAATTTTTCAAAAATATTTATTAGTTTTCTCAGGATTCGAAAAAAACGAATGCTTTTAAAAAACATTGGCACGAAATTTTGCTCCTACGCTATTAACGATAAACTAGCACGACCCACCTCTACTTCTCGTGACTGGATCTTTTGACCAGACTAGACGTTGCCAAAGAATTAGTTTATGAATATTTTTTAATGTGGCGTTATTGTATGCATGTTTAATTGTTTATTATTTCATATTGGGAAATTATTTTGATGTTTAGATTTTTAGTTCGGAAATCGTACTTAAAATACGAAACATTAATAAATTTTATTTATATAAAACGATTTCCGAAATGGAAATCAAAATGTTATATTACAATTATTGTAAAGAAAACTTGTGGCATATTCCCAATAAAAAAACAGTAACCTGCCATTTAAATCAATTTCGCCCAAATTTGATTATCTTGAGCATTTTATCTTCTTGATAGAACATTGTTCAAATGCAAAAAAGACAACAGGTCAAATAAAACCGATAAGTTTGGCAACGTTGAACTTCCCCTTTTTTATTATTTCTAGGCATGAAGGTTCGGTGATATAAAGGGCGTACCTAATATACCCCTCTCTTTTTAAACAGCTGTTTCTCACTCCATCTCACGTAAGGTCCATACCGACCATAAAATTTTTCCTACACTGTATACAAACAATAAATGCCCTGGTTATACCCAACTAATCCTTGATGATTTAAATTTACAAATAATAAAATATGGGAAAAAAATGGTGATGATTGACCTAAAAAAGTTAATTTACTTGCCTCAGAGATGCAACTCTGTATTTTGCTTGCAGCTTTGGCTTTCAGTTGAATGTAATTGTAACAAGTAATAAGGCCACTATCTTGACGAGATAAATGTCCAAACGTTTACATAATAATAATAAAATCTTAAACAAAATAACTCTCTGATTAAATGTGGACACATAAAACCGTACAACCGAGTTATAAGGGAGTATTTAAAACTCAACCTGTAATTGACAATTATTAGTCCTTAAACGTTATTTAAAATTAGTTTAAAAAAATGACGGGTCTTTATTATTAGTCCAAGTATGAATATTTACAGGAAAACAAAAAATATGGTGTATAAAAGTTATTAACATTGAAAAACAAATCCAGTATATAAAAATTATTAAAAGTAAAAACAAAACTTGATAAAATTAGCTGTGTTCCACACTCTAAGGCGGTCTTTCCAACTGGTTCCCTGAAGTTATCCGGGAAGGCTTATATGAGGTCTGTACCTCGGATGGAAAAGCTCAGGGTGATGGCCAAGGTGTACACCCAGTAGGGAAAAAATCAATTTATATTCTTAAATAAATCCCAACCAAATTAAAATGAGAAATTCTTGACTCTGGACTAACTTCGGAAGTAGGAAGTAGGCTAAAATAACATTTGTGTTAGCGTTCCTCCTTACTCTTAATAAAAAGTAGGAAAAAAAAGCACAAGAAAAATACGATATATTAGTAAATATATCGTAATATATTATTATAATATTATAATATTATAAATATAGTAAATATACAATAAATATATACGAAAGACGATACGATTTTAAGTAAATGGATTGATTAAATATATAATTTTATAAACGAAAACGCATGCTATGGATCTAGTTTATAATATAAAATAATGGTATAAGACAGACTATTTTTATAGATAGACTTAATAGATATATAATTTTATGTATTTGTTTAAGGCCGGAAAGTAAAACAGAAATTGGATATATGATTTTATCTTATAAATTTCGATTTAGACGTAGAATATTTCTTAATGAAATGATGTAAAAGTTCAGATATATATATCGAATCAAATGAAGAGTGACGATACTATAGGATCTCAAAATGGCTGATGGTTTTTCTATATTTTCGTTTTATTAATAATTTGCTAGACTTACCAACAAAAAAACGGGTAACTCAGATGAATACCACTAAATTTAACTATTTCTAGATTTTAACTAAAAATTTCCTCATCTTCTTCCCCAAAAAAATACATTTCTTAAAACAAATTTAGCACAGCTCTTTGCCGCTTACTTCTTAGTTCAGAGAACTTCTTTTAGCTAGAGTTAAGACCAGAATGCTCGCTAATTGTTAAGTCTCAGTCGGATAGGCATGCCTGCCTAAAACCGCTGCTGGGGTCGCTGTTTATTACCAACTTAAATTTTAAGAATTTAAAAATCATTAAGAGGATTGGGATTTTAAAATTGTATTTAAGAATGTCTACGGATTATTAAAGTAATGAACTAGGAAGGTGTGTTTACATTGGGTGAAGTCATTTTAATCTGCGACGGCGAAGGTCTTACTCCGACTCTGGTAAGTGACAAACCAAACGCATGCTATTAGAAGCTACTTATAGCAGCTAACCTCACAAAATGATTGTACAATAGTGGACATTTATTATTTGACGTTTTCTTTTAGTAGTAGTATCTAAATCTTACGTAAATTTAGATGACTTACGTAGTAGTATCTAGTAGATAAACATTATAATTTTAAAAAACTTGTTCTAAAAAACCACTTGTTTTTATTAAAAACTAGGAGTACATTATCAGTAAAACTAACCATACTTTGCCAGTGCCGGTCCCCGAGTAACGATTTATAATATTAATAATTACAATATAAACAACTTTTTTAAATTTTTATGAAAACTATTTATTTAACCAAAAAAAATCCGAATCGTAGTTATTATATCTTAAACAACATGAAAAAAACTTTCTCACTTTCACGTTCTTGACAACATAAGAAAAAAATTATGTGACGACGCTTATAACGACACTAAATCAAATTTCGACATCGTCTTCGATGTCTTAGTACTGTATGGGGACTCGGGAGACTGAGACCTCAGAAGACCTGAAGAACAAATCGAAGAAGATGTCGAAAGCTCGGCTTAATGATAACCGACGGGGTTCAACCCGGAAGACCGTTGAGTTTAATAATAATTCCTGTAATAGTATTTTATGTTAGATCAATCTAAAATCTTCATTGTCAGTAAAAAACCCTTTTAGTTATAGTATTATTTACTAAACAAATTATTTTATTACAACTAATGTGTATTGCGCAAACAGGGCAACAAGCTCATTTTAAACTGATTTTAGATAAGTTGAATAACAAAGGCCGTATATAAAAATAATTTTATTTCAATATCTATCAACTTATTGTACGGCGGAACGTTTTCGTGAATCTTTATTCAGTAATGTGAGTTGTATTACTAGCCAAGTGGTATAGTCAGTGTATTGGTAATACAAACTAACATTTTGCATAGAATATATTATTATTATCTAATAATCTAATGCATTCTGATCATATACTGATATTTTCTTTGTTTCCTAAATAAATTATTACATTTATGAAAACATTCAATTTGTGTATTGTTTATTGACTAGTAAACAGAGAAGATCTTTCTGTTTGAGAAATTAATTAATGATTAGATAATGATCATCATCATCATCATCATCATCATCAAAGAGTTGTAACTCTTCGTAAGTCTTTGCCGCGTCTACTATTGCCTTCCATATTTGTCGGTCCTATGACAGTAATTCCCATTGTCACACTACCATCTTCTCTAGATCTCCTCTGACTGCATCTTTTTACCTTTTTGTAGGCCGTCCTACAGACCTTCTTCCATCTGGCCTTTCCCAGAACACATTGTTTATTAGGCGATTGTCGTTACTGCGTATCACATGTCCTGCCCATCTGAGTCTATTGGCCTTTGAATATCTGACTAGATTTTCTTCTTCCGAATAAAGACTCTAGCTCGTTATTGTATCTGCAACTCCATTCGTTTGTCACGCTGTCTCTGCAAGGGCCATATATCATTCGAAGAATTTTACGTTCCCATTCACGTTCTCCTTTTGTTATCGTCCATGTTTCGCTTCCATACGCGACTGTTGGTCGTATTATGGTCTTATATATCCGGATCTTTGCACCTCGTGAAAAAAGTTTCGACTTCATCAGATGTTGCATTGCAAAGAAAGATATATTTCCTGCCATTATTCTCGTTTCAACTTCTCGCTCTAATTTGTTGTCATTTGTGATTGCTGCTCCTATATATTTAAATTCTTTAACCACTTTGAAGTTGTGTACATTTATGGTAATGTTTTGCCTTATTCGCCGTCGTTCTTGTTTTGAGATGACTATGTATTTTGTTTTCTCTTCATTTATTTTTAGACCGATTTTTAATGCAGCTTCTTCAAAGCTTGAGAAGATATCGTTAATTTCTAATGCTGATTGTGCTACTGCGTCTACGTTATCGCCAAAAGCGAGTATGATTTTTGCTCCCCGAGCAGTTATGTCTGGTTTGATTTTTGGATATATTTTTCGCATGACATATTCTAAGGCCAGATTAAACAACAATGGGGACAACGGATCTCCTGGTCTCAGTTCAGAATTTACGCAGAAAGCATTTGATATTTTCCCCCTATTCTAACTTGTGCAAAAGAGTTACTTACACACATTTGTGTTACCGCAGCTAGTTTCTTGGGTATGCCGATCTCGATCATTGCCTTCCATAATATTGCACGATTAATTGAATCATAAGCCTGTTAGAAGTCTACAACAATCTGATGTACGTCGTGATTATATTTCCAATACTTTTCAAGCATTTGTCTTATTGTAAATATTTGATCAATAGTCGATCTGCCAGGCCTAAAACCACACTGGTAGTCACCAACTATTTCTTCGGCGTATGGTACTAATCTTTCTAATAATATCGAAGCCAATATTTTATATGTAGTGTTGATTAGTGAGATTCCTCTGTAATTCATGCACGACTCCTTTTTTCCTTTCTTGTTTATTGGTACAATAATGCTACCACACCATTCTTTCGGCATTATTTCTTGTTGCCAGGATATTTCTATTAATTGATGTATTTTACTTATGAGTTCATGATCACCTGTTTTAATTAGCTTTGCATCAAAATCGTCCAGACCAGAGGATTTATCGTTTTAAGCGTTTGTATGGCATGCGTAATTTCTTCCATGCATGGTGGGGGTATTTCTAATTCAACGGTTTGATACTCAAGTTCTCCGTTGTTTCCACCATTTTCATTGTTTTCATCAGTGAAATTTTGGATATTCAGGAGTTTTTCAAAATATTCACCCTATCTTTCTATTATTTTGTTTTCGGCAGCCAGCATTTCTCCATTTTTATCTCTTACAAAGTTGGGTGTGCTTATATACAAGCCTTTCTTACGTTATCTTACCTTTTTGTAGAAATTTTTACTTTGATTTCGTCTGTGTTCTCCTTCTACTTTTTTGATTTGTTGCTGCAGATATTGTCTCTTTTTCTGTCTAAGTGTTCTTCTAGCTGCGGCTCTCTCTCTGTGGAATCGTATACGTTTTTCTTCTGATGGATTCGACAGATAATCAATTCTTCTTTTATTTGCATTTTTTAGAGTTTTTTCACATTCTTCGACGAACCATTTTTTTTTGTTTTTTTTTCGTTCTTCCAATAGATTTCTCTGCTGCTTCTGTAATCGTTGTTTTTATCGAGTTCCATTGCTGATCTATATCTTCACTTTCATTTTCATTTATTTCCAAAACCTGAAACCTATTTCTTAATCCTACTTGGTACTGTCTTTGATTATTTTTTTCTTTCAGCTTCGCCACATACCATCGTTCGATCTTTGTGTGTTTATCTATTGTTTGTGTTGAAATTCTTGTTCTGAGCTTGGCCTTTACGAGAAAATGGTCTGTGTCGCTGTCCTGCCCTCTCCTAGTTCGTACACTTATTATTCTGCTAGAATGTCTCCCATCAATCAATACGTGTACTATTTAATTATTTGTTCTTCCATCGTTTGATCTTTATGTTACCTTGTGGATCTTTGTTCTAGCGAACTGGGTGCTTTTGATGGCTAAGTTGCAGCCTGTCGATAAATCGACCAAACGTACGACCAAACTTCATGTAGATAATATCTTCTTGCCACCGGTATTACGTAGTCTTCTGTGCCTACCTTTGCGTTTAGATCACCTAGTATTATTTTAATATCGTCTTTAGGAGCGTCTGTGTAGAGTTGATTTAGAGAGTCGTAGAATTCATTTTTATTATCCTCTAATGCGTCTTCGGTTGGTGTATACACTGAAAATATAGTTAAATTGGACCATTTACCTCTTAATCTTATGATGCAGATTCGTTCGTTTAGATTAGATTAGATAATGATGAGTGCATAATAAAAAATTGATCGTTAGTCAGTAATATAATTATTATTTATAGTCAGTATTTCCAAAGTATTTATATTTTTATTTTATAAATAAATAATATTTATACAAACAGCAAATGAATGTTTTCGTAATTATCTAATTGGGGATTTGTATGTGATAACATGTATATGAGTATTGAGTATATATTTGCAGCTCTCACGTTATTAAAAAATCGTGATATGAAATGTATGCTGTCACTGAAAGTTTAAAATTTGCATAAATATTTAATGTATAAAATGATGCAGACTGCACTAGAAGCCAATAAAAGTCGAATATGCCTCACATGTGAGAGAAATTTTTAGATTCCGATATAAATGTTTATGTATGTAGCTTTATAACAGTTTTGGACGGTGACCTACATTGCTAAATTGACTACTACATAAAGAATGAAAACTTGTTTAAAATTGTTGCCGAGTATATTATTAAAAATTTAAATTATTTAGTATACGTAGATACTTTGAATATTTTTGGAAAAGTTAAATAAGTTAATTAGCATTTAATATGTGTGATAGCAAATTATATATCTAGATAAAAAATATTTAAATAGTAGTTTCTAGAAAATGGATTTAAATTTTTGTTTAATTTTTGTAGATAGCCCAACAATAAATTTGCAATAAATTTTTTTCCAAGTCAAGTCAAGTAAGCCAAGTCTTGTCGTAATGTGATTTAAGTTTGTTTAGCAGTAAATGGTTGACTTCAATTAGTACTGACTATAAACATCCTGAGTTAACCGATAATTGCATAATAGGCACGGTTTCAGATAAAATTTAAATATGTTTCCTGGTAAAATTCTAATTTTCATTTCTTAATGTTGATGTAATTGCGTACAATCCAAACTCATTCTAATTTCATTAATTCAGATAAGGCATATAAGTTTTAAGTTCCACAGAAACAAGACAAAAACGTAAAGATTGCAGTTCCACCAAATTTATGGACGAAGACGATAAGGACTTGATCCATGGAAACGTCTATACCATATAGGAAGAGAAACGCATACCTACATTAAGAGCTTTGAAGCAACGGCTCAATGTTGACGAAACCCAGATGAGCTGTAACCTCACCAGCTTATGGAAAAGTATTTAACTAGTGAATTCAGAGGTTTAATCGGTCATTCAGGTTGGCATATAAAAGAAGAAGTCAAGTACTTCATAAGTTTATCGAAGACAGTTAAAATAGGCTTATTTTCTATTCAAAATAATAACACAATTATCTCATATTTTCTAGTTTCATTAAAACATAAATTAAAAAAAAATATATCAAATATTTCTGCCATACAAATCTACCCGTCCAACCAATGATTCAATGACCCCCGTAGAACTTTATAATTGTCACAAACCTTGGAATTTGGTGACGTATGGTCCTTAAGTATCGCGTTACGTCGTTTGCATAGATTTCAATGGATTGCAATAAATCAGTGTCTTGTTTGTCTTCATTGTAGGACCATCTCTAAATAAAGCTAAATATCCGTTTAAAAATGTTTAAATCTTCGTATCTTTTTAAATAAACATTATTTTCTTCAGAGTTTGTATGTTTTTTGTGTGTTTTTTACTAAGTTTTAAATAACGAGTAAAGTTTACAGTACATATATAATAACATCAATAATATACTAAATATTGAGTTTTAAGTTATGAACTATTAACATCTGTATTTCTTATAAACTCTATGTCGACGCTTGAAAGGTAAAATGTATAATACGCCACTTTTTGCAAAATAGACTTTATAGACGATAAGATTCAGTGAATTTTTCTATGTATGTACAAAGGGAAATAAGGCTGTTTGAACTACTTTTTTGGCGTATTAAACATTTTATTTTTAGGATGGTTTTGAAAGCAACTGTGTCTTATGCTACAAATTTTAATACAAAAATATGTTATCTGTCGTATAACATACCTAATAACAAGTTTACTTCTAGCAAATAAGTCAATTTTACTTTCAGATATTAGAGCCTTGAAGCCGTATTAGTCATTTCATATGGCAGAATATATATTGCATAGTGGTGCTTAAAACAATTTTGTTTACGGCAGTTACGGGTACAGATGGCGTATTATACATTTTATCTGTTTAAAATAATATCACACGTGCTACATTATCTACTTCGAAGACGGTCCTTCCAAAGATAAAAGGCGTTTTAAACAATTTACACTTTGTTTTCATGATACAAAATATGCAATGTTAACGTTTTAACGGATACTTTTGGCCAGTCTTGCATTATTCGGCTTGTAAACAACTAATTTTTCTCTGTCAGGTTATGTATGGTGTAATAAATACATTTTTTTCGTTCATGAAGGTAAGTGTTTCGTTTTAAATTATAAATATTCTGTAGTTAGATTTTTATTATTAATCTTATTATACTTATTATTTTTAAAATTTCAAACATAACCTCAACACAGAAGTAAAGACATATTTTGTAAAAAACACTCATAAAATATTATTAACATAAGTCTGATAAGTAAATAACAATTGTTTCAATTCATACTTCACCTACAGAAACTCTATTTTATGGTAGGTACACAATGTGAGCCAAAATGTTCGCGGCAAATGGGAAATGTTTTATTATAAATCTCTTAGACACATTTCTTCCTTATTTGGTGCTCAAGAGAATTTCAGTCTTGGCAATAAAAACATTTAATTTTTATACATAGTATTCTCACACTAAAGTTTAAAATATTGAAAGATTTACGGCAGCTAAATTTAAAAGTGTCATAAAAGATATAAAAATGCTTTATAATTTATTTGTTTCTTGTTATTACTCTGTTCAGAGCCAATCCTCTGAATTTTTGTTACTAAAAGTGAAATTTGTGACAGTACTAATTTATATTAAGAATAAAAAAATAGTAATATTCATTTACAGAAAGTATTCAAATTTAGTATCAAACGTTTATTTTAGAAATATTATAAGTGTAATTTTGAAAAAATATAATAACTTAAAGAAGGTTGTTTTTACTTTCAAAGAATTTTTTTTTGCAGATAAAAATGTCGCGAGCAGATCGTATTATGAAAATAGTTCAAAACAGAAAGAACATTATAGATCTTCAAACAAGCTGTTCTTTATCCACAAAGGTAATCCAGGCCACTGATGTACTTGCTCAAAATGCTGAAAGGCCTTTAGAGTCGAAATCTTGCATTCAGGGTTCTAATTATCTAAAATTAACTAATGCACCAATGTCCCCCACCAAATCAGTAATAAATTATGAACTACATCCAGAGAAGATCACGGGTTTATATCACGCTGCTGGTTCTTTAAATGTGATTGAACAACATAATTTAAATACTTGCAGCCGCACTTCTATGGATTATTTACAACAAAGCCAACCTGTACCTGATTGTTCCTCTGAACTTATTTATCAGGCGTCGCCAATTTATACAGATTTACAACCAATTCAAAACAATGCATCTGCATTAGTTGCTCCTGCTATTGTGTCTGAAGTTTTTCCTTAAAATTCACTATTGACTGATGAATGTTTACCAATAGTTTTTTCCCAAGCAGATCCACTCAAATAATAATCAATGTTTGGATATTGACACCCCAGTTGACCAGCAAAATTACTTCAATGCAAATCAAAGATTGTTACAAGATGTTCAAAATTCACCAGTTCTTGAAGAAACCGTGGGTATAGACTTGTATAGTGGTAATGCCGGAGACGTTTCAGCTGATGATACCACATCTGGACCTAGCAAGGTAGTTAACTTTCGTAGCCGTAAAATGGTTTTGCAATTGGCCTATATAGACTTCTTAGATGAAGAAGAAAGAATTTTAGAGTACGACTGCGATTCAAGTTCTAGGGAAGGTTCGTCTGAGGAAGAAGATAGTACAGAGGAAACAGCAGCCAAAAAGAAATTGAAAAGGAAAAAGAAGAAAACAAAAGCGGTTGCTGCTGAAAATGGAACAGTGGGAGAATCAGCATATAAGAAAAATCGGCCTAATAAAGCGAGCGAAAGGCAACAACTATATCGAAGTGGCAAACAATATAAGAAGAAAAATGGCATAGAAGTTCCAGCAAAAGAAATAAGACCAAATCCATGTCAACCAAAGAAATGCACTAATCGCTGTGACGATATATCTGAGGAAAGAAGATTGAATATATTTAATTACTTTTGGTCACTATCTCCACAACGACGTCGCGATTGGCTTGTTTCGATGTCAAAGAAAGAATCTATTAATAGAAAGAGAGTAAAACATGAAAGCAGAAAGTCCAATACATTTCTATATTTTATTAATGAAGGTGAAGGACAACGTCAAGTTTGTCTGAAGTTTTTATTATCTACTTTGAATGTATCACAAAGATATGTTTATTACACACTCTCTAATGCTTGTTATGGTTTGGAAAAAGAGGATATGCGAGGAAAATCTATCCCTCCGAATAAAACAAAAGAAGAAGTGTTGAACTCTGTAAGAAACTTCATTACAAGTTTGCCAGCAGTGCCGTCACACTATGCAAGAAAAGACTCCACCAAACTTTATTTGCCCAAAGAGTTTAAGAATATTACAAATCTTTATAATCTATATAAGAAAAGAGAAATAGAAACAGGTATAGATGTTGTGTCAGAGAGGTTATTTAGAAAAATATTTACGAACGAATTCAATATCGGAATTCATATTCCCAAGAAAGACAAATGTGTCAAGTGTGTTGGTTTCGAAAACAACCCTAGACCGGAAACTGAAGTAGAAAAGCAAGAACATGATAAAGAAAAAGTTGAAAGTAAGAAGAGATTTGAATATCACCAAAAAATTCATGAGAAAAATAGAAGTATCCAGTGTGTCTCCTTCGACTTACAGAAAGTTTTAAATACACCGTACGGAGAAAGTATGTTACTTTATAACTCTAGAAAATTGGCATTGTATAACTTTACTTTCTATGAAAGTACAACAAGGAAATTATTGGAATGGGCTATTATTGGAATGAAAGCCAAGGAAAGAGAGGAGCTAACGAAATAGCCATATGTCTAGTATCGTTCATGAAAAAAATTGATGACCGTGGGAAAATCACGAAACTACTGCTTTATTGTGACTCATGCCCAGGTCAAAATAAGAACCGTACTGTTTTGGCCTCTCTCCACTACAAATTGATGTCCTGCAAAAATATAAATGTGATCCAGATTAATTATCTTCTGCCAGGTCACTCCTACATGCCAGTTGACAGCATGCATTCTGTCATAGAAAAAAAGCGTAGCTAAGCATATTATTTGGGCACCTTCACAATGGCCAACTGTTTTTGAATTAGCTCGTAACATTCCTGAACCTTATGCAGTTCACCCCATGTTTCATAAAGATTTCATTTCATGGGATGACATATTAGACAAATATTTTAAAGGAAATCTTGCAGGAAAAATAAGTAAAATAAGAGTCGCTACATTCAAGAAGTCTGAACCAACTAAGATGTATGCAAAGTTTTCAATGGCTTCAGATGCTCAAGAGGAGATCATAAAAATCAGCGGTAAAGTAAAGAATCCACCAAATTGCAACTTATATCCAACATATTTGTCAATTTCCAAACAAAAATATAACGATCTGAATAAATTGTGCCACTCGAATGTAATACCCTTGCAATATCATAATGAATATTTAAATCTAACTAGAGGTTATAGTGTAAATGATGTCCTTCCAGAAACTGACGAAGAAGATGGACTTCAACTTTAATATTGCTGATGTGTTCTTTATTTTTTTTTTGTCAAAAAACCTCAAAAAACCTTTTTTTTTCGTAGTAATAAAGTATTTTCCATTAACTTGAATTATTTCTTTTCGTCTTTTGATGTAAAATGTCTAGAATATCTAATAATGATGCAATAAATATAATACAATAATATTAGAATTTAAACCAAGAATGACTTATATTCTTGTAATTTTCACAAAAGACACTTCTAATAGCATGCATCTTATAACATAAATACATTATAAAACATTTCACCTTCTCACAAAGTTACTCATATTTGGTAAATTAGCCGTTTTCAGTTACCTGGTTATGTAATGCATCATGTTTATAATACATTTCTCCTGTTTGCATTCAAGAATCACTTTGTATAATGCGCCATTAATTTTAAAACTAGATAATATTTCTTTTAGAAATTTATAGCATAAAAGGATTCTACTATATAACATTTATTTTCCTAAGATTTGTCAAGATAGTATGCTTACAACAAAAATTATGATTTTTTTTCAAAATTTCAAACTTTAAACGGTTCCCCTGTAAAATTCACAATTGGCGTATTAGCTGTTAGTTTTACCTTTCAAGCGTCGATGTCATCTATTGTATTTTAGACAACTAATAAAGCTTTAGAAATATAAAGCGAAACGTAAACGCGTTCGATAAACTTATGAAGATGTTGACTTCTTTCTTTATGTTCATAGTTTTAAAAGATGTAAAATAACTTAAATTAGTTTAATGTATTGTCACAGAATGAGAGAAGCCAAAATAATAACTTCTTTTAATTTTGATATTATGTGGAGAATAGTTATTAAGGTGTAACTTTAATCCAACTTTATACTAATTTCTAATTTAAATTGGGTTTTATCCAGACCGGTATAAAGACCACTGAGAATTGGTAAAACTAATTAGTAGAACTTTAATTGCTTAAGTAATAAATAGGCGAGATTATTATATGTCATTTCCTAACGTTTACGTTGGTAACTTCTAGTGAATTTATATTATTGCGTTATATTGCGGTAGAATATTTCATTCCGTACCTTCGAAAATTTACGTTTCACCCCAATAATTTAATTATACAAACAAATTTGGATAGATGTGGTCCTAAAACTCTTTTCTTGTGGATTGTTTTTCATTCAACGCTTTATATAAGGAAAATAACCACAATGAAAATCGTGCTTTGTTTGTCTCTATGTCTTTTAGGTTTTTTTTCGTGGTCCTGCCAGAAACTTAGCATTTAAGGATTCTTAATATTGGCTTACTATTTCGACATTGAATACTTAAATATTTGCATAATTCTCCCAAGCTCTCTATATTCTTATTTATAAATTGACTACATTATGGTGATGAAATAAAATTAAACTTTCAATGTGGTTTAATTTTTTTTTTAATAAATACACCACGTACTTTCGTTTATATTATTCATCTAATTGTATTACACATCTACCTTTTGTTCTCTGTAAAACTGATCAGTGATATAACCAAAATCGTTACATTTTTCAATTATTTTATAAATAACGGTTTTTATACAAACGAGAAAGTGAGAATTCCATAGTACTATCCATAGCTATATAGAGCTTTCATGGAGGTATCAAACCGCCAATGAAGCAATAAGGAAGCATAATAAGTAATATTGATTCTTAAATATATATGTAGATTTCTATTTAAAAAAACACCTTCATTTTGTTTTTGTTATTATACCTTTTGTAACTATTAATTACAAAAGACTTCTTCTTTTTCTTCTTCCTTCTATGTAGGCTTTAAAGCGTGTTTTTTCTTCAATATTAGCCTTCTAAATTGTTTAAATTGTCGCACCATCTTTTTCTTGGTCTGTCAATACCTCTTCGTCCATTTGGTGACTTATATCGTGCTATTCGTACCATACCTGGAAATATGGAAAGCATGTAAAGTACCGGGCGATATTCAAAACCGCATAATAAGAAACCCGATTGATTATATATTAATTGACAAACGTTACAGAAATGGAATCAGGGGAGTTAAAACACATCCCCGTTTAATTGAAATAAAATTTCAAATAAACTAAAGAAAATTAAATACGGAGAGAACATAAAACCTAGCCTCGAAGACTTAAAGATCCAATAGTACAGGCAGAAATAGAGAAAACACTTAATGATACACTCAAAAAAAAGTTCAGTGAAGCACCCGCGGAAAAAGAAGAAACAAAAGAAAGTATTTGTCACAACTTCAAAACAACAATCACAACCATACAAAGAGAACAACTACAAGACAACATCAGAAAAACAAAGAATATATGGATGACAGAAGAAGTCCTAGAACTGATGGACATAAGGAGATCTTACAAAAATCGCAATGAAGAAAAATATAAAGAAACCCAGAGAATCATCTGAAGCCAAATTAGGATAGCCAAAGAAGAATGGATGAGCAGCAAGTGTAAGGAACTGGGAGATTTATTAAAAAGGCATGACTACTTTAAACTATACAAAAGTTTAAGGAAATGACAAATATGAAGATAAAAATCACCACAACTTTAGTAGATGTCATCAACGAAATAGCATCTAGTTCAGAAAATGTAATAGATATGTGGGAAAATGCATTGAAGATCTGTTTAATTACGAGAGAACAGAACCACAAATGAATGTAGTACAAGAAACAATACTTGATATATTAACATCGGAAGTTACAAAAACTATCAATATGGCAAAGCCACAAAAAGCCTCAGGTCCAGATGAAATATACGTAGAGATGATAAAGTTGATTAATGAAGAAAATCTTTAGACGTTAACAATATTATTTAATAAAATATATACCACTGAAATTTTCCCAAAAGACTGGCTTAGATTGACAGTTATACCTATGCCCAAGCAAAATTAAGCAAATAGATGCTCACAGTTCAGATTAATTAGCCTAATGAGCCATTTTCTAAAAAATTTACTTAAAATTGTACATCAACGAATATACAGAGAATGCGAAAAAAATCTGAGTGACAATCAATTTGGATTTCGTATGGGGTTTGGTACAAGGGAGGCATTATTTGGCCTCTGTTTTATCGACTACGAAAAATCGTTTGATCAAGTAAAATATACAAAACTCATAGAAATCCTAACACAACATGGTATAGACCATAACACTTATTAAATAACTATATTGGGATCATATGGTGTCGATCAAAATAGACGATCGTCTGACAGCAGAATTGCCAATAAAAAGAGGAGTTTGTCAGGGCTGTGTACTTTGTCCACTGTTATTTAATATTTATTTATTTCCAAAAGATCGTTCAAAATGCCCTCGAATATATTGAAGAAAAAATATAAATCAACGAAGAATACGTAAACAACTTAAGATACGCAGACGACACCGTCATTATTGCGGACAGTGCTGAGAGTTTACAACGACTTTTGAATGTCATAACCAGAGAGGGAGATAGCTTAGGACTAAATATAAACACAAATAAAACAAAAGTAATAGCTGTTACACGTGCACCAAATGTCGACATTAATATTCGTATCTATAACAAACATATAGAACCAGTACAAAGATTCCAGTATCTTGATTGCTGGATAACAAACGATCTTGACCACGAGGTCGAAATACGTGCTCGTATAGAATATGCTAGGTCCGCATTTCAACGAATGAAAAAATTCCTAATAAACTCTACGTTATCGTTGGATATCCGATACCAATTTTTAAAAACGTTTCTTTATTCCATATTGCTATACGGAGTGGAAACATGGACTCTCGGAATTACTAGTATGAGGCGTATAGAAGCCTTTGAGATGTGGGTTTTTCGAAGAATGCTGAAGATTTCTTGAACAGAGCACGTGAGCGATAAGGAGGTGCTAAGAAGAATGGGTACTGAGAGAGAACCCCTAAATATTGTAAAAAAACAGGAAAACAAGTTATCTAGAACATATTTACAGAGGAGAAAAATACAACTTCCTACGACTTACAATGGAAGGAAAAGTGGAAGGAAGAAGAGGTCCAGGAAGAAGAAAATGCTCCTGGTTGAAGAATTTAAGAGACTGGACAGGTATGGACACACATTCGATATGCTGTAGTTATAGCAAGATCGAGAGGAATTTGCTGTAGTTATAGCCAACCTTCAGTAATGGAGAAGTCACCGTAAGAAGAAGATTCGTACTATTCTATCCTCTAAACAAAATATATACAAAATACATAATTATAAAAACCAAACAGAGACACTGTTTTTAAATAAAAATCTAGATACATTTATATTCAAATAAGTTTAACTTTTCTATAAAGGCACGCGTCTACGCGGATGATCTTGTAGTTTTCTGCAAAGGTAAAAATATACAAAACATATTTAATCACACACAGAACTTCGTAAAACACTTAGAACTCTGGTCACAAAAAACAGGTTTCTGTTTTTCCACTGAAAAAACTCGTTTCATTCTGTTTTCTAAGAAAAATGTCACAAACATCCCTAACCTAAGACTATGTGATGAGAACCTAAAACGTGTAACGTCAATAAAATTCTTGGGCATGACATTTGAAGAAAATCTAAGCTGGAAACTTCATATAACAAATTTGATCTTATCTTGTCACAAGCGATTAAATCTGTTTAAAACTCTGGCCAATAAAGAATGGGGTGCGGATCGCCAAACACTTTTAATGTTATACAGAACATTAATCAGATCAAAATTAGATTATGGATCTACTGTGTATTCTACAGCCACTAAGACACTGCTAAAAAAACTTGACAGTCTTCACAACCTATCTTTACGGATAATATCTGGAGCTTTTCGCACAACACCAATCGAAAGTATTTATTGTGAAGTTGGTCTAACCCAAAAAACCCTACCATTAACAATTGTTTTACAGAACAGTTTCCAAATCTATTTATAAATAAGCCAAGAACTGCCAAACCTTTCTACGCAAGGATTAGAAGCTATTTAAATCAATTAAACTACACGTTCCCAGAATGCTTTTCTTCCCAATTGTCCTTAATTCCTCCATGGCAAATAAAGAATGCTCAGTGCCTAACCCGCCTTATTTCTTTCGACAAACATTCAACAAACCCACAGTTCTTCAAATCCGCCTTCAACGATATGCTTCACAACTACAAGGACTATACACATATATACACAGATGCATCTAAATCAAATGAAGGTACTGGTGCTGCAATCATAACCCCAACATCGACAAATAAATATAAACTCCCTTCAGAGTACTCCATTTACTCTGCTGAACTGTATGCTCTATACCAGGCTACCCTTGCTGTCAATGCATCCAATAACACCAATTATATCATACTCACAGACTCTCTAATTTCAGTCCAGTCAATCCAATATGTCTACCCAACTAATCCTTTAGTCATCAAGATAAAAGAAGAAATCCACACCGCTCAACTGAATGGAAAAAATATTATATTATTTTGGATACCATCCCATATTGGAATTCCAGGAAATGAAGAGGCAGACAACGCTGCAAAAGAAGCTGCAAGTAGTGATAGTGCGGAATGTACTAAGACATTTACGAGTGCGGACGTGAAAGCAACGGTTAAATTTAAAGTGCGATATATGTGGAATGAAAAGTGGAAAGTGTCATCGGCAAAGCTACGCGATGTAAAAAAATCGATTAAACCCTGGCCCACATCACCAACAAGTCGAAGAGACCAGGTAATATTAACGCGACTTCGACTGGGTCATACGCGACTAACGAATAGCTACGTGTTCTCTAACCAACAAGAACCAAGATGTGAAAACTGTAATGAAAAAATAACAGTCAAACATATATTGGAAAAATGTCCAGCATTAACGCCAAAGCGCATATTGTACAGTATACCCAACAAACTAAGTGACATTTTAGGTTTACAGTGCAATATTTCAAACATAAAAAGTTTCTTAACCTCACTTAATATTTTAAATTCTATATAAACTAATATTATAAATGTAATAAAAATTATTGTTCGCTAATAGCCAATTTGGCTGATGCGATTTTGTTAATAAAAAAAAAAAAAAGTTTAACTTTTATTCTTCAAGAGCCAGTATGTACAATATTAATATTGCTTTTGTTGTTATTCTTTATTAATATTTTTCTCTACTATTTAGAAAATATAAATTATTAATTAGTAATTATAAACTATTAATTTGAAAAAGCCGGAGGCGCTTTTTATAAATTAAAGAAAATTATGTTATATTAAACCTTAAAATCAGGTACATATTCTCCAGATTGTTATATGACATGGAGAGCTGGACACGTACGGCAACAGTAATGAAAAACTCAAGACCTTTGAGATGTGGATTTATCGACGTTTGGTTTGATCGAATATAAATAAAACAGTTTTAAATCGAATAAGAAAAATGGACAGAAATAACAAAAATAATACAAATTCCAAAGTTACAATATTTCGGTTATGTAATGAGCTTCAACCTTCTATACCTCATAATACAGGGCAAGATCGGCGGTCCCCGTTACTTTGTCTTCCGTTATATTCTCTTTATTTTTGTACTCTCTTAACTTTTTCTAAACTTTGTTCTAGAATTTTTTTTAATCCTAGTTTATTCATTTGACTTTTAGTTTAGCATCTAATAGCTTAAATTTTCTACCTGTCCCAAATTGCTAGTATATTTATAAATAGGTAAGTATAATAGGTAAGTATAATAGGTATAAATTTTTGTATTCAAATTTAGTTTTTTAAACTATAATACATTTATTCAATGCATAGTTGAAAGTCTCTGCATTTTCATTATGTAAGTATGTTTAAACTAATTATTCGTCATTAAATCTTAGGTACTTATAAGGTTCTAGGTCTCCACGTTCATGTCTACTTATTTTTATTGGAGGTATCTATTTTTGTTTGTTTACTATCATTATTTTATTTAATTATGCTTACTTCTCCTGTTTTGTTTTCATTTGTTTCTCGTTTAAATGCTAAAACTAGCTCATTTATCAGTGTTTTATGTCATATTGTTATCTAGCATAGGCTCGTCCCTTTTCTGATTTCTTGGTTATTCTATCAATTAAAATAATAAGTATTAATAAACTTATTGCCTTATAGGACCTATGGTACATTTTCAATACAGCGGAATTTTTGGCGTTTTAAATACACAAACCATGCCTCGGAAATATTTCGATTTTTGACAACTTTTACAATTTTTAGATTATACTTAATATATTAAATATTAACGACACAATTATAATTTTTATTTTTAGGTCTATAAATGTCAACCTTACTACTTTTCCTGTATCTAGTTGCCTTTCTATGATATTACTCAGAATAGATCTGTTCGTCATTTATTTTCTTACCCTCTATGCAGGCGGCTTATTTGTTTTTTAATAATTATCTGTTATTTCACTGACTCTTTGCAATATTTTTGTATCAATCACAACGCTTCTTGTTAAAAGGAAAATGGCTCTGCAGAAAATGGAAAATTGTATCGTTCCAGTCTCTTTTTTTTTAGATCGGTTATAATATATTATTTTTCTATTATTTTGGTGTTTCGTCTATTCTCTAAATATACTGCGTAGTTACAAAGACTATTCCTTTCGAAAAAAATCAGAAATAAGGTTTACAGTGTAAGATTTATATAGTAGAATTGTAGATTTTTTTTAAGAATGCATAAAACACGAGCAGTAAAAAAGTATTCAAAATAGAATATTAAATAGAAGTAGACCAAAACAAAAACATGCTAAAGATGTCTTTTAAAATTTGGTAGTCTTTGTCAGATAGCGTAGATACTGTCAACAAAGATAAACTTTGACTCTAATAAATCATATATATCTTTACCACAAATTAATGGATTTTCTGAAAAACTGTCAACAATGTTTGCAAACTATAATATTCAGATAGACATAAATCATCACAAACATCTAGAAAATATTTTTCAAAATTTAAACCTAAAGTTAATAAAGAACATCAATCAAACGTTATTTATAAAATAAATTGTAAACTCTGCAATTCAACATATATTGCACAAACACACCAATACATAGAATGAATAATTGTTGCAAACAAACATAGTGTACAAACTAATACATTGTATTATTTTGTACATTACACAAATTGAAATATCTGTTTGGTTTTCTTTGAAATGAAAGAAACACATCTGTTGTTTATGGGTCCACTTGTACCCAGAAGTGTTTCCAAATGTACGTAATATTTGTTTTGTTTATTTTTCTGAGAAGGGTGATTACTGTGATTAGATTTTATGGGCTCTATTTTCGAAAGCGTTTGTCGAGTATCTTTAGTATTGTACCAAACTTGATCGCTTGATGTTTAGAGTTAAGAGTGTGGTGCACAATCATTTGTGGAAAATAGAATAATAAGCGTTTGTTCAAAAATGAGCTCCAGGAGAGGATTTACTGAAGAAGAATTACGAAGAATCTTTGAAGAAGACTCAGAAAATGAAGATAAATCTATCAATTTAGAATCCGTCACTAGTGATGAAGAGTTAGTAGATAAAGAATTTTTTGAAAAAGATCATGTATCTACGGTTGATGATGACAAAGATGAAAAAGAAAATTCTAAAAATAAAATAGAAGTTCCTGAACACGAAAATTTACAACATATTGCTCGCGATGGAACAGTTTGGAACAAATATACACCACCTCAGTCACGTGTAAGGTAAGTGTGGCTCAAGTGCTACACATATTTTCTTACTGAATTTGTGAGTCTTACTAATTGCATTATATTGTTTAGATCCATCAATTTACTAAATCCTGTGCCAGGTTCCACCAGATATGCCACTCAACCAATTTTCGGTAAACCTTTATCTTCAATGAGATTGTTTTCCGCCGATGAAATGCTCAATTTATTCTTAGTGAAAACTAACAGAGAACGTGGTCGCATATGTAATGAAAAAATGTTAACTGTAAAATAAATATCAGTAAAAGAGTTAGAAACTTTTATAGTTAAATACTTTTATTGCTGTTATAAAATAAATTAACTTGAAATGTTGCATTTTTATTCAAGGTTTACTTCTTCTGGCTGGTGTTCATAAAGGTGCCGGAGACTCTCTGCAGGAACTTTGGAGCAATTCTGATTTTGTAATATCAGCCACTTTTTCCAATTTGATAATAAAGGGGATAGACCTATTCGACGGAGGCACGACAAGTTAGCTCCAATTAGAAGTTTTTTTGATTTATTTGTGGCACAACTTCCCAAAATGTTCGTTCCAGATGAAAGCCTTGACGAACAAATTGTACCATTTAGAGGCAAGCGTCCCTTCAGAGAGTATATTTCAACAAAACTACGTAGAAAATATGAAATTAAACTATGACTTTTAAACTATGTGTATTGTGTAGAAGTATATACAGAAAAAGCAGAATATCAGCCTCGTGACGTACATCAAGGCAGAAATGTGGTTTTACGACTTATAAAAGATGTACAGAATTCTGGTCAAAACATAACCATGGACAATTTTTTTACTGACTACCATTTAGCGACTAAATTATTAAAACGTAATCTAACACTATTTGAAACATTACGAAAGAACAAAACTTTTATTTCAGTTGAATTTCTACCAAATATAAGTAACGAAGAACATAAGAAACCAGACATTATTTTAGAATACAATAGAACCAAAGGAGTTGTAGATATAACAGATAAATAAGCGTCAGCTTATACCTGCAAAAGAGGAACTAGTAGGTGGCCACTTTGCTTATTTTATAATATTTTATATTTGGCGGTAATTAACGCATATGTGTTATATATGCATATAAATCCTCAATATAATAGGAACAAACTACATAAAAGAAGGCTTTTTATGAAACATTGGGTCTATAATTTAACAGAAAAATGCCGAACTACCCGAATAACAACAAACGTTCCATAAAAAATCGAAATAAATTTACATGCAGTAGCTGGAACAAGTGAAAATGAGCGATAATGAAGTGAAAATGAAAATGTAATAAAGTGCTCATTAAAATTGGCAAATTTGCCGAATCGTTTAAGCAAAGTTTAAATAGTTTTATTTACATCCGACCGACAAACCCAGGAAATAAAAAAGTTTCTGTATATATATATATATATATATATATATATATATATATATATATATATATATTGTTATGATATGTAAAATCAAGAAAAATATTGGTTTGCTTAAAACAGTTCAAAGTTCCAAAAAATTAAAATAATTCAGATAAGTAGGATAATAAACAACAAACATTTCGAAGAAGGAAAGTCTTATTATTTTCTTTGCTAAAATATATTTGAGTGACCTGCATAAGCTTAAGTGAAATCCTAGACAATGGAAGCGGTTTTTCCAAATAAATGTTGTGCAGTAATTAGGACAATAGAATAGATTTTAGAAAGATATGTTTTTGTTAGTTCTTAAGAATTGGTAGGAAAAGATTATTTTGTAAATAAGTTTTAGGAAATTTTATAATTGTAGGTACAAATTGGTTTGTGTTATCGAAATAAAGAAATGGGAGATGTATGACGCGTTTTGATTGGATAAGAGTGAAAAAGGTGGGATGGTTGGTTTGAGAATGAGATTTTAGTTAGTTTTGGAAGAAAAAAGGATAGTCAGTTGGTTTCCAAGGGTGCAAGGCAAACGGCCGTTGTTCTCGGGTAGTTTCCCAGAGGTAGGAAGCAGTAGCAGTAAAAGTTTGTGAGTTTTCGTGTAGTTAGTGTATCTGACAGAAGCTGATCCAGTAAAAGAGTGTAAGTCATATTTTTCTACTTATATTCCAAGAGTCACTGTTCAGGCCAACGAGAGATTCAGTTTATCGTAAAGAGAAGATATTCCAAGAGTCATTTTTCACTCGGGCCAACGAGAAATTCAGTTTATCGAGAGGAGAAGAGGCTATCATAATTTGAATGATTCGTGCATTTGAAGGAGATCATTAAGGACGATATACTTGCAACAATTTGTTGTAAGATTGCTGGTTACGTAGAGAGCTGCTAAGAATAGATAGTATAGGCTACAAGGAACAAGGATTTGGACCACTCATCATCAGAGAGAGATTGTTTTGTTTTTTCTGCAGTTTTTTCTTTTATTGATAACACAATTTTTACAATTACTTTAGAAAAGATATAAATATTTTGATTAGGAGATTTAGAATAATAATTGGGATTTTGAGATTTTAACTAATATTGTTTGTACCAATAATTTTGAAGGTTCACGTACGTAGAACAAAATTTTAAGAATCATTATATGAGATATTGTTTATTGAAAACATTTGAGTGTGAATTTTATTTCACTATTTTTATTTCAATATATAATGTTAGATCCTATATGTTTCTTTATTATTCCGGTATTCTTAGGACCTTACCTTTCACATGAAATAGCATAGATATTGAAGCACGAATATAACCCTAAGATAAGAGAATTAAAAAGTGTGATAGAATCATAATCATATCATTTAAATAATTTTAATTAATTAATTAATTATATATATATATATATATATATATATATATATATATATATATATATCAAAAATATATACTAATAGCTGACGTAGATAAATCCGATACATGTAATAGCTAGAAAGCTATAAGTAGACTATAAAATATATATGAAATACGTTTAAATTTTGAATAAGTATCATACCTTTATAATTTATAAACTGTTTTAAATCTTAATATGTCCACAAAAACATTTTTAGAAATAGGTATAAACTTTTGCATAAAAATAAAATTCTTCATGTAACTTTTATACACATAAATTTATTTAGCCTTGTCAATCTAAATTAATTCGTTTAAGTGAAAAATGTAGGAAAATGCAAAAACCTGAACGACACAGCCATTAATAAATGCTTACACTGTGCCGGTACACGGCGGCCTTCCACTCGACGGACTTCACGGTTCGAAAGGCGACGCCAACCCACTATACGGTATTAACGAAATAGAACAGAAAGTCCGGAAAGTCCAGTTAATCTTACGCTTGTTTAAACTCTATCGGTCTCTTCCGTGTAGATACCATTCAAACATTTGATAGTTTAGGACTCTCCAAGATGATTACTTACTTTTTCGACGAGTCTCAGGCGTGTCTAAATCTTTTTCTCAGAATTGGACTTCCATTCAGACGAGATATTATGGACAAGATTGTTTTATAAGGGCTTTTAAGTTGTGAGAAAATTGAAGTTACGGAGTTTTGTTTTACTGGAAGTCTTTCTATACTTTGCTGAAAAAGAGAGACTAGATACAATAAAAACACACTTTCATGAAATTGTGAAATAAAATTTCGTCACTTTCCAATCAGTATTATTTGATTTTGGATAAAATTTAAAAAAATTAATAAATTGTTCTCAAAAATAAATAAAAACTTTTTTTCCCTTATTGTGTAATTATAAAACTTTCTAGTATAGTTTTTATATATGACTTGCCTTGAAAAGAGTTTTAAGTTTTCAAAAGGTAACTTAAACGACAGACTTTATTATTTAGAAACTAAAGCTGATATAGATATAAAATATCATATAAAAGTTTTTATTTATTTATCTCCTTGATGTTTGTTAATCGTAAAGTTTTCTAATTTTTGGAGCCAGCTTTTCTTGACGTTAATTTATTTTCAGTTACCTGTAAAAGCCCAAACAATTTTTATTTCACCTGCCATAAAAGGAAGGAAAACATTTTTTTGTTGGTCATCTTAGAAAAAACAGAAACCAATCTTTTTTAAGATGCTTCTTTTTTGTGGATATCTTTTATTGACAAGATTGACAATTAAATTTTTCAAGTCTAAAAAGCATTATAAAATTCAGGATGTTGGTCCTTTGGCGAATTTTACCAATTTAAACATATTTTTGTATTCTAAGTGTGTCTTGCCCTCTACACTTCGTTTCAGTATTAATTGTTTAACAATAACAACAGTTAACAGTGTATCGTTTCGTTCGTACACTTCCCGTCATAATTATAAAACTGATACACTTTTTTTTCCCAATGTAAATCTGTGTTCAGACTGGACACAATAGTTCGTGAATGAATTCGTTGTTACCATTAGAGATAACGGAATTTCAGTAAATTTAAATAAAACTTAAAACGTAATAAATAACGTTTAAAAATATATAAAGTTTTTAGATAGGTATTATTTTTATCATTAACAACAAGAAACCGTATCTAATAAATTTAATAACCAGAAAGAGGATTGAGTTAATGTCCAAAATATTGAACGATATTTAAACTTGGCTTATTGGCACCGGGAAAATTGGAATGCATCTACTGTAATTTTATACTTCAATTACACGAACTATTAACTGTATCACAGATTGTATGTCAATCAGTTTAGTAACAGACAAACTACCTAAATTTATTTATTATTTATTACATGAACGATAATTGTAAAAAACTAACATTATACTTTATCCTACGTAGATTATAAACTATAAAATATCCAGGGCGAAAAACGCATTTCAAAACGTGACAGTATTACATTATCCTCTTATAACCGTAAAAAATCCTCTTGTAACTGAAAAATGCTGGTTTAGTATCTTCAGATGTTATCAGTGCGTGAAAACGACCCAAACATATCCGAACAATTAAACATAAAAAATATTGCTTGCCATCAGTCAGATTTGACAAGTTTGTCAACGTGAATTTTTAAAGATGCCACGTCAGTTAAATAAGTTTGATAAAACGAGAATAATTTTAAAAATAGAAGATGGTTGGTCTATTCGACAACTGGCTCAAGAGTTAAATAGAAGCAAAACCACACTCCACAACATTACAAAAAGATAAAACAAGATGAAACATTAACTAATTATTTAAGAACGTATCCCTTCCATACGGCAAGGCAAGCAAAAGTTAATACAAACTTTAATGCTTCTACAACTACACCATTAAGGAGAATTAGAAGAACAGATTTAAAAAATTGTGCAGCCTCCCAAAAATACAAATTTAGCGAGGAATATAAACAAAGTAGACTCCTATTTGCTTTAAATTACGTTTTAAATGATCCAGTTAATTTTTGGAACCGTGAAATTTTTACTGATGAAAAACTATTCCAGTCTCATTATGATGGCCATATTAGGGTTTATAGACCGCCTCGAAATAGGTTTAACGAAAACTATATTTCAAGTGATAAGTCCGGATGGTTTTCTATAAATGTTTGGGCTTGGATGTATAAAGAAGGTTGAGGAATATGTTGGAGAATTGAAGGACGATTTAATACTGAAACCTATTTACATATTTTAGATAATGTGATGTTGTCATCGGTTAGGGAAATTTTGCCCAACAATAATTTTATTTTCCAGCATGATAACCGTTCAATCCACACAGCCCACCGTGTACGGGATTACCTTATGGAAAATAGCATTGAAGGTCGTCCATGGCCCTCCAAAACTCCAGATATTAATCCAATAGAGAATGTTTGGAGACTTATGATCAACAAAATACAAAAATTAAATGTAGTTCCCCAAATCAGAGATCATTTATGGACCATCATTGAAGAAACCTGGGAAAGCTTGACCGAAGATGAAAATTTATCACTAAATTTAATTAACTCAGTTCCCAGAAGATTACAAGCAGTGCTTAATAATAATGGAGCTATGACAGAGTATTAACTTTTCGAATTGTAATACACATATTTAAATCCCACACTTGTTCACTGTAAAAAATATTCATTTTTTATTAATTTCAAATTAAATTTTAATTTTTTCTAGTGAGTTTTATTTACTGTAGTATTCCACAACTCAATACAGTTTTCTGCTACACTTTACGAGAAACCAATCACACCTCTCGATTTGAAATTAAACATAAATTTAAAGTCATGTCTAGATTTATTATTTATTATTATTTTTGAATTGAAATATTTTTATAAATTATAATTAGAATTATAATTTTTATAAATTATAACACGAATCAATGTAAGGATACTGAAAGAATGGAAAATTTCAAAATAAATAGAATTTTTTAAAATGCATGTTTAAATAAAGCTATAAATATAAATATGACTAACTGATCGAGAATGCTCGATATTGTTTTAGTTTTTAGTATACTAAAACTTGCGACCCGTCGCACAGCCCTGCTTTAAGCTGGTTTGATATAATATTTTCGTTGAACTGGCATCGTTGCCTTCGAAATTAGAATGACACATGTGACAAGATCAACTTACACAACTTGAAAAACACGATTTTTGGTTATAAGAGTTGTACCAGTTTTTTATGACGGGAACGGTACCATGCAAGTATACCGTTTTCATATTTCTTAGTTAAAAAGTTTTTTTATCTGTTCCATGGTGAGAAACCTCTAAATAATAAAAAATATCTTTGTATAACTTTGGAGTAATTGCTTACGTAACCAATGTTGTTTTGCGGATTAGACTAGCTCAATCTCCAAAAACATTATTCCCAATGAATGCATTTTTTTCTGACAGGTTTACTGTTATAAAATATGACATAATTTATTATTAAATTATAACAGGTTTTTTTTTACACATGTTTCACCAGGTGTAGTTTAAATTTGCCCAACAATAGAAAGTTAAGAAATTTTGGTCTACGTTTTTCCACTTATCATAAGTATAAGGTTTTGGTCAAAAAGCTATCCTAGGCACTACAAGTAAATCACAAATTTCAAAAACGTTTAAACGTGCTTCGTTTTAGGGTTACAACCGTGACTGCCCCCAACGCGTAACGTCATATTCTGTCAAAAATAAAACAAAAAACATAATTAATTCCAGAGAAACGTCCGTTCTTCAAACCCTTCCTACTCTGAAAGGCGACGCTACTTTGTAGAACATCAGACCAATATCACATCCTAAAGAATCACAAAAAGATATTTTAACGAGAACTACCAATACACATCAACCAGTAGTAATATTCATATAAAAGAAACACGATGACAACGAGACGCGTAACCAAAAGCCAGAATTATTTTCTTATGTATGTTTAATCATTTTTTACAAATGTTTTTTATGCGGTTAGATGTCTTTCTCTCGGTCTTCTTCTTCTTCGTTTTATATAGACATGACTCTGTCTGTTTTGCAATGTGCCTGCAGTAAGTTGCCATTCCATCGTTTCGTGGTCTTCCTACTAATCGTCTTCCTATTTGGGGAACCGTCTCTTGCCGTCTTTACTACTCTGTTTTATGTCATCCGGCTTATATGATCGTTCCATTCTACTCTTCTATTTTAACCCAGTTTTTGATGTTCTCCACCTTGCATCTATGTCGTTTATCTGTACTTCTAGCTCTGTCACGTAGTGTCTTACCATCAATGTTCCTAAGTGTTTTTTCTCTGCTGTTTCTAACACGCTTTTTGTCGTCTCTGTGTCAGGTCTTGTTTCTGCCGCGTATATCATTATTGGTCTGATAACTGTTTTGTAAATTCGCCTTTCGTTTCTTTTCCGATCTTTTTATTTCTCTATATTCTTTCATTAGGCAGCATGTGGCTCTGTTTGCACTATTCACTTGATCTTTAACTTCGATTTCGTTGCTAGATAATGTGATGCCTAGATATCTAAACTCCACCACTAAGTGATGGACAATTCATAATAATGGATAATAGAACAAGTCTTCTTCTATTATCTCTGACCTTCCAGCTCCAATTTACATCTTAGTAAATTTTCTGTTGTAACCATGCATTTGGTCTTTGTTGATAAATTGATGCAGCATACTTGTAAATCATCTTCAGTTTGAGCGAGTAGCACTGCGTCGTCTGTATAGCAGATTATTTTAAGTTGTTTTTCTTCCATTTGGCATCCTTTTTTTGTTCTTACTTTTTTTATTATTTCATTCATAATCAGGTTGAACAGTAGAGGACTTAGTAAATCTCTCTGTCTTATCATATTTCCAGCTTCAATAGAGTTGGTTAGTTGTTCTTCTATTTCTACTTTTATTGTGTTGTTTTGGTAGATATTTTCGATCGTTTTGATTATTCCTAGGAGTATTTCTCTTGCATACAGTAAGTGGATAACGTCTTTTAATTTGACCCAGTCAAATGCCTTTGTAAGGTCGACAAAACATAAATATGCCGGTTTGTTGTATTCTAATGATTTCTCTTGCACTTGCCTCATTATAAATATAGCGTCGTTGCATTATCTTCCCGACCTAAAACCTTGTTGTTCTTCTGCTATTGTTATAATTTCATTCAATTTATTTGTTATCACTTTGGTTGTTAATTTGAGTGTTGTGTTTAATAAATTAATTCCTCTGTAATTTTCCGGATTCGATTAGACGTCAAAATAAATGTAAATTTTTAAAAATCGATACAATATAATGTATATGCATTAATGTATTTAAGTTACCTTCAGCTGTTGAAATTTTAACAGAAGCGCAAGTACTGCTTCTAAACCTTTAAAAATAATTATTGACCAATTGATTTTCTGATAATATCGAGACTTGTGATAACATAAATTATTAACTAAAATTGACCTTTTCAAAAATATAATTAGAGATTAACAAATTCTAATTAGAGAGTAAACACTTTTTCTTCTTTTACAGATACGCAAGAAGAAAATATCAACTTTAGAATTAACATTGAACAAATATTTCCTTATACATATAACCTTTTTATTATTAAAATCGCAATGTCTTCAAACATAATAAACCCTGCACACAAAACTTTACCAGTGCAAAACAGTCAAATTGTAAAATTAATTATATCATAATATATCAATTATAAACATATTTGTATTGATTGTTTCAAAACATACTTATTGTGTTGCTCGTATAAAAAAAAATCGGAATTATTCTAGACCCCAAATTTTATATTTATTTTCACTACCAAATATTACTGTTTTATAGGTGTGTAATCATTAGAGATGAGGTTATACTATCAGGTTATACATCTGTCATGTAGTTAAAATATTAACTACTTGTAAACTATTTTATTCCAAAATTGCTCGAAAAATTTAGAACTTAATTACAACATTACAAAAAAAGTAATTACAAGACTTTACTAGTAGAAAGTTTCAAAAAGCTATTAATGATATTAGCGTACAGTTCCTCAAAAACTCTAAAATGAATATTTAATATTATACCACTACCTTTTAAAATATTTGTGGGAATAGATTACCTGATACCATTAACTCTTTTGATTACATACAGTCTCTTTCTGAATATTAAAAGTTGAAGAACGAAAAAGCTATCTTCCAATAACAGAAATTTCTAGACAAGTTTTCCCCCTGACGTTATTTCCGGCGTATAAAGTTTTCAGGAGTGTTTCAAGATATTTAGAATATAAAGTATCCTTATCGAGTGGCCTCTAGATGCCTACTTGGAAGAAGGGGTGAATTTATAATGCGTGTATTATGAACAACTCCGAAAGTATACTTTCAGCAACTTGACTTTCTCGACAATTTTGTAATTTTGCATATTTTAGAGCCGCAGACCAAATTTCCTCTCCTTTTCTGTTATACTATAGCAAGATTATCTAACTTAAAGAGGTGAAATTGTTTGATGGTAATATAATTTTCATTAAATTATAAAACTTGGGTAAATTTTATGTGAAGGCGTTAGGAGATAGACTTTAAGTATGGTTGCGAAAAAGAATGTTTCTTTTGCAAGAAATTAAAAAAAATAGAAACTACTTGTTAAATTGTGTTTTAATAAAAAAATTAAAATAAGGTAAAATTTTAAAAATATAATATTAAAATAGTAAAAATTTACATGAGGTTATTAGTATTTATCGAAAAAAAACAGAAGTTTAACAAGAAAATATTAGGACACACCATGTCATACGTTTTGATTCTAAGTTTATTTTGATGATGATTAATTTCTTAAAAATGAAGTTTTTATTTCAAGACCGAAATGTTTATATTCGGGGAACACTCTATTATTTGCAAATTACATATCCTTCTGTTCATGCACTTCATATATGTGAATTGTGCCAGTGTCGCAATAAATGGGTTAAAATTAATTAGTTAAATTTTAATATATCATATTGACAAGATCTCCATACCTGTTTTATTATTAATACAGGTTGATTGTTTTTTAATATCATTTATAAATCATTACCAATAATATATTTAACTGTTACTTGATTCTTCCAAACATCTGTCCATTTTTAAAATTTAAAAAATAGATCCAAAGAGTATTAACCCATTATGACTTAGTGTTACTTTTATGTAACACTTGCAGATGTACTTACAGAAAACTGTACATGAAATTTCAGTTTGGCTATAATCACGTAGATGGCAGTGTAAGGCATTGAAAACAAACATAAAAAGCATTATGTGCAAAACCACACAATTAGTTGTTTTAGTTAGTGAGTAACTCAGTTAGTAAGTAATTGAGACTGATGCAGTCTGAATCAGATATAATGTATCAACTATCATGGAGCATAACATTCGTTTTGAGTAAGTGTTACAAAAGTCTTTTTGTAACACTTACTTAAAACGAGTACTCATTTTTAGAGTATTAGAGTATTTTTACAAGAACACTATTAAATAATGCGTTTTTGTTGTTGTCTGTAAAAATTTATAAAATACTTTGTGCATGTTTAATAAAAACAGCTTTGAATTGTAGAGTTACATATCTGTAACGCTAGGCTATCTAGAGTACGTGTCCTTTTCAACCTTGAAAAGGTAATATTACTCTTTATTTCTTTCTAGACTAGGTTTAACCCTACAAGAAGTAATATAATTAGCATGTATAGATGATGCAAATAAAATCTACAGTGATCCTCCGGATACCAGTGAATTAACGTATGAGAATCTGGAAATAAGGATGAGAGAGGAACTTTAGACAATCTAACTGGCCCTCAACTTATGTCCAAAGTGAAAATTCGATTTAAAAATATAGAGATGGTGATAATGACGAAGCTCTTTCAGATGATGAATCCAAATAAAATACAGACGGATAAACTACAGAAAATGATAATTTTGAAAAGCTGTAAGAGAGGGACGATATCCCAACAATTGTTAAGCCTAACAGTAAAATCAACACTCGAACGAGAATTTTGATTTAGTTCGGTCACATGAACGACCTTTTATTGTATAAAGTAATAAAAAAAAAGATATCGAAGATCCTGTTGCTCTGTCCAAAAAAATGTTAGATAATAATATTATCCAGATGTTAGTAACAGAAACCAGAAGGTATTTGTATTTTTATAAACTTTCCAGATCCTCAAATTACAACAAAAGAAATTCGGTGTTTCATTGCCATTCTAATCGTGAGTGGATATGACCGCAAACCTAGCAAGCGACATTTTTGGGACATCTAGCCTAACAAGCCAAATAAAGCAGTTTATATTGCCATCAAGCGGGAAAGGTTCGCTCAGATAATGCGACTGATACACTGCTTGCAAACATGGTAAAAAATTATTTTCATAAACTGATGAGTCTTATGATGAGTCAATGATTCGATACTTTGGAAATTTATAAGAGCGAACCCAATTAGATTTGGCTTCAAGATAAGGGCGCTTACTTCCTACAATGAATATCATCTAACTCATGAATTTTACCAAGGTAAATAAAAAGATATACACACCACAGTTAAGGAAACCTTTGGATAACCTACCATCCGCTGATAAAAATGCTGGAGCAGATACCACATAAAGAATATCCTTATCATTTCTATGTGGATGATCTTTTCACTAATATAAACGTATTTAAATACATAAAATTAAAAGGATAAACGGGAACCTTTAGTGATGACAGAATTCCTAAAACTTGTTCACTACCGACAAAAAAATAATTGAAAAATTTGGACCGCGGTAGTCTTGCTACATCTTATGGATGCTACGCCTGTTGGAACTGTGTATAGATATAGCAAAAAAGAAAAAAAATATGTACATATTCGAAGACCGGAAATCATTGCCATGTATAACAATAATATGGAAGGAATGGGTTTAATGGACCAAAACATATATACATATAGAATTGGAATCCGTTCAAAGAAGTGGTGGTAGTGTTTCTTCACATGGCTTATTTATGCAAGTATTAGTAACAGCTAGATACTCTACAAGAATCACTACCCCTAGATTTCCCAATTAGATTTTAAAAATATTGCTCAGTCATTTCGTAAAAAATATACAAATGCTCCAACGCATGGAGGAAGACCCAGTTCTTCAATATTTAGTGTCTCGTTTATTAGAATCTCAGACAATCTAAGGTACAATGTAAACAATTACCTTTTAATAATTATACCTAACAACAAAAGACGTCGCTGTGCACCAATTGAGATATCGGGCTGTGTATTGACTGCAATTATTATACTTTTCATATGAAGACATTCTAGTTATGGTACCGTAAGGACTTAGCGCTACATTTATGTAGCTTTAAAAATATATTAGTTTCTTTAACAAATTACAAAAAAAAAAAAAAAAAAAACGATAACTCGAGTCATAATGGGTTAACAAATGACTGCAATGTTAACTTTCACAGGATACTGCAATTTTGCTACTTTGTAACAGGTTTTTTACATTAATATTATGTCTGCAATTATATGTTATAATAATATTAATACAATATGAATCTACGGATTTAGACAATTTAAAGATAACTGCTCCAATATTTTTATTTCCAATTTTCTATTGCCAGTACGTAGTCGTTCATGCACTTGATTTTAGAAAGTTTAGTTATTTTTTATGGCATCACCTCTTATTCTTATACCTTGTTTTGTAAAATTGTACAATTCTTGTCAATGATTCCATACATATATTTTACAATTTGGTTGGATTTAAGGTTTAAATTAAGACGGATTAGAAGTAATTATGGTTAATTCATTATCTAACCAAACCAACGTACCAAAGTTACACCAGTGGTATTACTTAATGTTTGATTCTACTTATTGTTTGTTTTGAGGTTTCCGCGGGAGCTATATGTGCTGCCACTATTTTTCCGGGTTTGACTCCGCGTTGTAAAATGCTGGTTTTCTTGAAAACCATTGTTTTGACGACGTTTCGGCAAGGTCTCACTTGCCATTCTCAAGCCTGGTGGATCTACTTCTCGTCGTTACTCGATTAGTACTCGACCAGTCAAAACTTTGGACACTTATTTGCTAATTTCTTAAAAATACCCTCATATAAATATATTTGTATACTATTCTCTAGTCTATAACCTATAAATTATTTCTTTAATCACTATTTGAGTTTATTAATTAAAACTCGTGGTTATCGTAGCACCCAACACCTTAGGGTAGAAGGGTTATTGATTATATATATATATATATATATATATATATATATATATATATATACATATATATATATATAATTAAATCTCGTAGTTATTATGCTAATTTCTTCTATATTTATTATTATCTCTCTCTCCCTCTCTCTCTCTCTCTCTCTCTCTATATATATATATATATATATATATATATATATATATATATATATATATATATATATATATATATAATTTGTTGTACTTATTTGAAATGTTGTATTTTTAAAAAGTGTCCCGATCTTATATAGGCCAAACAAATCGTTTAATCCAAAATAGGATTTATGAAAATTCTATTTCTGTTCGCAATTCCGATTCAATTTCAGCTCCAGCTTAACCTCATCGACATAGATGTTACCAAATTAATTTTGAAAACTCCAGAACCATAGCCCCGTCCACTTCTATAAACCAAGAATTTACTGTGAAGCCATAGAAATTGAAAAAAATCTAAATTGTCTCAATAGAATAGATGGCGTCATCCGGTTAGCTTCGACATGGAGACTTCTCATAAAGAAAATGTAGTCTGTTCCACTCCCCAATCATAATCCATCTGTCTAAAATGTTCACCTTAACGTTACCCCCACGCCAACTAACACACAAAGCAGGTCACCATCGAAGGTATAAATGAACTGTACTCGTGTCTGAAGATTCGGGAGACAGACCTAGGAGGCCCTCAAGAAGACATCAGAGTGGATGTCGAAAACTCAACGCAGATACAATCGACGCGGTTTAAGCCGGAAGCCTGTTGAGGTTAATATTAATTCTTGTAATAGTACTAATCTTACCTGTAGGTTAAATTGTACTAACCGTGGGCATCTTTTAAAAAATATATATAATATTGTTATATTACGTTAAAATATTATATAAGTATGGTCCTGTTTTTATCGCATACCTACTACATTAATACATTTGTTATATTATAAACATATTTATTATGTATTTGTAATAGAATATATTATAATAAACAAATAATCCAATATTCATTATTAATGTAATAAATCTAATTATTCAGAAACGTTAATGATTGAGTACATGGTAGTTCGAAAATGAAATATGTATTTTCGAAAATGACATATTACCTATCTGCCAATAACTAATAATGTTTGATGGGAATTAGAAATATATTACAGAACACAAATCTGCGACAAATATGAACGATTAATTAATCTGTTACTAATTAATTTTGCAATTAGTTGTCATTCAAGTCGTTTAGAAAGTAAGAAAACAAACAGTAAATATGTTTTATGTATATGTATGCTAACTAATTCATAAGAAAGCACAATACAAATGTTAAGCAAAAAATTGTTGATAAAACGCCGACGATATAGTGCTGTTGATACCTGAAAATGTCTAAAGAAGTTCAAACATTGTAATAAAGTAGAGAAATAACTTGCAACAATAACAACTTAATCTGCAATAGACTTGCAGTCTAATGCAGATGCATAAAAAACAAAAACCATTAATTTTAAAAAATAATACACCAGTTATAAATAACTTATATCTATTTATATTTGGTAGTTCAACTAGCTCGTCAGCTGTTTTTTTTTACAAAATATGTGTTTTTCCGTCTAAGACATCAAGATAACTTTATTCTACTATTCTAATTAATATTGATGGGTGCAAAATTATTGCTTTAATACCAGAGTCAACTAGGTAAGGTACTTCATTTTTGTCAGTAGACCAGTAAATGGGTCCGCCTGTTAAGCAATTAGATTTATATAATAGTAATATACACTGGTTTGCCTTTTGGTGCAATCAGTCTTGATCATCCCCAGTCAGTTTGTTTGGAAGCGTAGGGGCCATCAGCTAAAATTCTATTGCCCAAGGTGTCAAAATGTCTCATAAACATTTTTTGTTTTGATTACATGCTTTGTTGGAAGTATACTGCGGATATTATTAGCGATCCTATCTTCCACAGTGAAGCTAGTTGTTTCATTTTTTATAATTTTTTAGTTCATAGTATTTGGTTGTTTTTGTATAAGACAGCTTTTTCATCGTAAGCGATTGTATCAAGATGGCAAGTTTAATAAATGTATAATAAGTTAGTCAAAAATTAAAAAGTTATGGGCATCAATAAAGGATTTTATATTTTTTTATCCATATTTACATAATTATATTTTGAAATTCACCTAAATAAAAGTTCTGATGAATCCTGTGCATTTCAATAACTACAAACTGCCATACTATATTGCTCCTTATAGTGGTTAAAAGGACACAAAATAGCTAAAGGATTCTGAAAGGGTCTGAAATAACTAACAGCTGACGAGAAAATAAAAGACAATACTCATTTAGTAACAGACGAGGCAAAGAAACATGAAATTATTGCAAATAAACTCATGTATTACAAAAAAGAAACAAATAAGAGCAAACAAGGAAACAAAAATTAAAAAAAGGAAACGAAAAAATAAAAAGGAGATAAATACAAGCACTTTAAATATTATTATAATGTTCTCTAAAGGAAAAATGTTAAAAATGATTAAAGGACTCAAAAAGTATAAAACAGGTAATGCAGTACTGCAAAAATATCAAAAAGGAGTGGGATTTTTGAAATTAGTACACCCATAAAAGAAAGTCGTTGCTTGAAAGAATTGAGTATGTTGTAATGATATAATTTGCCTATAATATTGGGTATCATTTCATCTTCAGGTGCCATTTCAGCTACGGAGGTTGGAAATCATCATAGCTATTTTAATTTTTAAGTCAGTAGCTCTATATAATTGTTTTAAGCTGCATCCAAACCAGTCTCTCAGGTTCTTAAGTCATGAAATTGGTCTTCTTCCGATGCTTCTTCTTTCATCTAATTTTCCTTGCATTATGAGTCACAGGCTGCCATACTTCTCGCATTGTATCACAATTCTGGGATACTGCAGCTTTCTTTCTTTAATTGTGAGTTGTTCATTGTTCGTAACTCTATCTACCCAGAAAACCCTAATAATTCTTCTGTAGGTCCACATTTTAAAAGCGTTGAATTTTGCGTAACATTACGCAACATATACGTAACATTTTGTTAGGCGTACTTTGAGAACTAATGTTAAATCTTTACCACATTGGACCATTTTCGTTTTCATAAAATTAGAACGTGCTTTTTTTATTCTGACTTTGATTTCTGCAGTGTAGTTATTATTTGCTGTTATAAGTGTTCCTAGGTAGATGTACCTTTTTACTCTTTCAATCTGCTGGTCCTATACTATCAAGATTTCGTTAGTATTATGGTTGTTTTTACCAATAATTTTCATAAACTTCGTCTTTTTGATAGTGAGCGAGAGTCCGTACTCCCTACTACACAATACTATTTTACTTATTAATCTTTCTAGGTCTTGTTAACTATCGGTGATTATTACTGTAAATGTGTAATAAATATTTGCCATCTAAAACTCAGGACATGGTTGTATTCACTTTCAGGCATAACTAATCTTAGGAAAGCCATTTTTGAGACGAAGTTTATACCCATCTGATGTAGTTCTTGTTCAATTAACGAGTTTGGAACAGTATAACAAGCATTTGATTTGACTAGTCTTTGAGCTGGAGAGATAAGTCTTTTTTTTCTACTTAAGTTTTTTTTTATATTAACATATTTGTGGGAATGCAGTAGTGAATCAACTGAATATAGACATATTCTGTTGTTGGCAATTCTGGAAGCGAAGGATACGTTACGTGGACCAACTAGTGAACCAACAACTACTGGCGATGATATAGTCATGACCTTTAGTTCCTTCAATACTGGAAAGTACTATAGCTTGGTTTTTTGTTGGGTCTTTAAAGGTGTTGACAACACTGGAATATGAGACGTGAGATGAAGTGTGAGTAGTATTCATAGTTTTATTCGAATTCATGGTTGATTAATTTTAAGTCCGGACAAAACTGGTTTCTTTTTCTTCGGGTTATATTAATATTGATATAGATACTATAAAGTGATTTGTGGTACTCACGTAAACGTTTACTCGATTGACTTGAAGGTAGCACTATAACTATGTGTAGAAAGTAACAAAAATAATTTCTAATTTTGGTTTTATCATTTAAAAACTCATATTTTTCAGAACGGTTTGCAACGTGATTTATTTTATCAGTGTCAGGATCGTACTCAATTTTTAATTCTATTATTATACCATGAAAGTATTTTTTACAAATATAAAAGCTTTAATTATATTTTAAAATTGTATTATTGGCACGTTAGTTTAGATATTAACTTAAATATGCGGTGATATCTCATTTTTTTTAATGTTTATTATTTGGATTTGCTTCGGCAACAACAAGCGTTTTGTAAACTCACTAATAATGTTTCTATCTATTTTATTCATCCTCAAATCTTTTTGCACACAGCATATTTGCTCTAAACCGATGGATCGTGACAGTTCTTGATTGATTTACTTCATGAATGTCTTTCGCCTAAACTCCATATACACCTCAGTCAAATCGATTTAGAAATAATTCACATGAATTTCAGTTTCACTGGCAGCAATCATAATATATCAAATAAAATGAAATCCCAGAAGCTCGGGAATTTCACTGGAAATCTTGATTGCGAAACTTATGTATATTTAAACACTTCAAAGCCAGAATATTTGACTGTCAAAATAAAATTAAGTTTGCCTAAATATAATGTAAAATATAAATTATTTTGATTTTCCCGTTTTGACTAATTGAAATAGCAGCGTCGGGTTGTTAAATTCTAATTGGATAAATTAAATATTATTTTGAATCATGTATCTAAGGAATTGTACTATTTTAAAATAGTTTTGCAAGCTTTACATCAACAGTTAGAGGTATCGACTAACGTTTTGGAATTTGTATATATTTAAAACTATTCTTTGATCTAAAACGTATTTAAAATTTTTTAACAAATAAAATATATATGTTACTTTTCTCTTTACAGAGCAAAACTTATACGAAAAAGTGTAAATTTATTTATTTACGTTACAATTACAAATTTATATATTAATATAGTGTGTTAATAAATTCTAGCATGTCGATATCATCTAAATGTTTAAATCTGGTACCTACATTTGCTTCTGTTAAATATGTCTCTGAAATAAATAATTTTGTTTATATTTATCCATGCTTTAACCACAAAAGATCAATGGCGTAGGGAATATTTTTTAAAGTAAAAGTACAACTTATTAAACACACTTCAGGAGTATAAGTATAATAACATTTTTTTATATCAGTTCCGTCACTTACATTGCTTTTAGGTTGTCTTGCAATTTATCATCAAGTCATTCTACACTGTAGGAAAGACATTCCAGTAAATAATAGCTATCACTGAGCAATAAGTATATGTTTATGGGCGATAGCGGTAGTATGGCTTATTCTCAGACAAGAAAAATCTACATTTACAGAATTTAAGGAATCCGTAATATTGAAATTAATGAAATGAAATTTATTGCATTTAGAGTAGCAGTTAATTTTGTTACATTTAAAATAAATGCTGCTCCCACTTCCTCTTTAGTTTTCGAGGCATCAGTATATATTATAACATCATAGTTACTATATCTCTTGGATTATCGGAGAACATATCAACATGATGTTGATAATGTAAATGTTGATATGTAATCTACAAAGTATTTGATATTATCAGATGAAATGGAAACAGTCCAAGGAGGACCTGTGATGACGTTTGGTAAACAAAAGTTGCTTGGACATTTGAATTCAAGTTCATTGGAAAATCTATTGTCCCTTTAATAATTTAATTAATTTAATTAATTAATTTAATTAATTTAACATGTCTTGCTCTTGTTTAACACGATCTGCATTTACATAGGAGTTAACAAGATTTATAGGATTCGTGTATATTGGGGCTGCATTTTTTAACGTTTAATTTCCTTTGAAACTTTAAAGACACTTTCCCAGATTTACAATATAAAAGTTTTGATAGGACTAACATAAGAGGCAACTAAAATGATTAGCAGAGCATTATTTGTTTGTGTTAAATATCTTTATTAATTTATCGAAATAATTTAACAAGTTTTCTTGTTACAAGACATATGTTTTTTTTGAATTTATTTGTTAGATAGGGTCCAATTTAACATGTAAATTAAAATTTCTAGAAAAGTTTTACTGTATCACCTGTTGTTCCCCCTTGATTAAGTGTGAGAATATTGCTATATCTCCTAAACGTATTATATCCAAAAGTGATGTCACAAATTATTTAATACCTTCTTGACCACATGCCGCGGTTTTATAAATTTTACATTCTAAACTAATAAGATAACCTAGAGTTAAACTGTTTGTCGCAAATTCACTTTATTCTGAGATTTTTATTTATTTTCTAAAAACCACTTTAATTGTAAGATAGCATTTTTTCAAGTACTTAATACATAATGCAAGTGGGGAAGATAGGTCTATATGAATGTGGCAAGGATTTTGGTCGGCTCTGCTTATCGATCAAAAGGACAATATTTGAGCTCCAAATTTTTAGAAACTTACAATGTCTCCATGTTGGATTGTAGATATCTAGTAAATGTTTATTTACAGATACAGAAAATTTTTGAAGACATACTATAGAGCTCTTAGCATATTCAAGACAACAGTTTTTGTATTATTAAGTCAGTATTCTAATTCGTCGATCGTTATAAGATAATTTAAGAGGCAAAGGTCATCATTCGATACATTAGTACTTTCAGATTTAGCCTTTTCTTTATAGGTCAAGAAATATGGAAGAAGAAAACTGTCACTAGAAAATCTGTCAAAAATTATTAGCTGTCATATGGTGTATGTCTATAGGTGAAGTGTACATTTTCTGATTTTTTTCTAAAAAGTTTATCTGGTTTTGAGTATTTTTTCACAAAATTCTTTCGAATCTAACGCCACACTTTATTAAGTGGTGTGTATATGGATCTAAATGAGAAATAACTTTTTTTCATGATTTGCCTTTTATGGTTTAGTACAAATCTTGAACATATTGCCTGTGTGAGTCCATTTCAAATGGGTAAACGAAATAAGAATAAAACTTGTTCATAATATATTTAATTCTACCACGAACGACCAGTTTCGTATATTATAATTTGCTATACATCTTCAAGTCTTAAGGAACATGGTAAACTAAATGCTGAAATTACAAAAACCCACATTAGGGGGCTATCTGATAAAGAAATATAGCTATTATGCCAATATTATATGTTTTTGATTATTAAATATTACTCAAATTGATTAAAGCAGACAAAATAAAATTAAGTGGCACAAAATAATCTAGTCAATTAAAATCAAATAAGTAAATAACCAATAAATCTACTTACATGGTGTTGCAGGAATAATTATTAAGTGATTTAGGAAACATACTTCAAACTATCCGGTGATGGATGATCATTTGTTTTATTGTAACTGTTTAACAATTGAAGGGAAAGTTCTCGAGGTGACAGATACTAAAAAATAAACTAGGAAGTAGTTATTGTGTAATTCATCATCATCATCATCATTTGGCTCTACAACTCTAGGTGAGTCTTGGCCGCGTTTACTATTTTCCTCCATTGTTGTCGGTCCTGAGCAGCTATTTCCAATTGCTACACTCCCATTTTACGTAGATCACTGACCACTGCGTCCTTCCATCTCTTTCTTGGGTGGCCAACTGACCTTCTGCCATCGGGCCTTTCCCAGAATGTGGTGTTCCGAAGTCTTTCATTATTTGACCTTAGGACGTGGCCCGCCCATCTTATTCGGTTTGCTTTAATGTAACGGACTATGTTTTTATCTCCATATATTGACTGGAGTTCATTATTGTGTCTTCTTCTCCACTCTCCTGTCGTTTCTTCTCTACAGGGCCCATAGATAGTCCGCAGTATCTTTCTTTCAAGAACCAGTAATTTTATCGTTTCCCGCTGGTTCAGCGTCCATGTCTCGCTTCCATACGTTATTGTGTGTCGAATTATTGTCTTGTATACTCTTATTTTTGCTGATCTTGAGAGTATTTTTGATTTAAGGATGGTCATTAAAGAGTAATATGTCCTGTTTCCTGCTATTATCCTGGCTGCCACCTCATTTTCATATTTGTTTTCAGATGTTATGATCGCTCCCAGATACTTAAACTCTTTTAAGTTATATTCGTTAATTGTTACGTTTTGCCTAACCTTTGGTCTTGGGTTCTTCGTAACTACCATGTACTTGGTGTTATCCCCGTTTACCAATTTCCTTGGCTCCGGTCTCGCATAGGGTGAAAACTTCTTTTGCATGGTGGATTGTGCTATTGTGTCCACTTCATCCGCAATGGCCAATAGTATTTTTGATCCTTGTGCGGCAAATCCGTTTGTCAATTGTGGCTGAGCTTTCCTTACTGCATGTTCCAGTGCGAAGTTAAACAGCATATTGTCAAATTGTTGGTTGAAATTAATGTGATATTTTATATTATTTTAAAGTTATTTATATTTATTCAATGGGAAATGTGTGTTAATTTATTAAATTATTTATTAAAAACAGACAAATATATGATAATAAACGAAGGTAGATGTATAATTTGTGGGTGTGCAATAACTCTAGCTTGTATTTATCAAATTATGATAAATTGATTTGGTCTCTATTAGGCCAAAAAGTTTGTGATGTCAAAATAAATTTAAATTAAAATTTAAAACACTTAAAGGCACTTAGGGACAAAGAGAACACATTTAAAAAGACACCACGGACATTTAATTTAAAAGGGGGCACTTAGTGATACTACATCCCTTCTCGGAGAGGAACTGGTAAAAAGGCTAGTTTTTTGTTGTCTAACAGATTTTAAAGAGGTAAAATTTGACAAGCAATTGCAGGTCTTCTTTTTTTATTTATTAGTTTTGTAAATAATGTTAAACAATTTTATGATTTAAAGTAAAACAAATAACTGAAATAGTGATTAAATATTTAAATATATAGTTATAATCTAATATCAATAATATTCGCATAATTGATGGATTCGACCGTTACTTGATGGAAATTCATTTTATGTAACAATAAAACACTAAAAACTTTGTTTTCAAACTTCCTCAAAATTTATTTTAACTATTATCACTACAGCTGTTTCGGCTGATTGCCTTTCTCAAGTGATCTATTTTTGGGATGCGTTTACAATTTATAGTCTCTAATAAAATAGGTTGAGGAGGGGAGAACTGTTTGTCTTAAGTTGGTCATTCAGAATTATATCTGTGTTTTTTAATTTATTGATTTCCATAGATTCTAACAAAGATAGCTTAAGGCCTTTATTTTGAATGTGAAGAATTTTAAATTTGTCATTAAAAGAATGATTATGATCTAGAAGGTGAAGTGCGTATGTCGAATCTGTTTTCCTATTATTGAAAGCCCTTTTATGTTGTGCTATTCGTGCTATAAGTTTCTACCAGTTTGACCGATGTAAGTTTTTTTTATTTTGGTTCTTGCTATTTTTAATATATTTGCCTAGGTTGTTATTTGTGCGGAAAGCTGGTGTTATTCCTTTCTTTTTTATGTGTTTGGCTATTTTTGTTGTTATTTTGCCAGTATATGTAATCGAGCAGAAGGTACTGGGTTTTTTCTCTGGTGGTGGAAATACTAATTTCAGGGCTTTCTTGTGTAGTTTTTGATTTAACATTTTATTAATTGTTTGTTCGTTGTATCCGTTGTTTACTGCTGTTTGCTTAATTATATTTAATTCTGTCTCAAAGTTGTATTTTGGCATCGGAATTTCTGTTAATACTATGATAAGCTGCCAGCTTGTGTTGTGTTGGATGGGATGATGAATTGTGTATAGTCGTGTCAGTATGTGTAGGTTTATGAAATATGGATAAGTCATGTTTTTTTTAAGTCTAATACTTTTTATATCTAAAAAAATTATGGATTAATTTTGTTCTGTTTCTATTGTAAATTCAATATGACTATGAAGTGAATTAATATCAGGAACTAACAGGCAACTCGACCAATTTTTATCGTATATTAAATGATTAGCTAAATTTAGATTATTGCTTTATTTGTTACTAGCTAAATGATCATTGGTTAATTCATAGTTTAGGACAACATGGATTGACTTTTGAGAGACTGAAATAGGCGAGGTAAAGACGATTAGCTGCTATGGGTGACTGAGGTATTATTTTTTTATTATTTAAATTTTCTTTAGTAGTCTTATCGTTACGCATTGGTTTGTACACTATGTTTGTGTGCAACAACTCTTTTATGTAGGTATAGGCGTGTTTGCCCAATATATGTTTAATTACAGTCTTTACAATTTATGTTATAACTAACGTTTGATTTATAACCTTTATCAACCTTGGGTTTAAATTTGAAAAATATTTTCCAGATGTTTTTGATGACGTATGTCCAACATTAATATTATACTTTGCCAACATTTTTGACATTTACTCAGAAAATTCATTAATTCATTATTGTAATTATTGGTTTGGTATTTTAGTTAGATACATTTCTGATATCTTTAAAAATCTTTATTGATTTAAAAATCAGTGGCGAAAAATTATCCATTTTGATGTATTAATATCATTAAATAATTATAATACCTAAATACAGTCTTGTCTCTGTAATATCAGAAACTAGAAATTGATCCTAGATAAGTGGACAGTCTTTGTGGGTTATGGAACCCAATTAGTGACTTTATTTAAATAAAAATTAAACTCACAGTTAATTTTAAGTTCCTCACTAACACTACTTATAATAGAAATATAGAACTAGTTTTAAAATATTATATCAACACTTTTAAGAGCGAGTTTTTACAGTGCTTGCTCTTTTTTCATCCATTGTCACTTCCTTGAGAAGTGTGATTTACTAAACACGTTTAATTATGCAAAACTGAAGTGCACGCACTGCTTAAATTTATTAAAAAAAAATGCATACAAAAGCAAGCAGAAAATAAATGAAAAATAAAAATAACTAAAATAAAAAAATAGTTACCCTTATATTATAATAAATATGCTTTGTGTAAAATACGATATACGGTATATAAAATAATTCTGAAAACATGACAAAGATAATAGATTAAAACATTGGTAAAAGTTTAAATCTCAACTAATTTCAGCCGTCCAACTAACAAGTATAAGAATTAATTTTGTGTACAGCCACTACTCTATAAACGCTTTTTTGCACAGTGTTATGTTAAAAACCTTAATGTTTTTCTAGCTCATAGAAGAAGAATAATTAATTAGCCCCAGAAGAATTAATCATACTGGATCGGTACCTATCTGACCCCCAGGTTTTTTCCTTCACCCCTTCACTACGTCTGACATACGCAGCGAAGGCTTATGAACTTTACGTCGGGCGATTTGGGCAATAAACAACATCCTCCGTATCTACATGGTTGTGGTTAGGCCACCTAAAATCAAGGGGTAGCTATAAGCTTTTCTACCTAGTTACTTTACTGAATTTACTTTGGCGTTAGCATTACTTTGGACCTGATGTCCCTAAGAAAATGTGTGCCCAGCACGAAGAGGCACCAACACAGGAAAAGTGTGTGTTCGGTCACTCAGCTGCCGATTTGGCAAAATTTAATTTGTTCTCCTCGCCAGCTAAGCACCCGACTGATCTGGCCACCGAGTTCATGCTTGTCGCACATGGCCTCGATGCTTAGGAGTCGCGCTGCTGGTCTCCCAAATAGACCTGCCTTAAGGGCCAAAATCTTGGCTATACAACGAGAACTTAAGGTTCTCTTTGTATTTTTGCATTGTGTGAATGTGTGTGTCGCAATGAGGTCAGTATCGCGCCTCTATTGGTGGGTAGAAGACCCTTAAACTATGAATAGGTACTAAACTATTCCTTGCCACTATAATTCGTTCGCGGTGTTAGAAGGTATTTTCGCCCGGTTTTTAATACTAATACTAAGCCTAAATCCAAATATTTTTTTGGTGAGCAAGGCCTGGTGTCTGGAACTCTAAAATGCCAAGACCCCAGTTTTATTTTTTTCCCTACTTCTAACCCGCGTTGCCTTTAGACTAATCTGTGCCTATCTGAAACTTTGTGATTTTATGCTACTGGGACATATCCAGCTATCTGGTGTTTAGGCCATCTATGTGTCGTTCTGATGTTTGCGTCATAATCTGTTAGCTCTCTCAGCTTGCTGTTGGGGTGGTTCCTTATTTCGTTAAAGATTTTATATGCCTTATCGTTCATCGTGTGAAGGATTCTTTTTTGCTTCGTATTCCTGTATAGGTATTTTAGAGGTACATATTTCGGTACTTTTAGTGCATCCCTTATTAGTTGGTTTTGTGCTACTTGCAGTTTTTTCCTGTTGGATTTACAGGTGTGCCCCATGCTGCTGATGCATAAGTTAATGTTGGAAGGATTAGGCTATTCGCTACCCTTATCTTCGTCCAGAAATTTAATTTACTTTTCCAGCCTATTAGCGAGGTAAGTTGAGTCTTTGTTAGCTTAGCTTTGTACACTATTTGCTTCACGTGTTCAGTGAATGTGAGCTTGTGATCAAGGGTCACTCCTAAGTATCTGGCTTCATTGCTTGATTGCTTCATTCTATATCTTTACTATATCTTCGTCTTAGTTCCATGTTGGGTATTTATCTCCTTTTTCTAAACATGACGGCCTGTGTTTTTTCCGGGTTAAGTGCTATTTTCCACTTTATGCAACATGCGTATAATTGGTTCAGAGATCGTTGCAAGTCTCTGGTTGTAAAGTTTATGTTCCTGTTGCTTGTTGCTAGCGCTGTGTCATCTGCGTATAAGCTAAGCAGTGTTTTGTGTGGTCATTAGGTGTGTCTGCTGTATATATGGTATATAGGTACGGAGATAACACCGCTTTCTGAGGCACACCCGCCTCCAGAGTTCCGACTGAATCTCCGGTTTGTAAGGTATGGCGCAAGGAGACATGTCATTGCCTTACTATATCCATATTGATTTATCTTTTAGAGAAGGCCTTCGTGTCAAATTCTGTCAAAAGCCTTTCTAACGTCTAGGAAAGCTGCTGCAGCGTACATTTTTTCGTTAAATTCTTTTGTGATAAATTCAGTTAGTCTAAGAACTTGTAGTTCAAATGAGTATCTGGATCTGAAACCGAACTGTGATTCTGGAATCGTGCCGATTGTTTCTGACTCTGTTTGTAGTCTTTTTAGAATTATCCTTTCGGCTATTTTGCTTAATGATGATAATAGATTTATTGGTCGGTAGTTCTGTGGAAAGCTCTCGTTTTTACCCGGTTTTTCTATCATAATTACTTCAGCTTCTTCCCACCTGTCTGGAAAGTATCTTAGTCATAGTATTCCATGTATTAGTGCAGAACTATTTAGAGCGACAGTCAACAAGGTCCGCACAGCCGTAATGATTTCGAACCTTCGATAGAAGACGGAACTTAAAAAAGAAGAAGCCGACTGTCCAATACTGTATTGTATTTATATAGGATGTGCCAATGTCCAGAAGTGGGACGGTGAAATATGTGAAAATAAGTTTTTATTATTTTTTAAAAATCTATCGAACGCCATCAAATATGACCCCCTATTATATCCACCCACTGTGGTTTCGGTAGGAGATAACTTTAAAATCTTAAATGAGAAACCCCACTTTTATTGCAGATTTGGAGCTTTTATGCAAAAATAGGCAAATTGAATTTGGAATATTTTCTCCAATTTTTGATAGATGGCGATATAGTAGAAAAATACTATTATTCCTGGTATCCTAGGAAAATTATGGAATTGTTCTATTATCTTAAGAAATACAAAAAGAAATGTTAAATAAAAACAGAAAGAAAGAAGTTTATTATTTTTTACAAATCTACCGAGCTACACCCAACACGACTCACCTCTACCATCTGTAGGTAGGGCGGCAGGCAACTTTGAAATGTTAAATAAATCCTCCAATTTTTTATTGCAGATTCAGATTCTACATCAAAAATTGTAACTGTTAAATATTTAACTGTAAAATATAGTTAGGTATTTTAACAAAATACCTAACTGTATTTTAAGTACCATAAAAGTTAGTTTCCAGACTCCTGATACCATACTTACTTCTGGCGCTGTATTTGTTTTTCTGTTATCAGGCCATCTATCACGAAGGTACAAAAACATTTGGGTTTTTTACGTAGTTTTTTTAATTTGTCATAAAAAAGGGGTGTATTTAAAATTTCAAAGTTGCCTCACCCCTAGATGATGGAGTTGGATGTCATGTTTGGTCTAATTTGATAGATTTTTAAAAAATAAATCAAAAATAAAACAAATGTTTTTTGGTTTTTCATGTATCTTTCTTATGTATGTCTTCTGATATTGTCGTTTTCATAGATTTTTTATGAGAAATCCAAATCTGCATTAAAAAATGGGGGTTTCTATTTAAGATGTGAAAGTTGCCTTCTGCGCTACCCATAGCTTATATGTCCCAGCCGGGCTGGCCAGCCCTACCGTTAGGTGTCATTCGATAGATTTTTAAAAAATATTGTAGAGTTGGCAGTCGGACGTCGACAAGTGAGGTTGTGCTTTGTGGATTGAGAACAATAGACCTATTCAACGGAGCTTATCAGCTCCCGGTGAATGTAAGCACCGAGTTTGTGTAGGCTATTGTTTAACTGAAACAAAGATAAGACTGGATGTATTGTTGTTATCTGTAAACCGTTGGAACGTTACATTTATTGGCGCGCCACGGAATGCAATAGCAGCGGTATTTTCTGCAGCAAACTACGGGTGATCTCAGTGTGCGAAGGGAATGACACTGTAAGGCTTAGATAGTTGCAGCTAAGTCGGACAGAAACGGTCCCCTCTCCTGAGATTAGAGAACTGCAAGAGGATCCCTCCCTGTAAACACAGGGAGAGAACTACCGCGAAAGGTCCCTGGGACGACACCCAGAAACCTAACTGGCAGCGGCCAGTGAGGTGGAAAAAAACAGAGTCTACTAAGTAAGATACCCTACAATCTTTTGAACTCTGTTCACCGCCGTAAGGCAACATGTCGCTAATCTCCCCAAAGAATAGTCCTGACACGCACGTGTCAGAACTGGAAAAAGAAGATGACGACCAATCCCGGTCGCCCTCCCCCCAGGTCGATAATTTATCTATAATATCAGACACTTATTCAGAAATAGACAATGAAATAACCGTACTTCGCGAGGCCGTTAGACACGCGCATAACCAAAATTAACGCTATGAACTACTCGAAATCTCCGAAGAAATGGATAACAACGACGAAGAAAAACACAGAAGCAAGAGGATACACTTCGACGACGACTCAGAACCTGAGCTTGAGGAAGCCAAAAAATACAAGGAAGCAGACATATCTAATATGGAAAAAGCAGACATGCTAGTCGCTATAAGCAAATTTAATCAAATAATAGACGTCCAGCACCGCTACTTCCGGAAAACCCAGGAAGAAATGAAGGCACAAATTTAACCCTGCTGTACCGTTCGAGTAAACTACACAAATGTACTGTTCGGGTCAATATGACCCAACTATGATTTACGCTCCCTAATAGAAATAAAATAAGCTAATGGTGCTAAACAAAACTGTATTAATAAAAAATTATAGTTAATTAAACAATAATTATATTGTTACTGTAAATTAAACCTTATTAACAAAAATAAAAAGCATTTTTTCTTTCCCAGAAAACCCTAAGAACAAATATCTACAAAATTTAATTCAGTTTACAACTGGGACAGTAATAGAAAGAATGGGTTTTACAAATATGTTTATGACATATACAACATAAAATATTAGTCTTGTTATCCCTTTTAGAGCAAAATTTACAGCGTGCTCGTTTAGCAGGCGGAGTTGGATGGTCCATAGACCGTTCACTAGAATTTCCATCTTCTCTACTCGCTTCTGCTCGTGTTCTTTTTACCAGTTCTTGTGAGTCTTTAGTTCTCGGTAAATTTTTCCTGGAAAGGATAAGTGGTTTCACCAGTGTTTTTCCCAACTCCTCAAGAAAAATTCGTCGTTTTGTAAGTTTATTGGTATTCCATTGGGGATTTATCGATGTCCATAAAACGAACCCGTTGTAGGCAGAAATGTCCAGCATATTGTAAAAAACAATCATGGGCCAGCGATTTGTCTTCCTCTTACATGTATATGTACCAACAAGCTGATCTAGAGTATCCACTGCCCCCTTACTGGAATTGTAATCTAAAATAATTTGGGGCTTCTTGTCATTTCTGTCACTAATAGCCTTTTCATGATGCAAAGTACTCATAAGAATAACATTTTTATTCTTTTTAGGAATATAGTTAACAACAGTGGTATCTTGTGTGAAGTAAAAAGACGAACTATGAACTTCTTTATTCGCAATTTGTGCTGGAAGCTCTCGTTTATTTTTTCTTATAGTCCCCAGCATTGTATTTTTTCTTTTTAGAAGAAGTTGTCCTAAATTGTACGATGTAAAAAAGTTATCACATGTAATATTGTGGCCTTTCAAATCACTACTCAAGTCGCACACCACACGCATTCCCTGATTTCGTTCTGGCGCGGCACCTGCTTCCTTTCCTGTATAGATCTGCAATTTTAGAGCATAAGAACTTTTACTGTCACATAAGGCCCAAATTTTTATGCCATATTTCGCTGGCTTGCTTGGAATGTACTGTTTAAATGGACAGCGCGGCCTCTAAAGGCAACTAATTGCTCGTCGACGGTAACATTTTCATCAGGGTTAAAAAATTTTGGTAGATTTTCAACCCATTTTTCCCAAATTTCACGTATTGCAGCAAGTTTATCAGTACGTCTCCTATCCTGTCTAGTAGTCTTGTTATCAAAACGTATTACTTGCGAAATTTTTGTAAATACTTCAAGGGACATTGTTGCTCGAAATATACTACGACCCGTTTCTTCATTCCACAAACTTTTAGTTGATTCACCATGGGACTTAAAAACTCCAGCTAACAATAACAGACCAATGTATGCTTGAAAACCAATTTTATCTAAGTCTTTCCAGTTGTTTCCAAAAACACGCTGTCCTTCCATGTTGGTCATATTTATAATTTGGTTTGCAACTATGTCAGAAAAGAGTGCGTCAAATGAATTTTTAATATCGAAAATTCGTGCATATGCGTACCTTGTAACTCCTGGAGCATTATTTATAACATTGGCCGTAGAAAAACGACCGCGTTGATAAGGAGGATCGAGCGACCATTGGATAGTATCGTCTTTTGAAGGAACCGTTACAGAAGGTTCTACAGGATGTTGTACGTAGAATGGAACACCAAAGGATTCATCACTACTTTCTTCCTCACTCTCACTACTTGTATTGTTTTCTGTTTCTGATATGCACTCATCACTCTCTGACACGTTCGCGAGCTCGCGAAGCTCATCTTCGGTTAGCGCTCTACGGTGCGACATTATCAACATGCAAACATAGACTGAAATTTGAAATATAAACGAATAAATGAATGCGCTTGGCCTTGGAATATTAGTGTTTTACCACTTGTCTATCACCCCCACTTCCTTTTACGTGACATGCCATTCTACCTGACATCGTCCAGCTACACTACACATATTTTACAAGTTCTAGCTTGTAGAAACTTGTTTTTATTTATAGACGTACCTGACTGACAAACACTATTAGAAAATATAAAATACTACCAACTAAACATACCTATACAGGTAATTTTTAACGGTTTAAATAAGTGGGTCATATTGACCCGAGCGTACCATAGGTAACAATTTAATTTTTATCAAAACAATGAGCAAGTTGATTTTTTATCTTTTATGCAATTGAAAGACCTCATATTAAGTAATAAAGTCACGAAACACCAAAACGTTACGCCGCGTAATAATTTGTAAAATAAGAAATAATTTTTTTTTTGGGTCAAATAGACCCGAACAGGACAGCAGGGTTAAGACCTTCAAAACATCATTAAAGAAAAAGACACAGAAAATAAACGTCTAACAGACAAAATCATGAACATTATAGAAAGAAACGAGATATACCAAACGTCAAAAGAAGAAAAACCGAAAAAGACGGAGATCCAACCCAAAAAACAAGACTCCAAAACACCAAAAGAACCAAAAGAAACCGGAAAAAAACAACAGCACGCTTCCGGCAAAGAAAAAATAACTACCAAAACAAAAAATAAAAAAGAAACTATAATTAATAAACAACAGAAAACAACTAATAACCATGAAGAATCTTGTAATGAAGATGACATGGACACAAACGACGCCGAATGGCGAAACAACTCTGTAGAAATTGCCGAGTGGCAAACCCATACAAACAAAAAACTAAAAACCAAAGAATTAAAGAAAATCAGTGTTGCCGAAAAGCAAACTGAAATTATCCAAAAGCGTAAAGAAAAAGAAATGACAAAAAATATCAAAAATATTCAAGAAAAAAAATCCGATAAATCGAAATCTAATACCAACAAAGCTACCGAAAACATCGAAAACAACAATAAAACAGATGTTACCACTAATCAAAATAAACCATTAAAAATTACATCGAAGCCGCCGACGATAATTCTCAAGAGCGTAGGCGAACATCAAAAAATCTTACAGAAGGCCGCAGATAAAAAAATACCATCTGTTAACAAATTTGTACGGTCAGGTAGATCTATTGTAATGCAACCCAAGGCACGTGAAGATTACTTAGGAATGTTGAAAATCCTTGAGGGCCACGTCCCCAAGGTCGAGTATGTAGCATGTCCAATAGATGGCACTAGAAGAAAACGGGTAATTGTCCGAGGGCTGGCCACTAGCACAGACCCAAAATTAATACAAAATGAGTTAAGCAATCATGGTATTGAAGTTACTAGGGTGGTAAATATGATTTCAAAGAAGGAAGGAAAGGGTGCACTTCCAATGTTTTTAGTCACCATCAACGAGGAAGATGACAAAAAAATTAAAAATGTTACGAATCTTTGCTACATGAAAATTCATGTAGAGGATGAGATAAAAAATACAAAGGAAACCATGCAGTGTTACAACTGTCAAGGCTACTATCATAGCTCCAAGGCTTGCCATTGTGAAGCTAAATGTGTGAAGTGTGGACAAGAACACTTAAGCAGTGAATGCAATATGGACACAGAAAAGTGGAACCCAAAATGTGCAAACTGCGAAGGTGCACACACAGCAAGCTATCGTGGATGCTCCAAAGCTCCAAAGAAAAAAACTGTCCCTAAAACACAACCTAGAGGCAAACCAATCAACAGCAACACACTAAATAACGGTGTAAGCTATGCACAGGCTACCAGAAACACAGCCAAGGAAGAAAATTCTACAGCTGCAACAGAAGCAGTAGCGTTAATTGCGAGTTTTGACTCCGATTTTAGCGCAAAAATGGCGCATGTCTCCGCAATGATGGAGCAACTTACACAGGTAATGATAGCAATAAGCAGCTTTGGTAAGCAATGTTAGCACACCAGTCGGAGGATCTTCGCATTGGGTCTTGGAACTCAGGTGGATTGTTCACATAAATCTTCTTGACGAATTTGCAAATTGACTAGAATTAGATATCATAGCACTTAAAGAAACCAAATTAGTGGAAAGAAAGAAGACCAAATTCCCTGGCTATGATATCTACAGGACAGATTACCGAGCAAACTCTGGAGGAACAGCCATTATAGTCAAAAAAGGAATAGAACATCAAAACATACCAACTCCAGGCGGCTTAGTCACCATGGAAGCCACGATAGTTCGTCTTATCGCTGGAAACGAGACACTAAAAATCGTCTCAGCATATGTAAGCCTAATGAGCCTATCTTTGATGAAGATCTGAATCTCATCCTGGACTCAGAAGAACCAACAATTATCATTGGAGACCTTAATGCAAGATCACCCAATTGGTACGACAGGAGAACCAACGGTAATGGAAGACGGCTCTGTGGCTATCTCGAAACAAAAAACAACACTTATGTGGTAGGACCAGTGAATCCAACTTGCTACAACGGAGTAGCTGAACCAACTCACCTCGACATTGCAATCCTACACAACGTGGGCCAACAATATGAAATACATTCATTAAATGAACGCGATTCAACACATAATTTAATCGTACTGACCCTGGGAGCTATAGATATAAATCAACTAGAGCCCCGAAAAAAGAAAATAACCAGCTGGCCAAATTATAGAAGAATCGTGAGCGAGAACATCGGTGTGATACCCACTATTAATAACATAATGGAGCTGGAAAATAGTGTGGAAAAATTAGAACAAGTCATAATCCATGCCATCGATGCCAGCTCAAAAGAAGAACCAATTATTACGAAACAAGGAAGATTCAAAGATATCAGCCCAGAATTAAGAGAATTAATTCGAGAAAAAAAAACAGGAAAAGAAGAAGAGCTTACAGAACAAGGACACAAGAAGACAAAAGGATTGCAAACGAGCTAAACAGAGAAGTGAAAAGGCAACTACAAGCCCACAACAGTGAAAGCTGGGAATCCTATATCCAGGAGTTAAATCCAAATAAATCCGGCTTCTGGAAGCTATCCAAAGTGTTAAGAAAAGACAAGAAACCCATCCCACCACTACACGGAGAAAACAGAATTGTCTACACTAAACAAGACAAAGCAGAAGTCCTTAAAGATGAATTTGAAAAAGCATGCAGAAACAACGAACATCCACACGAAGACATCGACTTCACTATACAAGTCGAAAACACAGTCAGGAGGCTAAAAAGAAGAAAGGGCAGAATCGGAATAACACATACATCTCCCGAAGAAGTCAAAAATCTAATAAAAGCGACAAATGCTAAAAAAGCTCCAGGACCGGACAACATTGGTAACAGAGCACTCAAGAACCTACCAACAAAGGGAGTAGTATACATCACAAACATCATTAATAGTATAGTAAAATTAAGATACTTCCCGGACAGATGGAAGGAAGCTCATGTTATGATGATAGGAAAGACAGGAAAGGACGGCACTTTTCCACAAAACTACAGACCTATTAGCTTACTATCATCAGTAAGCAAAATAGCGGAAAGAGTCAGATTACATAGACTAAACGAAGAATCGCTAGCTTTGGGATCTATTCCAGAAGCTCAGTTCGGTTTCAGGACCGAACATTCATGTGAACTACAAGTTTTGAGGCTGACAAAATATATCACTAAAGGTTTCAACGAAAAGATGTACACAGCAACGGCGTTACTCGACGTGAGTAAGGCTTTTGATAGGGTATGGCATCAAGGTCTGCTCTATAAAATGAGCAACCTAGGCTATAGTGAAGCGATGACATGTCTTCTTGCGTCATACCTAGCTAACAGAAGGTTCAGAGTTCGAATAGGTTCAACCCTATCTGAATTAGGGACCCTGGAAGCAGGTGTGCCCCAGAGAGCGGTTTTATCGCCTTATCTGTACACTATCTATACAGCTGACACTCCGATAGACCCGAGAACTATGGTTAGCCTATATGCGGACGATACAGCCATAGCAGCTAGCAGTAGAGATCCAAACCTAGCTGCCAGCCACCTACAAAGCGCTCTGAATAGGTTTCAAAGATGGTGCATAAAATGGAAAATTGCAGTAAATCCTGACAAGACACAGGCCGTTATGTACAGACACAGAATAAGGAGACCAGACAGGGAAATCACTATAGGAAACATCCCTGTAGAATGGACCAACGAGGCCAAATACCTCGGAGTCATTTTGGACAGAAAGCTCACTTCAACGGAACACGTAAAACAAACTCTCTACAAAGCAAAAGCACTAAGAAGTCAACTCTCTTCGCTAATCGGCAGAAAGAGCAAACTTCGCTTTAAGACAAAAATAAGGGGAGCTTATAGTATAATGCTACCCTCCCTAACATATGCATCTGCCGCATGGGGACACACATGTAAAACGAATAGGAAGAAAATCCAAACAACACAAAACTGGATAATCAGAGAAGCAGTGAACCTACCTCAATATGTTCCACTGAGGTATTTATTCAGGGACTCTGGACAAAAAAAATCCTAAGGACAATGGAGGAAAAAGCAAACACCATTTTCAATGGTCTCGTAAATCATCCAAGCAGGACATTAAGAGAGTTGACAAACTACGACATAAACACTAGAACGGTACATAAACGGCCAAAGCAACAACTTATTGGATATAAAGAAGAAGGATAAATGAAAAAAGAGATAGACACAGAGCCGACTACAGAGTATATTAGACAGTGAGCACCAAAAAAATATAGTATATAAGAACAATATACACTGGGGTGTGTGCAGGCACTATACACCCGGGAATGCACACCCCACCACACGCACACTTAGGTTAGATTAGGTTTAGATTAAAATAGGGAAAACAAAAAACACAAAAACATATACACGGAGTGTGTGAGAGCGTTATACACTTGGGAATGCACACTCTGTAGTTAAGGTATTAGCATAGATAGACTTAGTTTTTAAAAAACAAAAATCCCTCACTGTCTAATTAATGTCATGTCATCTTCAAGATAAACAAGAACACCCATTACATCACAAAAATTTACATAATACAAATAAGAATGTATAAAAGGCCCGTCAGGCACTCTATACCAGCCAGCAGGCACAGGCCCTTCAGGCAGATCAAATATTGATCAAACGCGGACTCTAGGCATCGAGGTCATGTGCGGCAAGCATGGGCTCGGTGGCCAGGACTCACTTCTCGAACACCCAGCCGGCGAGGAGAACAAAATTTTTATTTTGTCAAATCGGCGACTGAGTGAACTAACACACACATTCTTTTCCAGACAGAGAGCTGTCGGTCTAGACCGATGGCTCTCTGTCTGAAACACACGCTCTTTCTAAGGGACATGAGTCCCGAAGTAAAGCTAGAGTAACTTCTATAGAGTCAGTAAAGTTAAATAGGGAGAAAAGCCGACATGTGTGCTACCCCTACAGTTAGGTGGCCTAACCACAGTCATTAAAAACAGAAGGTGTCTCATTACCCAAGACACCTTACGTAACATTCAGATCATAAGCCTCCTCACGTAAGTCACACGCTGAGGAGGGGTGGAGGAAAAGCCTGGGGGTCAGATAGGTACCACCTCAACTAGTGAGGTGTAACCGGTTTGATTTTCGGACATGGGGATCCCACTTTTACAGTGGTATACACATGTCCCTAGGGGTAGGGTTGATCTCCTCGCGTGATTGTGTGTGTGTGTGGAAAAATATTGTAATATTTTATATGTTTCGATTGGATGTAAATTTCGCAAAATATTGTACAGTCCCGCTTATTTTGGCACACCTATATAAAATAATTTTGTATTTAATTTTTGATGAACTTAATAAAGTCAGGTTTATTATCTTTATAATCATGTAGTCCTTATACAGAATTATTATTATATTACAATGATCACGATAGCAGTTTGAGTACTAATTAGATGAAAATAACTTTCTTCTAAATAAACATTATTATCTCCGGCTAAATTTAAAAATCTGTAAAATTAAAGCTTGAATCCCTGAAATTTTAGTTTTTTAGATTTTGTATTAAATAATTAATAAACAAAACAAATCTGAAAAAATGTTTACTTACGGATAGGCCAATTTTTTTGATAAACTTACCTATAACAAAAAAAAGCAATTAATATCTAGACAAGATTATTTTGGCAACACATATTATATAATGCTTATCTAACAATTGACTATTATATATATATATATATATATATATATATATATATATATATATATATATATATATATATATATATATATGCAAACAACACAGTTTATTAGGGTTGCAGTCAGAATATTGGCCGGGATGTTAAATAAAAAACACTCTTTTGACTTTTTGTCGAGCTTTCGGAATGATTTTATTCCTTTTTCAAGACATAGTCGTTGAGATTATTTTTGTAAGCATTGAACACTCAACATTTATACAACACATTAAAATATACAATTATGGACATATACATCATAAAATTTTTAAAATTTGTTGTAAAAATAGTAAAACATGCCATCAATCAAGTTTTACTATTTTTACAACAAATTTTAAAAATTTTATGATGTATATGTCCATAATTGTATATTTTAATGTGTTGTATAAATGTTGAGTGTTCAATGCTTACAAAAATAATCTCAACGACTATGTCTTGAAAAAGGAATAAAATCATTCCGAAAGCTCGACAAAAAGTCAAAAGAGTGTTTTTTATTTAACATCCCGGCCAATATTCTGACTGCAACCCTAATAAACTGTGTTGTTTGTTTATATCGCCAGTCAATAATATCCAGTATTTCTTTTATATATATATATATATATATATATATATATATATATATATATATATATATGTATATATATATATATATATATATATATATATATATATATATATATATATATATACATATACTAATATATGATTTTCTGACTATAAATACTATATTTTCAAAAATTTAAATATTCATATTTGGCGCCACTTTTTACGTAAGCATAATAATAATCTAGAGCTAGTTATCAATAACAAAAACAGACACGAGTGTCTTTCTGACATAAATCAAACATCATTATTAATCAATGTCATAATATATTCAAAAATAAAATATTGTACTTTCATAAAAATATAATTTAGATATGTTTTGTGAATTATATAATTTAATGGTTTAACCTCATGTTGTAAGTTTTTATATTAGTTTTATACAATGTTTTTTTAATTCTAATTTTATTGTATTTACCATAACATATTTTAGCATAAATATCCTGATGAAGCAAATAAATTTTGCGAAAGCTTGATTTAAGAACAAAGAGTTTAACTTATCCTGCCCTACTTAAATGACTGCATCCTCAAAATAAAACTTTATTTTATATATATGTATATATATATATATATATATATATATATATATATATATATATATATATATATATATATTGGAATCACTAGGGTCACTCGACACTGAGGAGTAGGCAGATTGAGACCTCAGTGCCGAGAGACAGTTCTCGTATTTATAATACAGAACACGATACTGGTACGTTTCGAGTGAGGGGAGTAGGCAGATTGAGACCCCGAACTCGAACCGAACCGTATCCCTCTTGATAATGGCTCCAAAATGGGAGCCGAAACGTCGAGCATTAAATTCTCAACGCGGTTCTTCCCGAGAACCTAGTGATTTTTATTCATCTGACCGCGAAAATCTATCCGAACATATATACATATACATATATATATATATATATATATATATATATATATATATATATATATATATATATATATATATATATATAATCTTTACCGATTTTGTTACAGGCCATAATGCTAATGTCGTTCACGTAGGTGGTAAGTTGTACTTATGTTTTAGGAGATTTTTAGGAGATTGGCTTATTTGATATTTAGCTGTTCTAGACATATTCAAGTGACACATAATTAAACATAGTTGTAGTCAGCTCATTAGCTTGTTCTAGACCGTTGATTATTCCACTAAAACTTAGTTTTCATTCTGGATGCTTACCGATGATATTAACGTTAACGATGAAATAGTAAAACTAAAATAATAAAATAAATAATATCTAAAATAAATACGGTACCGATTGTCCATTAGAATTGTTTTTCTTTGCCTGTTTATGCATTCATTTTACCTAGTATAATATTAATATCATCTCTAGAAAAAATATTATTTCTTTTAACTACTTTTATTTAGTTATTGCATGTCATTTCCAACAGCATTCCTTTATCGAGCGTTCTGAGATCAAACCTGAAATATTGCGCGAACGCTTGAAGACAATGGTATTACTGTAAAATTTAGTTCGGTGATGTAAACATATTTCGATGTAATAAAGTTTAAATAAAAAAGAATAAATATAAAATGTAAAAATAAAAAATACAACTAATTGTTTCTGCCTAATTTTTCAAAGGGCGGCGCACTCATTAGCGACCATTGATGCTAGTATTATATTAGGTGACAAATTTGTTGAAGGTTGAATTTAGTAGTTATAAAAAAATTTTTAGTAAATTGTGTAATTCGGTTATTATAATTTTATTTATGTAATATTCATCATCATCATCCTCATCAACAATTTTTCTCGAATCGTCCCGATCCACCACCTTTCTCCGACAAGCACGAATTCCCATATTCCTCATGTCTTCATCGATGTTATCAAGGAAACTTGTTCTGGGCTTTTCTCTTTTTCTCTGACCAATGGGTCTATCAAGCATTGTTTTTCTAGCTGGGTTATTTTGTTCCATCCGCATTACATGCCCTATCCGTCTGAGACATCCTATTTTAATATGTTTTACGATATTAGGTTCCTAATAAATTCTATAAAGTTCAAAGTTGTATCGTTTTCTACACACTCCTTTGCCATTCACTGCTCCATAGATTCGCTTTAGTACTTTTTTTTCCAGACGTCCCAATATGTTTTCATTATTTTTTGTTAGATTACATTTCTGTGAATCATATTGTACGTAAAAATTAGTCATATTAAAAAAACCTGTAAACATGTTGTTTATTTACTAAATATGTTGTAGATTCGATGAGACCCTTCAATCAGCTGGCAGAAATATACCTGAAACGGTCGTTCAAAGTTTTCAGAAACCGGTCGAACGATGACATAGCCAATTTACTTTCTGGTATAATCGGAAGAATTCCCCAGACCCTTCGAGATAACAATGTTTGGATATAAATAACAGGATTTTTATTGTGGCCAGTTATTTAGAAGAAAATCGCGAACGGGCATTTAATTTTTACGATCGTAATATATAAATTATTTTAAGACAAATTAATTTAAATAAATTTTAAATAAATTAAATTTGTAAATGTTATAAATATTGAACCTTTAGTAGAATAAGAACAATAAATTAGAATTAATAAAAACATTATAATATGTTAGGATTGGGAGTATTATTGTTTTGTACAGTTTTATTTTTGTGTTTTGTGGATTTAAGGAGGAGATTGAGACCAAAATAGCATCTGTTGGCCGAGCAAATTCTGAGGTTAATATCTGCGGTAGTATTAATTTCAGTGTTGAGAAGGGCTCCCAGGTATACAAATTTGTTCACTGCTTCGATGCCCTCGTTTTCTATAATAAGTGGTCATAGGATTTGTGATTGCATGCTTATTTTTATGCACTTCGTTTTGTTGGTGTTTATTAATGAACCTATTTTTGTAGGTAATTCTTTTAATGCTACATACGCCTTTCTTACAGCGTTTTTCGTTTTACTAACAATATTGATATCATCAGCATAGACCAGTATTTGCTTTGATTTATTATATATTGAACCGGTGGTTGTAATTTGTGACATATGTGTTACTATCTTCAGAACCAGATTAACCAGTATACAGGAGAGAGGGTCTTTCTAATGCAGCCCGTTATTAGTTTTAAAAGTTTCAGACAGTTTCCCCTGAATTCGTACTCTACATTCAACTTTTTCAAGAGTTAGTTTGTTATAAATTTACCAACTGATTTGGTATTTCTAGCTTTTCCATTACTTTGAACATTTCACTTCTATTCATAGAGTCGTAGGCTGCTTTGTAGGATATAAATATGTGATGAGTACCAATGCTATATTCCAGTGATTTTTCTAAAATTTGTTATAAGGTTGCAATCTGATTAACTGTCTATTTACCACCTCCGAAACCAGCCTGATATTTTCCTACTATCCGTTTTGTATATGGGTTCATACAGTGAGATAGTACTGTGGAAAATATTTCATACGTTGCATGTAAAATCGTAATTCCTTTATGGTAAGAACATTCAAAAATATCCCTTTTTGTTTATGGTGCAAAGTATTCCAATATTGAAATTATTGGGAGAGATTTCTGTGTCCATATTTTTTTTATAAGCTGTTGTAATGCCATTATGGTATCCTGGCCACCTTTTTTTATATAGTTCAGCTGGTAGATTATGTATTCCGGGTGATTTATTTCTGGCTAGATTTTTAACTTCATCTTTGTTTAATCTTCAATATATTTCTTAAAAAAATATGCTATATATTTAGTCTTATTTAGTCTTACTCTTGTCAAAGAGTGTGGTAATTTGGTGTCAAAGACTGCAATCTTTGTCATAAACAATTCGCAATATATAAAGATTATTTGTTTTTTTTTAAGATTTGAGATTGATTTGTTTCTCATATATTATTAGTATCTTAGTTTTATTATTTAGTACCACATTTTGCTTTTCCTCAATGACTGTCACTTTTTAATAATTAAAAGACTTTATTTTTAATTAAGTTACAGTTTTTTTATGTGATACATAATCTGTAGAAGCAGATTATTATAATATAATAATCCATATTTATGAGTTTTTAGATTGTATTTAAATTTTACCTTATATAGTGCTAAATATACGTGTTAGAACAAAAAAGTACAATTGAAATAAAAAAAACAACGTTTGATTTCAAGAATAATTCAAATCGATATATTTTGTCATTCAACATGCGCATTTATAACCAGATCTTATTCAAATATTTTAGGCAAAGACATAAATATTTCATGAATGTTCTTACCGAGTTGTGTTTTCGCTGTTCGCAAAATGTCAGCAAAACAGAAGAAGGTATAAAACTCATTGTTTTCTTTGTACAAAGACGTCTGCTCGAGAACCTGGCTTTATAATTGTGAAACAATGCCCCTTAGAAAATCCAAAATCCGATGCAATTGTTAGCTACGACTTTCATTAAATATTTTTGATTGAAATTGTGTTTAAAAGAATTTAAACAGAGATTTTCTTAATTAAATTATATTAGGTATAATTATAACCGACTTTCTGTGGTATACTTTAGAGAATAATAATTAATATTTGTAAATACAAAACTGAAAATGTCATTGTTGGATTTTGTAAAACATGTATATGTCTATGTATAAGTGTGCCGAATTACCTAAATTATATTTCTTGAAGAAAGCATTATATTTTATAGCAGGTAAAATATTTTTTATGAGCCGTTTTTATTCAAAGCTAAATATTGTTCTTAGGTATTAGGTATCATCTTATTTTTTATAATTACTATATCTATATATATATATATACATATATATATATATATATATATATATATATATATATATATATATATATATATATATATATATATATATATATATATATATATTGTTACGATAATTATGGCGTTTATAACTATCAATATATTATGACTAATTCTGTTTTCTGTTCCAGTAAATTCGAAGTTGTTTACAGAAACCTCTAGACCCTAATTTTATGAGTAATACACGTCTCGAGGTTGAAAAACGAGTCGAGCGCCTTCACCAAAATACGAGATCATTCCAGTATTTTCGACAAAGGTCAGGTCAGGTCTAGGCGGTCTTACGGTTCTTTATATAAGGACGAAATTTTATTGAAGAAGTTAGTCATAAGAAGATCGGTAAACGCGGTTTACTTGTAACGAAACGTGAAATAAATACATTTGTAAAGTTATTTAATAAATTAGTAATTAGCTATCGTGAGTTTTAATACATTAGATTATAGACAATAAATTAGAATAAAGACAAATAAATTCGAACTATATAAATATACAACAGTTGGTGTCAGGTGTGGAGTTTCAACATAAATCCAGCAGTGACTTTTGAAAAAGACTTTAAAACTTTTGAAAAGTATTGTTCGTCGGGAACATCCGCGTAGTTCGGTAGTGACCTTTGTACAAAAGAACATTTATAAAAGTACGTGTGTGCCTGTACAAAGATGCTGCTAGTACAACTCTCGGTAAAACAGTTGCGTGAGCAATTAGAAGAACGCGATGAAGACTGCAGCGGGTCCAAGAAGATCCTCCAGGAGCGACTGAAGAATATTCTTAACAAGAATGGAGATGACCCAGAGACATTCCAGTTTCAATCATCAGAAGAAACAGTTTTAACAAAAATAAATGAGAAATTTGAAAATGTCTCGCAAATGATTGAAGAATCTTCTAAAAACACTGATGGAAAATTCGAGACTGTTTCCAAAAGATTCGATGAAACGTCTCAAATGATCGAAGAAACTTCTCAAATTATTAAAGAAACAGCTAGATAAAATGACGAGAAATTTGAAAATGTTGCTAGAAGATTCGATGAGACTTCTCAAATAATTAAAGAAATATGTATTCAGAATAGTAAGAAGTTTGAAGAAGTCTCTAAAACATTTAATAAAGTTGAAGAGAAAATCAAACAGTTAGAGACCATGATAACTAACACGAGAGTGCTACCACCAATTAATACGGTAGCTTTAGATCCGGTAGAGATAAAAGAAGACGAGACGAAATGTAAGTTGGAAACACGGCCAAAATTTGAAGGAAGCGGAGGTTATGTTCATGTCAAAGTTCCAACTTTCGACGGAAAATCGTCATGGAACAACTACATGAAACAGTTCGAATCAGCTGCAAGAGCGAATGGATGGTCAGAAAAAGAAAAGGCTGTAAACCTGACTATAGCTCTTCGAGGAGATGCCTTAGATGTGCTCCAGACCATAGCCGTAGAGGAGACGGATGATTTCGAACAACTGAAAAAGTGGTTAAATATGCGATATGGCCACGAACACTTGGAGCATGTATATCAGTCGCAGCTCAAAAACCGAAGACAAAAGAGAGATGAGGCTCTTCAAGAATATGAAGTAGATATTGCCAGATTAGTGCGATACGCTTATCCAACAGCTCCCGAAGACATGATGGAAAAGTTGGCCGTTCAAACGTTTATTGATGGTCTTCGTGATCATGAAATGCAGAGAACACTACGATTAGCTCGTCACAAGACGCTGGTTGATGTCTTATCCGCCGCCCTGGAATACGAGTCTGCTACGCAGGCCTCTGGCGGGTACAGTAAAGTTAGGACTGTAAAAGAGGAAGGAGATGAAGATAAACTTGACCAGCTCGTTAATATGATAAAAAGCATGACATACAAGAAACCGAAGACCATAAGATGCTGGAATTGTGGCGAAATGGGACACGTACGAAGTTCATGTAGGCATCCCAAGTACGACGCAAATCAAGAAACTCACCATCAGGAAAACTAGAACGGGTCGGCCTTAGGGGGGCAGCTTCGACCCAGAACTTTTCCAAAGACCCTCTCATACTAATAGCTTCTTTGAAATGTCGTGAAGATAGTGTATATGTAGATGGGGAAATAAATGGTAAAAAGCATACGTTGTTGGTGGATACGGGAGCGACCAGAAGCATTATTCGCCCGACAGTTATAAACAGCCATAAGAAACTGTTACCAACGAGGTTGCGACTGCGGACCGCTACAGGTGAAAATGCCAACATTCATGGAGAAATCCAGGTACAATTAGGAATTGGAACAGAAAAGTTCGTCCATACTGTTATAGTTGCTGACATCGAAGAGGATGTTATATTAGGAATGGACGTAATGAATACGCATGGGTTCCAATTGGATTTTAAGAATAAGGTTATCAAAGTTGGTAACGAGGAGGTATTTCTCCATCCACATGATGACAACACTATGCAAGCAGCCGTTAAAGAAGATACAGTCGTGCCTGCGAGAAGTGAAACGATAATAGTAGCGCGGCTACAGGGAATTGTGGACGAAGGAACACCTGTTATGATGGAGCCTTGGAATCATGACGACGAAGTTGGCCGTGGAATCATAATTGGAAAAGAATTAGTGACTTCGGCTAAAGAAATTCCTGTGAGACTTATTAATGTCAATGACTACCCAGTGACCATCAAGAAAGAGACAAAAGTAGGAACTTGTGTACCTGTCACATCCATAATCCGTCAGACGACAACGTCTGATAATTCCAACGATAAATTTGATCAAATGGTTGCGGTTGCTGGACAGTCTCTGAATCAGATTGAGAAAAGGAAATTAAGGGAATTTCTTCGGCAGTATCGTGATATTTTCGTACCGAAAGGAGGAAAGACGGGAAGAACTACCGTTGTTAAGCATAAAATTGATACTGGTAATGCTAAGCCAATTCGTCAAACAGCTCGACGATTACCACAGGCGAAAAGAGAGGAAGCTGAAACGATTGTTCAGGAAATAAAGAAAGACGGCGTGATAGAACCTTCTACGAGCCCATGGGTCTCTCCGGTGGTCCTGGTTGAGAAGAAAGACGGAACAACGAGGTTCTGTGTGGATTACCGTTTGCTGAACAACGTTACCAAGAAAGATAGTTATCCTCTGCCTCGGATCGATGACACATTGGACACATTGGCTGGAAGTAAATTATTTTCTACTTTGGACTTGAAGTCTGGATACTGGCAGGTAGAAATGGACCCGGTAGATAAAGAAAAGACAGCCTTCACCACATGATCTGGATTATGGCAATTCAACGTTATGCCATTTGGACTTTGTAACGCTCCTGCGACATTTGAGAGGCTTATGGAAAATGTGTTGAGAGGGTTATCTTGGAAAACATGCCTAGTTTATCTAGACGACATAATCGTCTTGGGGGAGACATTTGAAGACCATCTGAAGAATTTAGAAAACGTTTTTAATCGACTTAAAGCTGCCCAATTGATGTTAAACCCCAAGAAGTGCCAGCTATTTCAAGGTAAAGTTAATTATCTGGGTCATATAGTCAGTAAAGAAGGAGTGGCCGTGGATAAGGGAAAAATCGATTCCATTAAGGAATGGCCAAAACCAACTGACAAACATCAAGTGAGAAGTTTTCTTGGACTATGTACTTATTACCGGAGGTTTATTAAGAAGTTTGCAGATATTGCTAAACCATTAACGCGACTTACAGAGGAAGCAAGAGAATACCGCTGGGATGTAGACTGCCAAAATGCCTTTGAGACCTTAAAAAAGCATTTAATCACAGCACCAATTTTAGGGTATCCACTGCCAGAAGGAGAGTTCATCTTAGATACAGATGCAAGTAATGTGGGAATTGGAGGAGTGCTGTCGCAGATTCAAGGAGGACAGGAAAGAGTCCTTGGATATTTTAGTAAAGTTCTCTCAAAACCTGAGCGAAATTATTGCGTCACGAGAAGAGAACTTCTGGCAGTAGTGAAATCAGTAGAGCACTTCTATCAATACCTTTATGGAAGGAAGTTTTTAATCCGAACCGACCATGCCGCCCTTAAGTGGTTGATGCAGTTTAAGAATCCAGAGGGTCAGATAGCCAGGTGGATCGAACGACTCCAAGAATATGATTTTAAGATTGAGCACCGGGCCGGAGTTAGCCACCGAAACGCTGATTCTCTTTCCAGAAGGCCATGCCCAGCAGAGTGTTCTCACTGCAACAAAACGGAATCCAAGGAAGCAGCAGTGCTAAGAACGACGGTGGTGCACGACGACTGGACGCCTACCAAGATCAGGGAAGAACAAGAGAGAGATCCAGTTATACAGAAAATCCGAAAATGGAAAGAGGAAAACCGTCGACCACCTTGGCAAGAAATATCGAACCTAGGCTCAATAGTTAAGACGTATTGGGCCCAGTGGGACTCATTTATCATGGAAGATGGCTTGCTCAAACGAGTCCTGGAAAATGATGACGGTTCAGAGAAGAGAAGACAGTTGGTGATTCCAAAGAGCAGAATAGCCGAAGTACTTCGTCAGTTACACGACAGTCCATCAGGAGGGCATTTTGGTGTGAAGAAGACCCTTCAGCGAATTCGGGAACGGTTTTATTGGATGAACAGTTCCGACGATGTAAAAGACTGGTGTAAGAAATGTACTATTTGTGCTACGAGTAACGGGCCTTATCGAAAAAGGAGAGCTCCTATGAGACAATATAATGTTGGAAGCCCGTTTGAAAGAATAGCTTTGGACATTGCTGGGCCATTTCCAGAAAGTTATAATGGAGGCAAGTACATGGTAGTAATGGATTACTTCACTAAGTGGGTCGAGATTTACGCACTTCCAGACCAGAAGGCGGTCACCGTTGCAGATAAGTTGATCCAAGAATATATCAGCCGATTTGGAGTGCCTTTGGAGATCCATAGTGACCAAGGCAGGAACTTCGAAAGCGATTTATTCCAAGGAATATGTGATAGACTAGGTATGAAGAAAACAAGAACTACGGCTTATCATCCGCAATCGGATGGTATGGTAGAACGAATGAATAGAACAGTTGGCAAGTATTTGACAAAGATGGTGTCCGATCATCAGCGAGACTGGGACCAATATCTTCCGTTCTTCACAATGGCCTACAGATCTGCTGTTAATGAATCAACAGGCCAGACACCAGCCAGAGTCCTATTCGGACGCGAGATGCGACTACCTTGTGATCTAGAGTTTGGGTGTCGACCTGGAGAAGATGTAGCAGGTGAAGATTATGTGATCGAATTACGAAGAAGAATGGACGATGTACACGAGTTGGTCCGTTCCCATCTCCAGATCGCTAGTGACCGAATGAAGAAACGGTACGATACGCGAGCCGAAAAGGGGTGTTTTAAGAAGAACGATAAAGTCTGGCTTTATAACCCCAAAAAGCGAAAAGGTTGTTCTCCCAAATTGCAGCAGTTTTGGGAAGGTCCATACCTCATTATGGAGAAGATCAATGATGTTATTTACCGAATAAGCAAGATTCCGAGAGGAAAGCCGATGATAGTACACCATAACCGGTTGGCGTCTTTCGAGGGTGACCACGACGTAGATGAAGAAGTGGAAGTAAACCAAGTCCAAGATGTGTCTGACCTCACGTTTGAGGAATTCATGGGTGCCTATGGAGGTACCGGTAAAGCAAGACATGGTGTTACCACTGAAGAAAGGCAAGATCTACTCGCGCTTCCCGATGACTACTCACTGGCCCTTACCATCCCGGCCAGTATCAAAGACGCACCAGGGTTGGCATCCGTCTTTCGAAGGAAGTTTGGTCGAGTTGCAGAACTTCAATGCCAAGTGCCAGCTCCTGGTAAAACCTTGAAACTCCAAGATACATCACGTTACCTTTTCTACCTGGTAACAAAAGACACTGCCCGTGACCAACCTACCTACCGAGATGTATGGGAAGCTTTACTTCGATTGAGAGAGCACGTACTAGAGTCCGACGTGCAAAAGTTAGCCATGCCAAAGTTAGAGTGCCACCAATTAGATTGGAGGGTAATTCGAAGTATGGTGGAGGAGATCTTTAGAGACACCGAAGTCCAGGTGTTAGTCTGTTGCAATCCGCATAGTTACTGGTGCGGAGAGAAAACCGTCCCTTGTCATTTTTATAAAACTGGAAGTTAAAAAAGAGGGTCCAGTTGCCGATACCAGCATACCGTTTCAGTTCCAGTCCCGACAAGGTTCCAGGAGGAACCATCTTTTAAGAGGGGGGCAATGTTATGATAATTATGGCGTTTATAACTATCAATATATTATGACTAATTCTGTTTTCTGTTCCAGTAAATTCGAAGTTGTTTACAGAAACCTCTAGACCCTAATTTTATGAGTAATACACGTCTCGAGGTTGAAAAACGAGTCGAGCGCCTTCATCAAAATACGAGATCATTCCAGTATTTTCGACAAGGGTCAGGTCAGGTCTAGGCGGTCTTACGGTTCTTTATATAAGGACGAAATTTTATTGAAGAAGTTAGTCATAAGAAGATCGGTAAACGCGGTTTACTTGTAACGAAACGTGAAATAAATACATTTGTAAAGTTATTTAATAAATTAGTAATTAGCTATCGTGAGTTTTAATAAATTAGATTATAGACAATAAATTAGAATAAAGACAAATAAATTCGAACTATATAAATATACAACAATATATATATATATATATATATATATATATATATATATATATATATATATATATATATATATATTATAATAAAGGAAAAAGAATAATGCGCGTGAATAATAAAAGTAAAAAGCAAGGGCATGTCTCGCAAAACAGAAAACCAAAACTGGTATATCGATGGAAGGTAACCATATATACGTATTTCTGACTATCGGTCTTCTTCATTAGGGTGCAGCTAAGTTATAAAAGGAGCATATTACCTTGGGAAAGGATCACTGCAGGAGCAATGCAACCAATTTGGGTATTAGAAAAAAAGACCATTAGAGTAAGAAGACCCTGTTGGTTCCCAGGGAAACAACAAACATCGACCACGGAGGAAGCTACAGCTACCTGGGAAAAGGAATGCCAAACGTTGAAACGTTTAAAAAAAATAAAAAAATTTAATATTCTCTTAGAAATGAAAATTGTCAAAGTTTTATATCCTGAAATGCATATCATAAACTAAATACATATTGTAAATAAAACAAAGCATAGTTAACAAATACAACTTATGTTTAATTTAATATATTTAAATCGAAATGTTTTTTAATAATATAATCTGTTTATTTACGCTCTACTTTAAGTATTTTCTTCTTATATTATTTTATTGACGGCAAAAGTCTCATTTTGATAACATATATTATACATAATTGATATTTTCGTTTGATTTTAATTTATTTATTAGTTATTTTAACCGCAATATTTTATAGAGTGAATTTCCATTGTACAATGTTTAGTTAATAAGTTAAAAAAAAAAACAATTAATATGACAGTATTATCTGCATTATAAGGTGGAAAGATGGAATTAATAGTAGAGAATTGAGAAAGAATCAGGAATATGGTAAATTGGTCCAGAAAATGTTACTGATGCTACGTAGTCAGTCATTAATAATATGGTATATCTCATGGTATACTAAGCGACAAAGGTAACATATTACCCACGCCGCATGACTGACAGCCAGGGAGTGACGTCACCCGCAACGTAATCAGTTATAATGAAGCATCCGTAGAGTGCAGTTATCAGTTTCGTAGTTTTCTCACAGTTACATTTTCAACTCTTACGATAGGCATTGTGCGGTATTTGGCTGTTTCTCCACTAACCAGATCAAGTGAAATGCTTGCCCTGACACGAGGTTTTATCATTTTCCTAAAGAGGAAAATCTAATTAAACAATGGGAGAGACTGACTTTCAACAATGCGGGTAAAGGGCAAGAAATCATTGCTTCCGTTCCACAAAAGTAACAAAATATATCAAAGTAAAAACACATTTATAATATTTTAAAAAAGATTGTAGGTATTTTTATATTAAATAAGGCTTTGCAGTTGTTACTTTGAAAATGTAGGCAAACGATATAATATAAACTACCTTTTAACAAGGGGCTTAAACGAAGATCCCTGGGAGAATTGTTTTGGGGTCATAAGAGCGAAATGTAGTTTAAACGATCATCCAACTTCTTTAGATTTTAAATACTCACCGCGTTCTTATTTAATGGGAAGAAACGAAGGTGCTTTTTCAGATTACTGTAACGCAAAAGACAATGGTAATTCTATATTAACTATGAGCCATAGTATGGTAGAAAAGCTTGTTTAAAAAAAAAAAAATTGAAGACACCAATCCTACGGCTGGAAATGACATGGTCCTTTGTAAAGAACTCGATGATTAAGGATATGATGGACTAGAACATTTAGGAGGATTTATTTGTAGCAAGCTTAAATGCAAGTTACCAAATTTAACTAACCAAAGTTCGGTTACATGTATACCTTCTACCGCATTAGTGGTTTATTTAGAAAAACTAGATCATTTTTTTTAAAACCTTAATGGATATACCATATTTACTGACAGGCAATATATCTCATGTCTGTTGTTCGCAAGTGTTAATATTGATTGTCCTCAAGATGCTAAGAAAATATTTTTTCGGTGGCGTATGTACTTCCGTATAAAAGATTTTATTAAAATAATTATTTTAACACGTACTAATAAAAGAGAAATACAAAAAATTATGGCGTATAATGCGTATAGTTTTATATTTTTAAACGTAAATTGTTTAAAAACTTTTTTATATAGTTAATTATTAAGAATATTAACGTAATGGTAATATTTATTTTGAAAATTGACATCGGAATTTTGTAAGTGACTGTTGTTCTAAGTATTCTAATTTAAGTGTATATTCACCAATTAAGTATAATGTAAAAATTTTGTCCCTTCGTAAAAGTTTATGAAAAGTGTAAGTATGTAGGTACCCAAATTAGTAGATACTTTTTTGTGCTAATACCTTATTAGTTCTAATTCGCATAAGAATTAAACATTTTTTTTTTAAGGAAACATGATAAAAATTTGTTTATATATATATATATATATATATATATATATATATATATATATATATATATATATATATATATCAATTTAGACTTCAAACATAAATAAACGGCGAAAGGAGCACAATTCATCAAACTTCCCGTGTATGAATTGGTATCAATAGAAACGGACCGACACGGAAAGTTTAACAAATTGTGCCCCGTTAGGCCGTGTATTGATACTCGGCGTCTCCATTCGTCAATGCCGGAGCAAAGATTTGTATTTTGTAAATATTTCACAGACACACACACACACATATATATATATATATATATATATATATATATATATATATATATACATATATATATATTATATATATATATATATTATATATATATATATATATATATACATATATATATATATATATTATATATATATATATATATATATATATTATATATATATATATATATATATATATATATATTATATATATATATATATATATATATATATATATTATATATATATATTATATATATATATATATATATATATATATATATATATATATATATATATATATATAAATTTGTGGCATTAATGTTAGAAGACTCTGGGGTATCTAGAGCAACAACTAACTATTCTACAGAGTTTTTCAATTCATTGGAATTGCCTGGACACCCACTTAACATTGAAATTCTTAACATATATAATATCTGCTGTGAAGAGGTTTTAAATTTGAATTTTACCGCCTTATCAACGGAACGTAAGATTAACAAGGAGCTTAAGCCAGCTGGTAAGAGACGAGTGACAGTGACAACTGAAAACAAACATTACAAATGAGGAATAATAGCAAAACGTAATTTATAGCTTTAAATGGTGTTTCTTTGTTATTTCTAGGTATAATACCTTATAATTATAAGTGTGTTAATTTTGTATAAATAAACAAACCTTTGTTATTTTCAGCGCAACTCAATTTGGTTATTAAAAACCTACTCCCTACTGAAAACTATTTTAATTCTATAGTCCTGTAAAAAGTAACAAATTACAACAAAAATTTTGCTTACAATAAAAAGTGGAATAATTTAAGATTTCTTAGTCAGTTCAAAAACTAACTACATATAAAACTAACTACATACTAAAATTACAGAAAGCCTAAATGAATTAAGACCAGTAAGTGTTCTGCCTACTTTAACTAAAATTTTGGAAAAGGTTATTGATATTCAGTTACAAACGTATTTAAAAAATAACAACATAATCCCTATGATGCAGTCCGGTTTGAGGTCGAGATATAGCTGTCTTTCTGCTTTATTAAATATTACAGATTGTAGTTTTAGGGCCTATGACCAAAACAAAATATCAATTCTAATTCTAGACTACTAAAAAGCTTTTGATACAATTAACCATAATTTGTTATTCTCTATTTTAAAATATATTGGTCTAGAAGCGAGAGCAGTTGATCTAATGAAATCATATCTTTCTAATAGATGTCAAGCACTAAAATTATTCAAAATATTTCTTCATTTCTAGATCTTAATACTGGTATGCCCCAAGGATCTATATTGGGTCCAATTTTATTCTCTATATACAATCTAATCAGAGATAAATAATTTCAATAGTAGAAATAGATAGGCAACCCTATGTATAAATTTCGTTCATTAGAACCCCTTGCGGCTGGGGTCAGTACTTATCATCTGTTGGTGGAAAATTCGAATGGACACCCCTTACATACATACCCTTTAGCGCCTCTTGCGGGCAATTTCGTTACTAATTAAAATTTACTGGAAAATAAGGATATATAAAAGATGCACAATTTTTTCTAGATATACGTATATTTATTTGTTGTTTAAGATAAAACAGTTATAAACCAATTACATAATATTTATTACACATATTTCCAGAAACAAATATTACATAATATTATTGTTTGCTTCCTGACTACTTACAATCATCATCCTTTTAATTTTTTCATGATTTGTACACAACTTAACAATACAATAATTCACCATGTTTAGTTTTTTTACTAGCACAACACAAAAATTATTTGCTACTATAGGTAACTCAAACTAAACTTTAAAACTAAGTAACTAACTTAAATTAAAATTACTAAGAATAAATGCAAACGAAAGGTAAAGATAACAAAATAAAATTGAAAACTTGTAAACAAACGGAAGATGTCATTACTTTTGACAGAATTGTCATTACGCAATTAAGCTTCGTTTGATTATTTTATTGACACCCCGAGACTGTGTTAAAATAAATGATTGGTTAAAGTCTTCATGAGAGAGATAGGCTGCCATTTCTGTTTATTAACTCGCTGGGGTTAAAGTGATGGGGAATGAACCAAGGTCATTCATATAAGTTTCCAGAGCATGCATCTAATTTTCCCTCTGTGTTTTTGTTCTGTTCACAACATTATTACGCAGACAATACCCAACTCTATAAGTCATTATATCCAAATGAGTGTGATCAAGCTGAAAATGCAATAAATCAGGACCTTCTTAATCTGCAGATTTTTTCTCAAAATCATTGTTTAAAATTAAATACATTAAAAACTCAGGGTATCATTTTTGGGAGGAATCTGCATAGGAAAATATTTTTAGAGAATTTATTATCTTAGGAAATGATAATTACGACGGGGTTTGGTTGTACGAAGATTTAAGGTTTACATATCACGTAAGTATTTGTTTTCAAAGAGCTTACGCAGTTTTAAAATTTTGTATCAAAGCCGTAATTTATTAAGTAGGGCCTTCTTCTTCTTTGAGTGCCTCTCCTATCAGAGATTGGATGTCATTAGGGCAATTCTAATTTTATTAACTGCTGTTTTGAATAATTCGTTAGTGGTTCAGTCAAACCACTCTCTTAAATTTCTAATCCAGGACATTCTTCTACGGCCTGGATTTCTGCGTCCTTGGGTCTTTCCTTGCATTGTATTTTGTATATATCTTGTCCTTTTAAGATTTTTAATATTCCTTTGTTTAAGAGTTCATGCCTTAACACCGTAAAGCAAAGTACTGAATACATATCATTTTAACATTCTAGTTCGTAGATTTCGTAGTATTTTCATTTTTATAAAGGCAAACCTGTCAATTTCAATACGTCTTTTTATCTCGTGATTTTGGTCACCTGTTTCATTAATGAGGGTTCCCAAGTATTTGTGTTCGCTTACTTTTTCAAGTTGGTAACCGTTTATTGTGATACCCCTTATTCTTTGTTGTTGTTTTTGTAAGATGTTTCTTTGCTGCTGTTTGTATAGCTGTATTTATATACTTTAATTTTTGGTTAGCGTTATTTGTATCGCTTCTCCTGTTTCTTGTCGTACATTTTTGTTTCTAAGTTTATTTAAATTTAGTGCTATTCTGTGTAGTCTTCTAATCTTTTTTGTTCTCGCGTCTATCACAGTAAATACCGGGTTATGATCTGAGCCTATATCAGCTCCTGGGTACGTCTTAGTACATTTAACAGCATTACGATACCTTCTTGCTATCATAATGTAGTCTATTTAATTTCTCACTATTTTTCTTTGGTATGTTGTGGAGATGTCCATGTATATAACCGTCGAGAAGGTAATTTAAAAAAGGTATTTGTTATTACGAAGTCTGTACTTTGGCAAATTTAAATTAATCGATCTCCCTGTCATTTCTGTTTCCAAGCCCATAGTTTCCTACTTGTTCTTCTACCTTACCTTGACCGACCTGGCATTAAGATCGCCCATTATTATGTTAATGTGTTGTTTTTTGATTGTTTTCAGTATTTCTTCTAAATCGTTGTAAAATTGTTCTATTTCATTGTTATCTTTATCTGCTCTTGGTGCATAGACTTAAATAATATTTACTATGTTATGTCTTTCTTTAATTTGTAATAATATTAAGCGCTCTGAATAAGGAGTACAGGTAATCAGAAAACTTTTCCATTGCTTTGAAATGATGATGATGATGATGATGATTCCAACTCCGTAACGACGGGTGTTGTCGATTCCGGAGTAATAAAATCATTTCGTGTGGAACATTTCCCAGATCCTGGCCATTGGGTATTGCTGATTCCTAAAACATCGATGTTTAGTCTATTTATTTCTCGTTCAACATTATCCAGTTTTGCTGCAGAGAACAAACTTTTAACATATCACGTTGCAACTCAAGTTGTTGGTTTCTGCACTCTTGTACAAGGATTTTGCATGTTTACGACCAAGTGAGCCTTGTAGTCTTGTGTTTTTCTCACTCTGCCGGACCTTAGTATCCTATTCCCATGATTAGTAGGGTTTTCAGTAATTTTGTTGTACACCATAATGACTTAACTAGGGGTACTCTATGAGTCTTTAATGCAGTGGTTCCCCGTTGCCTTCTGCATCTTTCCGCCGTTGACCATCCTTGGTTCATTCGCCTTCGAGACCGATTTCTCGATCTCTGGACACAACAGTGCCCTTCCACATATTAGCTCCTCCACCCGAAGCCATTGGCCAGTAAATTTATTTCCCTCCTCATCATCATCATCCAGCCGAATTTTCACATCCATTGTTGGATATAGGCCTCCTCCAAACGTCTCCAGTTCTCTCTATCTCTAGCTGCTGCAATCCAGTTTGTTTCTATTCTCCTTAGGTCGTCGGTCCATCGGGTGGGTGGTCTGCCTCGACTTCGCTTGTCGGCTCTTGGTCTATACTCCAATAATCTCTTCGTCCATCTTCCGTCTTCCATTCTAGCAACATGTCCAGCCCACCTCCACTTTTGTTTATTGATTCGCAGTATAATATCGTCTACGCCAGTTCGTCGGCGTATCTCCTCATTTCTTACGCGATCTTTCAAGGTCAGGCCCAGCATTGATCTCTCCATTCGCCTTTGTGTTACCCTCAGTTTTTCGGCAGTAGCTTTCGTTAAAGTTAAGGTCTCTGCTTCGCAGGTCAGGACTGGTAAGATGCATTGGTTGAATGCCTTCCTTTTCAGGTGAATTGGGATATTTGTTTTAAAAATGTCTCTCATCCGTCCATATGCCGCCCATCCCAACATGATTCGTCTATTTAGCTCGCAGGTTTGGTTGTCTCTGGTTATTCTAATTTCATGACCCAAGTATGTGTATTTATCGATTAATTCTACCTTGTTGTTATTGATCTGTATCTCTTCGCTGGGAACCATATTGGTCATCATTTTGGTTTTCTCGAAATTTATCTCCAGCCCAGTTTCTTGTAGTATGTCATTCAGTTCTTGGAGCATGTCTTTGATCTCTCCCAGATTATCTGACAGAAGCACGATATCGTCCGCAAAACGTAGATGGTTTAATCTTTCTCCATCGATGGATATTCCTTTCTATTGCCATGTTAGTTTTTTAAATGCATACTCAAGAACGGTAATGAACAGCTTTGGTGACATGGTATCACCTTGCCTGACTCCCCTTTTTATCTTTATTTTATTAGTTGCAGAATATAGACTTATGGTTGTTGTGGCATTTTCATATATATTTTTAATTATATTACAATATCTGTGGTCGATCCTGCAATCTTGTAGTGCTCTTAAGATGGACAGTAGTTCCACTGTATCAAACGCCTTTTTAAAGTCTACAAATATCAATGCCAAGGGACGGTTATATTCGTTAGTTTTTTCTATTAGGGTTTTTAGGCACTGCAGGTGATCGTTTGTGCCGTAATTAGGGCGGAAACCAGCTTGTTCCCGAGGTTGGTAAAAATCCGGCTTTGTCTCTAATCTATTCGTTATTATTCGAGATTATTATATTTCCCTCCTACCCACTGGTAAACCGGGTCGGGCATTCCCCTATCCGTCACCTGGAGATGCGCTCTGTAGGGGTTACAGGTTTCCCCAAGAGTAAGTAGGGCCACAAAGTCATTATTATGTAATGCTCTAGTATTATCAAAATTAAATTATTGTGACGTGCTTTACAATGCGTGTCTCACTGAATTTGATTCATAGAGAATACAGAAATTGCCAAATTCTTGTTCGCGTTTAATTTTTGGCATCAGGAAATTTCAAAGGATAAGTCATGTTTTCACCGTAGTCAACTGGTTAAATATGAAAAATCGGTGGAAATTTCATGCTTTATGGTTTTACCATAAAATCATTGAAGAGAGAGTTCCACCATATCTGTACAATCGAATAACTTATAGAACAGACGTTCAGTCTTAATCTTAGACACAAGAATACCCTCACTTTACCTAAACATACAACATTCTCTCTTTAACGCTTATTTTCGTGTTAATTTATGAGCAGCTCTTAGCTGAACAGTAATTTAAAAAGTTAAGAATTAAAAAAAAGAATAAATAGTTTATACTTTTTAAATTTTATATCTAATACTTTTATGTTTCATTGTAAAATACAATAATTTCATTATTTAGATATAGTCTATCTATCCTATCTTCGGGGGGTTAGGTGGAAGAGCAGTTGTATACCGCTGTTACACAGTGGTATACAAACTGAATCTCGCCCTACTGTTATTATATTTTATTGTAAAGAAAAATTTAATTTGTTGGTTCATAAAGACATTTAATGTTATTATCTAGATTTAGCCATACGGCTCACACTCTCTCTAAGGGGAAAATTCACTCATCCTAGATACCTACGGTATCAAAAGGATTGAGCTCTGGTGGGACCCTTTCCGTGTTATCGAGCCCTAGGTGACTTAATATGCTGGAGTATCTCCCAAAAATTTTCGTACACATCTGCACGCACTTATCATTATTATTATTATTATCCCAGATTTAGCCATACGGCTCACACTCCCTCTAAGGGGAAAATTCACTCATCCCAGATATCTACGGTATCAAAAGGATTATTATATTATTACAATAAAAATTCTTATTATTATTATATTAATCTGTTTTATTTTCCTAACAAATTTAAAACCCGCTTTGCGAAACCTATTATGATTGTCAGAGAATATTAAAATTCTTACACAAAAGTTAAATATTGTTAGAAGTAGGTTTAATATGAATTTTTATGAAAAGAAATCAGTTTAATCAGTCTAAATCCTCGACATTTACTGCTGTATTTTATGTCTACCTTGAGACAATATAACCTGCAAGTAAAATTAAACTTGATACATTGTAAGGCGGGAAACAAATTTTTATTAGGAACTGTAAATAATGGAGGTTTATTCCAGTAGTAAAACATATTAATATTTGTTTGTGTAATGGTAAAAATTAAAACAATATAGTTGTTATATTATTTCATTTTTTCTACGTTTAGTTCCTCATAATAAATACGCTGAATTTAGGTAATTGTCCGTAGCTGGAATTGCATTGGCGTTCCTATAATATTTTGAGTAGATATTTCTAGTTGTTTTTCAATACTTGATTATAACTAGTTAATTCTGTAGGCAAATCAATTAAAAATAATAAAAATTATGGCACATTTTTATATATTATAAATTTAGATATTTTATTACGTAGAAATAGGTATTTTCGAAAAGTTGACTTTTAATACCTTTTTCTTTAGCGCGTTCTTTTGATAATTTATTATCTTAAATCACAAAGCAAATTTTCTAAAATCAGGCACTAAAAGTTTATTTAAAACTCTTTAGATTTTTGTAGTATTCTCAATTTTAACGATAATTGTGCAAACATATACCAGAAACTCAAGATGAAACTCAAATCCTTCAATATGGAGACCTAGTAGATTTCTTTGAAAATGCAATACGATCCAAAGATCCATTTAGTACATTACACAAAATTATACACGGAATACTTAACAACTGTTGAATCTATTCTAGTATGTTTAACCATATTTCATAAAGAATGAAAAAGTTAGGTAAAACTATCGTATAAAAATTAATGCAGTAATTAAATTGAAGTCCATTGTTAATAGCACAAGTACCTAAAAGTCATTTAAATGCATAACAGAATCTTGGAGTATAATGAAATAAATAATTATGATATATATATATATATATATATATATATACATATATATATACATATATATATATATATATATATATATATATATATATATATATATATATATATATATGTATATATATATATATGTATATATATATGTATATATATATATATATATATATATATATATATATATATATATATATATATATAAAGTAGTTAGATATTATTGACTGACACGTTATGTAAAATAAAGTTTTATTTTGAGGATGCAGTCATTTAAGTAGGGCAGGATATGTAAAACTCTTTGTTCTTAAATCAAGCTTTCGCAAAATTTATTTGCTTCATCAGGATATGCTAAAATATGTTATGGTAAATACAATGAAATTAGAATTAAAAAACATTGTATAAAACTAATATAAAAACTAAATCAAAACATGACATTGATTATTATAATGATGTTTGATTTATGTCAGAAAGACACTCGTGTCTGTTTTTGTTATTGATAACTAGCTCTAGATTGTTATTATGCTTAAGTAAAAAGTGGCGCCAAATATGAATATTTAAATTTTTGAAAAATAATATTTATAGTCAGAAAATCATATATTAGAAAATAAAAGTATTAATTTTCGTAAGATAGAATGTAATTATAGATATTGCTTAGTTTTTTAATATCAGTTTTTTTATTAACGCATTGATATTTATTTATGCATACCATTTCTAAAAATTCTCTTTTATTTAATTGGTTTTCACGTCTTAATATATTAGTTTCATTAAAATTAAATAAATGATTATTATTAATTGCATGATATAATGACCTTAGAAATAATAAAAATACGTGTGCATTAATAGATCAATTTAATAATTAATAATTTACAATGAATAATTTATAAATTATATACTAGAGAATATTATAAAAAGTATTTATATTACCCCTTAAGAAATTAGCATAATAATTTTTTAAAAAGTTTTATTTTGCAATGTATTTGGTTATTTTAATAATTGTGATATTATAAATGAATATTTTTGTGCCATCTATATAAGTAACCAAATATACACTGAAGTAAATTTGGTTGTGGGAACTTTTGCGAATAAGAGACATTTGAAATAATAGTAACGGATTTAAAATAGTGTTATTTATTAATTTAATATGTTTAATTTATACATAAGTTTACATTCTGATCTGAAGTCTAAATTTCCATAAAATTCTCAATAGAAAAGTCAAAAATTATCTAAAAGTTTAAAATAAGACGCCAATAGAACGAATTTAAACTCTGTTCGTAGGAGAATATTCGCAAACATTAAAATATCTGTGAAATAGAAAATAGAAGAATTCGAATATATTTTCTTTCAAGAATATTCGTGAATATTGAAATGATATAAATACGCTGTGATTTGGAGCAGAAAGGGGCAGTATTCGGTGGTCAGTACTAAGTGTTAAAGTTTTATAGTATTGGAAAGTGTATTAGGTGGAGATTACAAATAGTATTAAGACAGTATTAGTTAGAGATTAAAAATTATGTTATGTAGATGGAGATTGGAAGAGATTAAAAATTATATTATCTATATGGTGATTGGAGATTAGAAGAAATTAAAAATTATAATAATTATATGGTGATTTAAGATTAGAAGAAATAAAAATATTATAAGAAAGAAGAATAAACAAGACAGAAGGAAAAATATTTTACCAATTTATAAATGCTATTAAAAAGAAAAATATTTTAAAATGGTGGAAGATGATAATTAAAATATTGTGCATCTATTTGGCAAAGCAATTTCACAAAAAAAAGGATAAGCAGAGGCTGATAACGGAGACATTGAGTGGTGATTAAAACTTTTATTTTCGAAAACAATTTCATTTAGTCATTGAGTGACAGAAAGGTGCCAAATTTTGTTAATATAATTTAATTAATATAATAAGAATTTCAATTTAAAGATAGGTTGTTTTAGATTTATATTGTCTATATTAGATATATATGTGTATTTCATAATAATTATAATAAAGGTAATTTTAAAAAGTGCTTACAAACTAATTCTTTGAGAACCGCGACAAAAACACTATCTATATTTATATATATATATATATATATATATATATATATATATATATATATATATATATATACATATATATATATATATATCGCACATTGAAATCAAAAGTGGCACTAAATAAAAAACTCAATTTTACAGTATAGCTGTTTAAAGTTTTTTAACATGATTTTTATGCCCAGACTTAAAAATAAATTGAAAACAAGCAATGTGATTAGTTTTAAATAATAATTTAATTATCTCTTTTTCAGTATAAAATAACTTTTAAATAAATTAACTAGTATTTGTTGAAAAAAAAACTTATTTGAAAAAAAAATTCAGTATAGTGTCACTTTTGTTTTTATACAATCAATTATTTTTTGTTTAATGGCATATTTAATTCATTAACTCTTCTACTATTCTAGTACTCCAATTGAGTAAATGAATGTCAGGAATAAAATAAAAACTAATTTTAGATGAATAAAGTATTTATTTGTATGTACTAAAAAGAAAGTCTTTCTCGAATCAGTCACGACAATATCACGCAATGTTTAAACTAAGAAAATAAACAAATCGTAACAAAAAATGCAAATAGGCATTTGTAAAAATGTGATAATACTTAAGAGCTATTACATTTTTAATTAAAAATACTTTGATAGTAGGATCGTAATATCCAGGAATCAACCACGCATCCGTAAGACTTCTCACGTCATTTTTCTTCCTTTCGGATATATCCAATTTTTGGTGGTACAATGGTTTAAGTTCTTGAGGTCGGCTGTTTCTGGATGTTCTTTTTGCCAAATCAAGTTCCTTGAAGTCATCAAAATAAGACGTTTTATAGAATATTTTAATCTCATTCATTACGTTCTTTTCAATTTTAATGACTTTTATATCAGACAACTTTACAACCGCATTATCAACACTCCTATTCAGCTTAATAACTGGCAGTTGTTTCAAATCCATAAAATCTTCGTATCCCATCTCATTTAAAATGTACGGCGTACCACGTTTTTTCGAACTTCTGATGGCACAGACGTATTGGAAGATACGTAAATGGGTCCAGATTTAAGACTTTTTTTACTTTCTTCTCAATCGTTGAATGTACTGCGTCCCCTTCATTTTGTGTGTGGCCTCGGATTAGGAACTTATGGGTTATTGATTTTACTTTGACATTTAATACTGCATAGACGTACATTCCAATGATAAACTGGTTCTTCTGTTGGCCACAGCAGTTATCAGAAGAGAACACTATATCAAGATCTTTATTAGCGAAAGGAGACTTCTTTTGCAAAAACTTCAAAAACACAGCTACCTATTTCATTGGCTCCACGATTGCCTTGAGATTCATCACAAAAGTAAGTTTTTCTGCTAAATGGCGGTCTATAATCTTATCTTCAATAGCTTACTTTATGGATCTTCAGCTAGCTTATATATTGTGCATTGTTCACATTGGTCCTTTTTAGGTACGAACAAACTAATATTAAATTCTTCGTTGAAAATTTTTCGATACGAATGTACCATAACATAGGGTAGTCCTTGCTCTATGCAATTTTGTAGTCTGAGTAAAGATCCATTACTGTTTTTCTACCATCGATGAATTCCTTCGAGGTTTGTTGACGCAAGTAATGGCTCTCGATTCGAGAGATGCTGTTTATGTGTGTTTTTACTCCTTCTACCAAATCGATAGACAACTTTCTGTGATTTTCATGTCTTCCTCTCTTTTCACCTTCTAGAATACCACTAAAAGAATCTTTTTTTTTTCAGTACAGTTCTGATACACCTGCCAGTTATATCTAGTGTATTTTTATAGAATGTCTTGCATACTCTGGTTTTGGTACTATTTATTTCAAAATAAAAAGCATTTTTTGCCTTCCTATTTAAATTCATTTTCTTGTATTGATATTTCGGGATAATATTTTAAATACTACGAGCTATGTATTCTCTTTGTCGGTCTAAGGAAGCTCAGTATGCCCAGTAAGCATCAAACAGTTTTTGCCTTAATACTCCAAATATTTTATCTGAGCATTTCAGCCGACAGCTATTTCCACAAGTTTGTTTTAGAATTTTTGCCGGAAAAACCTTTTTTTGTTTTGGAAGTTGAAACATATTCTTGAGCGGCATTTCTTAAATTCTTCGCAATACTGGCATATCTCGGCTTCTTTTTCTTCTCCTTATTTGGTTTATCATTGCCATCAGATGCTGAATGGGCGGCATTATTGTCATCGTGAGCTTGAGTACTTTGGTCATCTAACTGAGAATTTGAAGCTGTAACAATGACACTTTACTTAAAATGACGTCTATTTAATATGGCAAGAAATTAAAAATATGACATTTAAACCACAAAAATGACACTAAGCACAATATGCCCCTTATTTATTCTATATAAACACAGTTATCTGGAATAGTTGAGTAAAATATCGGCACTTTACAAAATATGCCAATAACGAAATCATAATTTGTTGTATTTTTACTATCAAGTAATTAAAAAAACGACATTATACAAAATATGTCACTTTTTCACTCACCTCAGCTAAGACTCGTTGCAGCGGCTGGACCTTTACTGGTTTAGTGTCGGTTTATCGGTCACGACCCATGCTCGCGACAACAAAGTAAGAAGTGACATTAGCGACGTTTACAGAAAACCGAGCGAGCTATTACAACGGAGATCTTTGCAACAGACGTAGTTTTGCTCGTAGATTTTAGATGTCGCTGTAACTAAAAACCACCGAATTTTGTATAATGCCACTTTTGATTTCAATGTGCGATATATATATATATATATATATATATATATATATATATATATATATATATATATATATATATATATATATATGTACATATACAAATTATTATATTATTTATATAAACCCTAAAAACCTCGTGAAATGACAATAATTCACTATTTTTATAGAATTCTATACAATTCAAGAGATTTTAAATAAAATATGAACCAGTAAAGTATACTACAGTTTTCTTCATATAAAACTCATAAACGAAGCTTATTACTCCTAAAAAGGTAGGCTTAAATGCCAGATGCCTTGCGAATGCTATGAATATTTTATTGATGTTTCTCCTAAGGAATACTGCCTTCTACCTAATATTTGAAACTGGAAGCTATTCACTTTTTGAACTATTAAATTGCTGAATTATGCAGGACGGTCCAGTAAAATGGCCAAAGTATTTAAGGCACTATTGGGATGCTACATCGTGTATTTTAACTATCAATGATTCTAATCATGTTGGAAGGGTCCTGAGCTGTCACGTCCCTACTTTCAGGGCTGGTTTTTCAATAATAGTAAACCGAATTTTATAATCTAAATGTTATATATAGTTGTGAAATTAAAAATATAAAATTATTAAATATAAATGAATTTTAAAAGGTTTAAAGTTAATGTTTTTAAATTATCTGTTTAATTAATAAAAATTCAATTCAGAAATTGTATTATACTCTATTCACTCAACTTAGTCTCACCTTTTCAATTTTAATAATTATTTTGTTGGTCAAATCTTGACTTCGACTGAAAGTGGCTGGAAGTTAGTATACAGCCAAGAATAAAAATTTAAATGTTTTTTTAGATTGTATTGTGAAGATTCAAAACACGTAAAACGAGGCAATGACATTAATCACTTTATTAATGTCCCTTTTCTGTTTTATGATTTGCATCTTGACAAAGGCAAGGGTCTTTGTCAAGCACACAACACAACACAGCACTTTCGGATCAAAATATAGGTATTAAGATAAATGGCATCCGAATAAACAACTTGAGATATGCCGATGACACGGTACTAATCGCAGAAACTTGGGAAGATCTTCAAATACTAATTAACAAAATAGTAGAATGCAGTGAAGAACACGGATTATCGCTTAATATCAGCAAAACAAAAATAATGCTAATATCTAAATCACCACAAAACTTCCCTGACATAACCGTGCATGATCAAAGAATCGAACGTGTAAGAAGATATAATTACCTGGGAATTGTTATCAACGAAAATAATGATTGCTCTGAAGAAATCAGAACCAGAATAGAGAAAGCTAGAGCCACATTTACTAAATTGAAAAAGGTGTTCTGCGGAAGAGATCTAAGTCTAAAACTTAAAATTCGCCTTTTGAGATGTTACGTTATGTCAGTTCTCCTCTACGAGATGGAAACATGGACATTGAAAAAGATCGATACCCTGGATATAAAAGGATCGATACCGATATAAAAGAATACCCTGGACAGAGAAAGTAACAAATGTGGAGGTTTTGCGGAGAGTGCGGAAAGAGAAAGAGCTGATACTTACTGTTAAAAAGCGCAAACTACAATATTTGGGACATGTTATGAGGGGAGATAAATACCAGTTGCTGCAATTGATTATACAGGGAAAGAGATCTATAGGAAGAAGAAGGCATTCATGGTTGAAAAACTTGAGAGAATGGTACAATTGCACCAATTACCAACTGTTTAGATCTGCAGCAGCAAAAATACGCATAACTTTGATGATAGCCAAACTTCGGAACGAAGACGGCACTTGAAGAAGAAAAAAGGCAAGGGTTTTCTGTCGAAACGTTGATTTCTATGAAAAATAAAATCTAGTTTCACATGTAATATAATTTATTCATATATATATATATATATATATATATATATATATATATATATATATATATATATGACCTTCACTTTAATTCTTAAAAACTATTATCAGCATAGTGTTTGTTTCTGTCGTTTTAACAACAATATTGTAAATTTTTTGTGTAGTGTTGTCACTGAGTTCTTGTGTAGCAGGTTTAGAAGATCACCACGGTCAGTAAAAAACTGCAAGAAATGTGGGTGTAAGTCTCTCGAGTGTTACGAGTATGGCAAATTACAACAGCTAGAATGACCGCTTTGTCGTTTGTAGTCCTTTAAAAAAGTGAACAGTCAAGGTAGGCTATTGATTATGTACTTTAGAAGGGAACTGCAACGTTAAAGAGGTTTTATTGTTTTGTGTGGTCAACGGACCACCAAATATGAAAAAAACGCCCAGTGCTACCATTTGAAGGGGTGCTTTTTTTGAGAAATAGGTGAGTTTGTCCCTATGCATTAGAGTGCATTTCGGTGAATTCTATGCAAATTATTCAAAATTACATTTCTTATCGAAATGTCATCTTTTAAAAATAAAAGTACTTTTTTTGCAAAAATATTTAAAAAACGAAACAAGAAAGGCAGGAACTTTTATCCTCATAACTAACATAACTCTCTTCTACGCATTTTTGAGTACACTGCTAGTTTTCCCGTTTACACCAAATTGCCCCATTGAATTTTGCGTGAGAATATTTGGTTTTTTTTTGTTCTTCAGCTGGAGATGCATCCTGTATTTGAATATAATTGAAGTTTTACCAAAAATTACCCAAGCCAGTTTTATTCTTGTGTTGATTTTTGGGAATAAGGTACCAGATTTATGTAGTAAGTGACCAAGGTATACAAACTCGTTCTACTCTCCCAAATGCAGTGTTAAGTATTACTACTTCTTAGACACACTAGCTTGTTGTTAGGTTTTTATTTTGGTCAAGTTCATTTGTAGCCTAACTTCGGTGCTAGCTGCATTTAGGTAGCTTAACAATTTTTGTAGTCCTCCAGAATTATAACCAATCAAAATGGTGTCTGCCAATCAATCTTGGCTGATGTATTTTCAATCAATGGATGGCCTTTGTTCTGCTAGTTCATTTTGCTAAATATATTTTCTACAGTTGCACTGAAGAGTTTTGGTGATGATTCTGGGTACAGGATCTACTTCCCAGCTTGCTCTCTTGGCTCTGCAGCATCTACTGCATTTGTTCGTCTATTATTGATGATCTTTGTGGATATACGTCATATGATTGGTAGTATACTTATAGGCCTATGGTTTTTGTTATCCCCTTTGCTACTTTTCTTATAAACGAGAATTATGTTTGCTGTATTCCAGTTATCTGGTATGTACCTTGGGCAGTTTGTAAATATACCTTTTAAGATTTACCAGGTTCATTGCAAGAGAATTTAAGCATTTTTAAATGTTATGTAATCTATGCCAGTTGCTTTATTGCATTTCATTTTTGTAGTTGTTTTTTCTACTTCTATCGGAAGAATTTTTGGTACATCTTCTTGATTACTAATTGCTTCTTTAAGTGTTTTAGCGACTATATATAATTCACAGTAGAATTTAGTCTCGTGTTGTACTATTTCATTTCGTCTGCAATTCTGGCGTTTTTGTTTCTTAGAACAACGATATGATTCTTTCTATTGATAAATGCTTTTCGTTTTTTCCTATAATTTTTCCTGTTTTCGATTGTATTTTCCAAACGTCTTTTACTGTGTTTTCTTATGTCTTCCTGAATACTTTTCCTTATTATCTCACAAAGTTCTGTATATTTTATTCTCTGTATGTTGGTACTTACTTTTATTTCCCTACTACTACTACTACTACTATCGGTTTACAGCGTTCTCCGACGCCTTCCGAGTCCTAACCGCCATTCTTCTCTATTCAACCATAGGTCTGAAGGGATTTCTCTTTCCTCTAGTTCTTTTTCAATACCTCTTTCCAGCTTCTTCTCGGTCTTCCTCTTTTCCTTCTCCCTTGTGGTGTCCACGTCAAAATCTGTTTTGGAATCCTGTCATCTGGCATTCTCTGTACATGGCCGTACCATATTAACTGTTTTGTTTTTATGTGATCAACTATTGTATGCTTGACTCCCATCATTTCTCGTATTCTCTTTTATTTCCCATCTTTGTTTTATCATCATTTAAGTTTTATTAGACAGTTTTCTATGTTAATTTTTTGTTGCGGGTCGCCGATTTCTTTAAACTATCAAGGTTCATTTCCATTAATTAAGAGCTATCGATTCGGTCAGGTAATCTTTCATCAATTGTCCTTTGCTAGTGATCTGAGTTTTCTTTTAGACTTTTAATATTTATACCAAACTGCTAAGATTGTGATTAATTTTATTTTTTCTAGTTTTAGATCTAGGACAATTTTTGGTCTAATTAGTCTATGGTCAATGTATGTTTGGAATGTATTTATTACACTAACATCTTTAATTTTAGCAATCTGGTTGGTTAAAAAAAATTACTTCGTTCTAAGCGGTTCCATTTGGGTAACCCCAGTCCATTTTCTGTTCAAGATTTTTTTTTAATATATTTGTAATATGCATGTTTTGGTAGCGTGCAAACTGAACCAGTATTTCTCTCTTTTCATTTCTCTCACCAACTCCATACTTGAGCATGACTTGTTCCTTGTCTTTTCACTTTTCCACGTTGGCATTAAAGTCACCAATTAAATGCTTTAAGTGACTGTTATTGTTATTTATTGCTTCAGTTATGTTACTGTAGTTGTCCTCTATTTTTTCGCCAGTGTGACTAATTGTAGTGGTGTATTTTTGTACAAACTTGTATACTGTATATCTTTAATAGTTGTGAGTTTAAGCTAGTTACTCTGTCTGAAATATAAGTTGTAGAGTAGATATAGTTGTATCAGAGATACAAAACCAAAAAACATAGGTATTTTTCGGTAATATAATGTGTTTCCTGACGCTAATTCCAATATTTGTTTATCTTTCCGTTTTCTTTCACTGATTTATCTATCGCTATATTAAACGTTGTTGTTTTATTCAAGTAGCAGTTTAGACTCTGTAGATTATTACTACCCTCGTCCATCTGGCTTGTTTCCGAAAGCTACTAAAGTTTACGGCCATTTAGGTCTACGGAGAATAAAAGCCATGATTTCAGTGTATCTTTCATATTAGGGGTTGTAAGGCTCTAATCAGTCTGTGGCTAATGTATGTTTGAAATGTATTTATTACACTAACATCTTTTATTTTACCAATCTTGTTGGTTAAAAAAAAACAATTTCGTTCTAAGTGGTTCCATTTGGGTAACCCAAGTCCATTTTCTGTTCAAGATTTTTTTTTAATATAGTTGTAATATGCATGTTTTAGTAGTGTGCAAACTGAACCAGTATTTCTCTTTTCATTTCTCTCACAAACTCAATACTTGCGCATGACTTGATCCTTGTCTCTTCAATTTTCCACGTTGGCATTAAAGTCACCAATTAAATGCTTTAAGTGAATGTTATTGTTATTTATTGCTTCAGTTATGTTACTGTAGTTGTCCTCTATTTTTTCGCCAGTGTGACTAATTGTGGTGGTATATTTTTGTACAAATTTGTATGCTGTATATCTTTGATAGTTGTGAGGTTAAGCTAGTTACTCTGTCTGAAATACAAGTTGTAGAGTAGATACAGTTGTATCAGAGATACAAGAACAAAACACATAGGTAATCCTCGGTAATAGAATGTGTTTCCTGACGCTAATTCCAATATTTGTTTATCTTTCCATTTTCCTTCGCTGATTCATCTGTCGCTACTAAAGTTTACGGCCATATAGGTCTACGTGCAATAAAAACCATGATTTCAGTGTATCTTTCAAATTAGGGGTTGTAAGGCGTACCTTATCTCAGAGTTGGCGTAAGGGTTTGCCAATGTATTTCAGTTTTAAGGCGCGGAAACCTCCGTTCCAACCCTCTCCTTTAAACCCCCTCTGTGGCTCAGTGGTAAGAGCGCCTGCCTTTAAACCTAAAGGTCGTGAGTTCGAATCCCACCTGTGTGGAAATTTTCGTTTATTAAAAAAATTAACAAATGAAAATAATTTCTATCCTTGTGTGATCGGTACACACCGGAGGGACCGCAGACGTTCGGATACAATTAGCGTCTCTTAGCAAAGACAATGACGTCGACTTTGCTAAGTATCAAGACAATTACTCTACATACACAAACACACACACACACACACACTACATTAATAAACTTATCTTGATTGAGACTGGCTGAATGACAATTGTCCAAGCCAAAACACAAAAAAAAACCCCTCCTTTTGATATATAACCTACGTAATATACCTAGGTAATACGACCTATATTGTTCGGGGATTAAGCGACTTCTGTCTTCGTAAACGTAGGACATAGGATTGGCAGATTGGGGTAGGACATTAGCAGAGCTGGCTGACTTTTTGGATAATGCTTACCTCCGACAATATATATATATATATATATATATATATATATATATATATATATATATATATATATATATATATATATATATTGTCTTTGTTAATATATAGTCAATAACTGTTTAAATTAAATGACAATGTTTATTTCTTTCAAATATTTAATCAGTAATTTAATTATTCTAATTTTATGGAAAGTAAATACCCTATGCTAATTGAAAAACACACATTTGCTTGTTGTAGAGAGTAATATAATTATTGGCTTATATATCTAGTTAATTTTGCATTTCAGGAAAATATGATGCAAATCTCTAATAGAAATATTATCACAAAAGCAAACAGGTGAATTCTCTTATTAATGTATGCAGATGTGCCGCATATTTTCCGTATCGAGTTTTTAATCCAACAGTAGTAAAAATATTGCGGTTTGGTAGGTTATATTTAAATATACACAACCAAGCCAATATGTGACAAAATGTAATATATATTTTTTTATATTTTTCTAATAATAGAGGTCGACCCCCAACGAGATGGACAGATGACATAAAAAGAGTGACTACAAATTGAATTCAGATGGCGCAAAAAAGTGGAAAAGCATGCGAGAGGCCTATGTTCAGCAGTGGACGTTAGAGGCTAGTTGATGATGATGATGAATATTTTTTTATTATTTTAAGCAAATTTAAAAAAAAAAACGTACGAAGTCAAAGACTATTTATTTCCAAGCAATTTACAAATTAAAGGAGTTTTTAACTGGTCATAATGCCTCTGATATGAATAATAAACGCCATTTTTCACAAATCCCGGTTTTGTCTGTAAATAGCACCTTTTGAAATTTATGATGTTCCAGTTTTGTTCTTAAAGACACCAGGTGATCAATACGGAGCTGCGTAGATAACTCAGGAACCTGTAAGGGCTCTTGTTACCGAACGTTTTTTTTTAACAGGTAACGGGGCGATGCTAAACGGGTACCTGTGTTGACAGTTCATAATTTTCAAAGGATATGCGTCCGTCGACAGCACGGAATCTCCGAAATATCGTCAGTGTTTAAGTAACAAGTGCACGCAATACATGTTATATCATGTTGGTAAAAGAATGGTGCTTTTCATACACTTTACGAAGAATTGAAAAAAGACGAAACAAAATTCTTCAATTACTTCCGAATAGGTCAAGAAACTTTCCGCAAATTGTTAGGAATAGTACATGATAAATTAAAACGTGCTGACACTAGTATGAGGCTATCCCTTGCACCTGCTAATCGACTAGTTGTTATCTATGTATGAATTATGCTATGATTATAACAGAATAAAACCTTTCGGTTATAAAAAAACTAAAAAAAAATACAAACTTAATAGATTTTTTATCATTTAAGAGTATACAATTTATATATAAAATAAAAATTACTGGTGAAATACCTTATTAAAATGTCCATATGAAAATCCATATTTTAGCGGCAACAAAAAAAGAAATTTATTAAAACAACGGATGCTCGTCAAACGCCGTTAACACACTTGCATAAACTAAAATGTTTCACTGAGGGTTCACGGCACCGTCCCGTCGAACGTCTTGCCGAGGGGGACTAGATACGTAGACGGTGAAAAGTTAACCAACGGGTTGCTTGACGTTGCTTGAACAAACATTCATAAGAACCTGAAAGACACTGAGCCGTTGTGTGTCACCGAGAAAGGTGTCAAAAACGACCCGTTCACCATTGTCGTTAACAAGAGATCTTACTATAGCCATGTGTTCTGTATACAGTGGAGCGATATTACCGACAGTACATGTGAGAGTTGAGGTATTGAACATATCTGCAAAAATCCACTTGATTTGTCAAATCTGCACTTACCCCAGTGTTCTGCAATAGCAAGATTATCAAGGTAAGATTATTAGCCGTATTATTTTAGTGTAAAATTGCACTTCGTAAATACGATAAACGTGTTTCAATATACATAACCCTACTTAGAGGCCACTTACACTAATGTTCGCAGTTGCCTCAATAAAATTTTATCGAGCCAAGTGGGAACTAGGAATAGTTAGTTACGTTCCCACCTGTCATGATTAAAATTTTAATGATTGACTCTTTTTTAGGTGCTACCATGGTTCGCATTTATCAACGTAAGTCGGAGAGAGCGACATCTTATAGTAAGGAACAGCTGCAAAAAGCACTGGAAGATATCAAATCTGGAAAAACACTACATACAGCAAGCTGAAATTATGCAATTCCAAAAACAACATTGCACAATCATTTAACTGGTGACAGAGGAAAAAAAGTGATTCATTAGGTAGAGGACCAGTTATTCATGCCAAACATGAACGCGAGTTAGCCGACGGATTGAAAACTCTAGAAAAATGGGGCTTTGGATTGTCAAAACGTGAAGTTTTGTTGATTGTCTCTGATTTTGTTATACAAAATAATATAAGAACTCCATTTAAAAATAATATTCCTGGTCATGACTGGTTCACCGGCTTTAAAGCAAGATACAAGTTATCTCTCAAGAAACCCCAATCGGTTAAGTACGCAAGAAAGAAGATGTGTGATCAATTTCCCATTTATAAATATTTTGAGATCTTAAAAAATACTCTTGTTGAATTAGATCTTAACGATAAGCCTAAGCAAATATGTAATTAGGACGAGGCCAGCTTATGCGTTAACCCATCCCGAGTGAAGGTGCTAGGAGCCAAAGGTAAACTGTGTTCGCGAACTACGAGTGGTCCATGTAAGGAGAATGTAACAATATTATCTGCGGCAAATGCATTTGGAGACAAAGTACCACCTTGTATTGTATTTAAAGGAAAGTTCGTATGGGACCAGTGGATGGCAACACAGGACCGAGATAATCTTGATATAGCTTATGCAGCTACTCCAAACGGCTGGATGGAAACGGACGTTTTCGTCAATTTCTTAAAAAATATATTTTTGAATGCTGTGGGACAACAAAGACCACTGTTATTGATATATGATGGTCACAGCACTCGCATAAATACAAAAGTCATCGAATTAGCTCGTGAAAATGGGACTACCATTCTCAAGTTGCCGCCACACACATCGCATTTACTACAACCTTTAGATTTGTCCGTGTTTAAATCTTTTAAGACTCAGTGGTACAAAAAATTGGTGGCTTGGCAGCGAAGAAATCAAGGAATGAAAATGCCGAAGCGAATATTTTCTGAACATGTTCGTGACGTGTGGTATGGTACAAAGCCAGAAATCATCCAAAGCGGATTTCGGAAAGTAGGAATATTCCCATACAAAAATGACGTTGAAGAAGAAGATAAATTTCACCCCGATGCCTATAAACGTTGGAAGGAGATAAATAACAAAACTGCGAATCAAGGTAACGAAAATATGGAAGCAACTCTAGAAGATTTAGCGCCATCGGTTTCTTTTAAAGACTTGCTTTTAAAAACAGTCAAACCAATGCCTCGTTTGGAACCAGTAAAGAAAACACGAGTAACTCCTGGTGCCAAGGTTATAACCAGTAATGATTATTACCAAAAATTACAAGAAAAAGTAAACAATAGTATTGAAACAGTGCAAAGCACCAGTGGGGTAAAGTATCAGCAGAAAATAAAATCTAGACGACGAAAACAGCATAGTTAAAGTTCTAGTGACGAGTTATCTGATATAGATCCACCGTTAAATGAGCTTTCTGATATATATCCACCGTTAGATGATAATTTTTTGGATTATGATTCGCTAGATGATTTGGTTGAGGACATCCTAGATGACGATATGGACAACAATATTAAAAATTTAAAGGAAGATTTTAAGTCTGAACAGTGGCTTGTAGTGAAATATATCGGAAAGAAATATGTGAAACACTTCATTGGAACAATAGTGGGATTTGACCAGGAAAACAAAAATTAAGGAAAACAAAAGAAGAATAACAATTATACATTTTACTGACCAGATAATGATGACACTGACACTGTTTCCAGGGAAAATATTGTCATGATATTGCCAGATCCTGTAGAAAATAGAAGACGAAAATCGTTCCAGTTCAGTGTATCTTTCAAAGGATTGAATTTCGTATGCTAGGAAATTTAGCTTTTATGTTTTGTTCTCATCAAAAAATTTTGGACTTTTTATAAAAATAAATATTACTTACACTAAATTTTATGTTTCTTATTCGCAATTGCCCCATACATAGTGAAATACACAACACATAATAGCCATATGCTATTCCCACTTGCCCCACAGTCTGGGGCAAGTGAGAATATTTGATCAGGTAACGAAAAAAAATTGTATTTGATAATGTTTGCATAATTAACACGTCTAACTAAATCAGTACTAATTAGAAATTTCTAATGACTTTATGTACTAATTGTGATTATTCTAGAATGCATACTTCAGTTTTAATAGTGACATGAATCATCATCTCTAGAAAAATGCGTTTGCTCTTACCCTGACTTACCTTATGTTTTAATTTTTTGTATGCTTTATGTTCCCGACAATAATTATGTCAAAGCATTTATACAGTTCATTGAATTAACTGTGAACTTTAAAGTGAATAAAACTTTCTAGTTGAAATATATTAACCCTTCGTCGGACACAATTCAAAAGTTTCATGATAAGCGTACTAAATCTAACCTTTCTATGACAAACTAATTTAATAACTATATTACACCAACCTTTTGCATATTATTTGAGCATGTAAACGGCAAAAACTTACTAGTTTGCAAGTATCTATGTCCCTATTTTTGGTGTTCTGTACAAGAAGCACATCTTTTGCATTTCTCTGATGCTACTTAATGCTTTGGCAACTTATCGTTGAATATTAATTATATTCCCGTGAGCTTTTCCTTTTTTTTAATAATTTTCTCTGGTCTTAACTGTCTGTCTAGTATTCTTATTATAAGTTTTGTTGTATTCAACGTTTTGATCTTTTTGATCTTCTTCTATACTTTCTTAGAGTGCATTGTCAAAAATTATAATTGACATTAACAGTACATCTTCCATTGTTCGGTACAGAATATACTATATAAATATGCCATTTTTAAACTCAAACAAACTTTATTTTTAAGAAAGTCCTGTACTGGAAATAAAATTGAAGGGAAGTTAATGTTATTCTAAGAGGCAATGAAAGAGTTTTTTCGATTAAAGACACTTTATATGGTACACATCACTAAACAGTTTAACTAGTTTTACTGCGAATAACCCAGAATTTTACTTAACCATAAGTTAATTTTGTATTAACATGCCACAAGAAAATAGCTTTAAAACAATACCAATCCAATTACTTGCTGTTATGTAACATCTTTATTGTAAAATAAATTTGCAAGGCATCTTAGTAACTTTCTTATTAAGTTTAAAGCTAGTTTTAAATATATATATATATATATATATATATATATATACATATATATATATATATATATATATATATATATATATATATATATATATATCTATATATATATATATATATATATATATATATATCTATATATATATATATATATATATATATATATATATATATATATATATATATATATAGAGTAAGAAAAAAGAAGTACTTGTGACTCGTTTGGAAAAAAACTGTTTTTGATGGGTTGGAGTCAATAAAAGGGGCTATTTGTTGACTATTTTTTACTCGAGCTTTCAATTGTGATTACAATTTTTATCAAGAGCTTCTAAAAAATACAAAATATCTTACAAAGTTGAACTAGAAATAAAAAAATTTTTGTTAACTCACCAAATAAAATTAGTTTTTTATATAAAACTACTGCTTACATATTAAATACAAAAAATATTAATAAAAAATGTCTTATTCTATTAAATGTTTCTCTGAAAAATTTTGATGAAGTTTCTTAAGAAAAAAAATTGAATTTGTAAACAAAAATAGAATAGCTACAACCAACCTAAATGTCATAAATACTAACTTAAAAATTTTTATTTTTGACATATTGTCAAAAATAAAATTTTGTTTTAAAAATTCTTCTTTGTTTAGTAACAAGAAAGTTTCTCACAAGAGTGATTGTAGAATTAAGAAACCATCTTGTGCTTTGGCAGAGCATGTAATAGACAAAGACCATATTATGGATTTTGATAATATTAAAATTTTATTTAATGAAAGTAATAAATTTAAAAGAACTTTTTTGGAAATGGTTTGTATTAGCAAAAGTGATAATAATTTAAACAAAAGGTCAGAAATTCAAAATTTAAGCAAAATTTATAATTATATAATTTCTATTTAATTTATATATGCAGTCAGTAAAATATCACATTTTGAATTTTCCTTGTATTTGTTACATTTTTTCGGGCAACTATCAATAGTGAATAAATCTTATTCTTTTTTGTTACTAAACAAAGAAGAATTTTTAAAACAAAATTTTATTTTTGACAATATGTCAAAAATAAAAATTTTTAAGTTAGTATTTATGACATTAAGGTTGGTTGTAGCTATTCTATTTTTGTTTACAAATTCAATTTTTTTTCTTAAGAAACTTCATCAAAATTTTTCAGAGAAACATTTATTAGAATAAGACATTTTTTTATTAATATTTTTTGTATTTAATATGTAAGCAGTAGTTTTATATAAAAAACTAATTTTATTTGGTGAGTTAACAAAAAATTTTTTATTTCTAGTTAAACTTTGTAAGATATTTTGTATTTTTTAGAAGCTCTTGATAAAAATTGTAATCACAATTGAAAGCTCGAGTAAAAAATAGTCAACAAATAGCCCCTTTTATTGACTCCAGCCCATCAAAAACAGTTATATATATATATATATATATATATATATATATATATATATATATATATATATATAAAAATATATATATATATATATAAAAACAGTTATATATATATATATATATATATATATATATATATATATATGATGTTACGTTTATATAACATTACGTAAATAATTAATTGTAATGAAACTTTCATTTTGTTGTTGACGATTTTATTTTATTTTTTGGAAATAATTTCTTGAGTACAAATTTAAACGTCAAACAACAATTATAAAATGTAGTTTTCATTACACTCAGTTCTTGCTAAGTCCAGTATAAACCTAATATTTAACTTACATGCTACAATGAACCAGATTCATAACTTTTTTTATAGATATGATGTTTGTCTTTGAGGAAAAACTTCCAAATTAAATATATTGTCTGAATAAGCACTATCTTTTTAAAATAGGCAGAATAAAATTAATTGTAACATTTTGTTCTCAGAAATATCTCTCTTAGACAATTCTTGTATTATTTTTCAACTCGATGCAAACTTGTCAACTTTTCTACGTTGAGTTCGAGTAGGTATATTATCAAAGAGCATATACTGACGAATAAAATAAATATAAACCGTTTTAAATATTTCACCATCGGACGAAACGAATCTATAAAATATGTCACAATAAAGCACAGATAACCTCTTTAACTTCGTAACTTCTTACTCAACGCGCCCTGCTGCATAAGTGGAGCGACATATTACCCCAATCTAACTGAAAAAAAAAAATTGTCGATTTTAAGTGAAAATTTTAAACTATTTCTACAGGGTATTAGGGATCCTCCTCCTCAATCGTTTAGCCCTTGTCAGGGCGTAGTGACACCCTAAATATTATTAGTCTGCTGTCTCCATTGACTGCGATCTTGTGCCATATGGACGGCTTCATGTAGGGATTTTCCCACCAAACTCTTCATTTGGTCCACCCATCGTATTAGGGATAGCTGATATCAAATCCGTAAAAGACGTAGCGCTGATTTTGTTATTGATTTTTTAAACAATCATAAATAGTGAAAAAATATTTTTTGTCTATAAAACTAATAAATAAATAAATTTGCGGGTTTCTAAATTAAAATCATAAATAAGCGACCGAGATAATTACAAAAACCCTTATATTTGCAGTAATTTAATATGACTCATATTTTTTACGTAACATCGTGTCGGGACTGGAACTGGAACGGCATGCTGGCATCGGCAACTGGACCCTTTTTTACAGCTTCCAGTTGCATAAAAATAACAAGGGACGGTTTTCTCCGCACCAGTAACTATGCGGATTGCAACAGACTAACACCTGGACTTCGGTGTCTTTAAAGATCTCCTCCACCATATTTCGGATAACCCTCCAATCTAATTGGCGGCACTCCAACTTTGGCATGGCTAACCTTTGCACGTCGGACTCTAGTACGTGCTCTCTTAATTAAAGTAAGACTTCCTATACATTTCGATAGGTAGGTTGGTCACAGGCAGTGTCTTTTGTTACCAGGTAGAAAAGGTAACGTGATGCATCTCGGAGTTTTAAGGCATTTCCGGGAGCTGGCACTTGGCATTGAACTTCTGCAACTCGATCGAACTTAATTCGAAAGACAGATGCTAACCCTGGTACGTCTTTGATACTGGCCGCAATGTTAAGGGCCAGTGAGTAGTCATCGGGAAGAGCGAGCAGATCTTGCCTTTCTTCAGTGACAACACCATGTCTTGCTTTACCTGTACGTTACGTTTCAAGTAGATATTACTTATATTAATAATATAATCCAATAAAACTTAAATATTTCTCCCGAAATAATGGTAAAATTCAATTTTTTATGAAAAAAATTTCGAGATTTTAAGCATCCGATGAATATAGCAGATAGTTTTGATAATATTATCGAGCTACCGGCTATTAAAAATAATTAAGATTCTCTGTCTCATATACACCAAGGTATTACAATTTTTTTCAGCAGCGTCGAATTTAAAATTGCATAAAAAACGGAGCTCGGACTGGAATTATTTTACAAGTACCATTGGTTTAACGGGTTATAGCTTGTTACTCCTCGGTATATGCCATCTATAAACTGGATCATAAAATTTAGATCTTTGTTTATAATCCGTTTCATTTATATGGATATATACATATGTATATATATATATATATATATATATATATATATATATATATATATATATATATATATATATATATATTTATATATACATATGTATATATATATATATATATATATATATATTATATATATATATATATATATATATATATATATATATATATATATATATTAAGTTGAAATTCCATTAAGCGCTTTCTCTCGTTAGGTCCTAACTTTACCATTGCACTACGGTCAGGTATTAATTCTTCTAATAAACCTCTTTTATCAGATATTGATTTTATATTATCATTTATTACGGATCTTGATTGTATATATGATCAATATTGACATCTGCGGAATCTCCGAAACAAAGAAAAAAGGCCAAGGAACATCAAAGAAAGAGCGCATTCAGGAGTTGGAATTTTGCTGCACGATAAATACACGCAAAACATCGAAGAAATCGAATACATCAACGATAGATTATTAAAAATCTCTATAAAAATGCGTAACATCACAACACACCTGATAAGCACGTATGCCCCAGACATATCTAAGCCCACAGCAGAAACTGAAAATTTCTATCAGCAACTACAAAACGTCGTAGATAACATAAATACGAAACACAAAATTATCGTACTCGGGGATCTTAATGCACGGATCGGAAACGTTGTCATACCAGGTATAAAACAAAAGTACAACGAAGAAATAATTAATGAAAACGGCGAAGCACTAATAGACTTTTGCGCTAGAAATGAAATGAGAATCAACAATACATACTTTCCTCATAAAGACCAACATAAATACACTTTTAACAATAATCGAGGCCAGCGATCAATGATAGATTTTATAATCACAAATCGAGCGATAACTCCGTCACAAGTACTTGATGTCAGAGCACTAACATGTGCTAATCTGGGGACTGATCATTACCTTGTTTTATGCAAGATGCTACTAGAACGTCCGAAACGAAACAGAAAATCCCCAATGTTAATCGAAAAACATAATATAGAGTCGCTAGCAACAGAGAGTACAAAACTGCTTTAGGAGAACAGGATTACCATCAAATTAAAAGAGATCGACTTAAAACCCGAATGGGGAGAAGAAGATACTTGGCAAAAAATTAAGAAATGCATCAACGAAGCAGCAGAAGAAGCGATGGGAAAGCGGAAAATTAACACGAGAGCGACAAACCACTCCAAACCGTGGTTTTGCCAAGAGGTAAAAAAACTCTCTGAATTAAAACGCAAATGCTACCTGAGATATAAAAGCACGCAATAGGAAAAAGCTCATGCAGAATATGTCCAAATAAGAAACGAAGTAAACGCCAGAATAAAATCAATCAAAAGAGAACATTGGGCCAAATTCACTTGCGACATGGACTACGACCTATATGGTGCCCAAAAGAAAGTACGGAAAATGTTACGCAACAGGAAAAACCAGTTAACGAGTTCGTGCAGACCAAAGGAGTACCTATAGAGACATGGCAACAGCATTTTAAAGAGCTATATGATGCTGAAGAAACGATGAATATAAACGAAGGCGAAACAGATGTGAGTGCTACGATCAATGACGAAGAAGTCGAAGCAAAGATCAAAAAGCTAAAAAACAGAAAATCACCGGGAACGGATGGTATACCCAATGAAATTTTAAAATATGGAGGCCCGGAACTTGCAAGTAAACTGGTACAACTATTTAACAAAATATTAAACAAAACAGAAACATCAGCGGAATGGCATAATAGTATCACAATCCCCATATTTAAAAAAGGACAAAAAACCTGCCCACAAAACTATAGAGGAATAACCCTCTTTAATACACCAATGAAACTTTTCACGGGTATTCTCAAGGACAAATTGGAAAAGCAAATCACTAATGCTGAATAACAACAAGGTTTTACAAAAGGGCGGTCTATAACAGACGCAGTATTTATAATAAAACAAATAAAAGAAAAAGCTATAGAGTTCGGCATGCCAGCGTATATTTGCTTCATTGATTTGACGAAGGCATTTGACAGAGTCGCCTGGGAGACATTCTAAATATATTAATAGATAATGAAACGAGTATAATTTCGCAAGTATGTAGCATTGAATCTCTCTCTTCAATCCTGACCCCCCAGGGGGAGTGTAGTGGTCGACGTGATGTCGTGTATTGTCCGTCTCCAGAGATCTCTGTCTCTGGTCATTTTTTTTAATTCATGCATAGGTCTTTGGCATATTCCTGTAATTTGATCTATCCATCTGGTTGGGGATCTTCCTCGTGATCTTCGGCCTTCTACCTTTCCTTGTATTATTCCAGTCCGAGTCTTTCCATGTTTTCTGTGTTTGCTCTCATAACATGCCCAAAATATTTTAATTGTTGGAGATGGACTTTACTAGAGAGTCGTTGGCTAACTTTTAGCACTCTTAAAATTGAATTATTTGTTCTGCGGTCGGTCCAAGAAATTCGTAACACCCGTCTCCAACAGAACATTTCAGTGGCGTCTATCTTTGTTCTCTCCGATTGTCTCAGAGTCAAAGATTCACATCCGTAGGTCAGTATTGGGAATATTAAGCAGCTGATCAACCTCATCTTTATCGCTCTTGAAATTTGACAGTCCTTCCATATTTTGGTCATTTTTGCTGTGGCAACTTTTGCTAGATCAGATCTACGTTTAATCTCTTGCATTGAATATAATATGTTAATTGAGATAATAGAGTTCTTGTTTAGTGTTTTTTTTTAAGGACATATAATAAAAACAAATTTTTGGCACTCCTATAAATGGGAGCCATTATCTTTCCAATTCTGGCTACATATGTAATAAACAATCTGTTGGATGTTGTTCTCCAGGTTGTTTCTTATAACATTCCCTTCTTTAAAAAGTATTTTGATAACATTGTCATGTCCACTAGGTTTAGACACTTCTTAGACACTTAGAGTTCTTGGACATTTTCAATAGCTATGACCCCTACATTCAATTTAATCTTAAAAAAAGGATCAAAACCAATATATTTCGTTTTTTGGCACAATGTGCAGCAGAGAACCGGATAACATAATTAAAATTATTTGGTCAAAACCAAGCACAAAAGTTATTCTCGTGAAATACATGACCACAAAAGTTTATAAACTAACTGACCCTGTATGTAGAAAGAAGAATCTCAACATCATTTTACAATTATTCCTATAAAATTCTTACCCCGAATCCTTACTAAGGAAAATCATATTTAACTCATTTTCTGTTTTACTCAACACAAAAGTTAACCCACTCCAACATACAGGTGCTATATAAGTAATCTCTGATTCTCATACAGTGACTAACAATATTCCTAAAATATCTTTTGTATCACTTCCATTTTTTAAAGGTGTCTCTCACAAATTGACCAAAATTTTTGCTTAATACTTACCAAATGTAAAATATATAAAATATGCTTATAAAAGCACTCTAGTTGTGGGATCTTTATACAAGTCATTAAAAGATAAAGTACCAAACTCAGATAAAAGTGATATTGTATAGAAACTTAGTTGTTTAGGCTGTAAAGATTCTTATATAGGTCACACCTCTCAAAAAGATTCCACCCGTTTGACTCTTCGTAAGAGTGACATTTGGTTACACCCTGATAGATGTTCCCTAGGCACACATGCCAACATAACAGGGCACTTTTTTAATTTTCCAAATATATAAATCCTATCCACGGAGAGAAATCCATATTATCAAGCGAACAGATACTTCTTTGCCCAAAGTAAAAAAATCAAAGTTACACCACCACATCTTATTCGGGCTTATAACGAAAATATGGGAGGAACTGATCGGATGGATCAAAATCTTGGCTATTACAGAACAAATGTAAGATCCAAGAAATGGTACTGGCCTTTAATTATCTGAGGTCTTGATGTCTCCGTACAAAATGCTTGCTTAATTTACCGTAGAATGAGACAAATTATTCCTGAATAACCCGAAACGGATTTGCTGCAGTTTCGTCGAAATATAGCCAAAGCCTTGTTGACGATGTCCGGAACTCCTCCAAGAAGATCTGGTCCATCTTAATCTTCCATAAACAACATTACACAAAATGTTCGATTCGACAACATCGGCCATATTATTTCTACCCAAGAAAAACGAAACCGATGCGTACTTTGTCACTAAACAACAAAGCAATACGCAATAATTTTTTTATATTATTTTTATGTCAGTTTATTTAAAACTCTTTTATATGATTTAATAAAAGATTCCAAACAACGTATTAATAAAATTTTTTTTTTATATCCTAACTGCCCAGTGTTGCGTTTTCGCAACAACCAGTTGTCAAGAAATAAGAAGTTTTTCATTTTTGTTAATTTTGTGACTTTTAAAACATAAATTCTCACCGGAGGGACCGCAGACGTTCGAATACAATTAGCGTCTCTTAGCAAAGACAATGACGTCGACTTTGCTAAGTATCAAGACAATTAGTCTACACATATACACACACTACACACCTGACTGTAAAAATTCACTGTACCATGCACATGACCATGAGTTGTCGACGCATTCTCAATAAAAAAAAATAAAACAAATAAAAACATAAATTTTTTAGAAATAAAAAAAATAAGTATAATTAGTTCTGGGCATTAATGGGTTAAATAAGAGAATCAACTGCCTGGGTATCCGGGTAGATCGTTGTAATGGATTTAGATTAACATAAAAAATATAAAACTAAAAAATACAAGACTAATAAAGACGTTACGTATAACTTTAATAAAAGTATTGTAATAAAAAATATTAAAAGTTATTGAAATATAAAATTTGTCTTTCATTCGGAATTTTTTGGTAATTTTTGTGCCAAAATCAGTTTAATAAAAAAGTACATGTTAATTAAATAATACATAAAATAAATTATTATTAATAAGTAATAAATATTATTTCATCAACAAGGTTTTTTTACTAATCATTATTTGAGCTATTTCACCAATTATTATTCATGAGCCACCCCTATCGATCTTTCTCCTTTCTATCTTTGTCCGTGTATATTTCGAAGGACAGTGGTCCAATCAGCTTTCTGCGGAATTTACTTCTCCATTAGAATAACCAATTGACTTTGACACAAACAGCATTTACACTTCTGAATCTAATTACCGTTTCCTAAATTCTGTTAACAGAGATTCGAGTAAATCAGATAGTGAGTGACTGGAAGAGACTTTCTTTTATAAAACAGATTTCTCTTGAAAATGTTGATTTTAAGAATAGTGAATATTATACACATAAAAAAATTATTTCAAAACTTTGAACATAAATATTTATATATATATATATATATATATATATATATATATATATATATATATATATATATATATATATATATATATATATATATATAAGTTATGATTTTTGAGGATGCAGTCAGTTTATTTGGCCCACAAGACAAAGAAAACTCTTTGACTTACTGTCAAGCTTTCGAATTTTTTTTAATTCTTTTTCAAGACATCTATAAAAAGAAATATAAATTAACTAGTTAAAATTGTTAATTTTCTTACTTACTAGTCGTGAGATTACAGTTTTTAATATTGTACTCTACTAAACAAACCATAATAAATATAATAAATTTTTTTTATTAAAAATAACTATATTGTCACTATATATGTCACTGTCATGGTTTGATTAATGGACATATATGAATGAAAATACAGTTACTTTATGTGGAAAGCAAAACCAGTAACAATAGTTTTTATTATAATTTATTTAATTGTCTATAAAAAATATAAATTAATCCAGTCAGCAGTTTGGCTTAAGCACATATGAATTTTTAATATTAGGATGTCAATACAAAATGAGATTTTGACGGTATTTATTGATATGTTAATATGTAGCAATAAATGTTACTTAATTTGTCAATATCTGATCTTCTATTTACACATTTTTTATTTTTTTGTATATGTGTCATTTCTAAAAATAACCGTTTCTGTTCATGTTTCTGCCTCTCTAGAATTGAAGCCTGTGAAAAATTAAATGTGTGATTTAGATTGATGGAATGTTCGGCTAATGCACAAGCTTGTGATTTCTTAGTTTTTACATCACTTTTATGAGAAATAATTCTGCTGTGTAATGTTCTAGAAGTTTCTCCTATATAAACTTTATCACAGTCTGAGCAAGGTATTTGATACACTACTCTAGAACTACTGCAAACTAAGTCTTTTAGTACTGCAAACTCTCCAACTTCCATCACATTGATCGACAATACCAACAATAAAAAACAAATCACAGTAAAAATGGCAAATCAAGAAATAAACAATACCCTAACAGTTAACACCTTTATACCAATAACACCACAAAATTTTGGATCTTTACCTTATATTCCATTCTTAACACCAAAACTTCTCAAATTATTTAAAGGATTAGAAAACATAAAAATTGCCACCAGAAATGTTAAAACCATAGCACATTTATACACTAAAACTAAAGATCCTTTAACAACTGATGAAAGTTCTAGAGTAGTGTATCAAATACCTTGCTCAGACTGTTTTAAAGTTTATATAGGAGAAACTTCTAGAACATTACACAGCAGAATTATTTCTCATAAAAGTGATGTAAAAACTAAGAAATCACAAGCTTGTGCATTAGCCGAACATTCCATCAATCTAAATCACACATTTAATTTTTCACAGGCTTCAATTCTAGAGAGGCAGAAACATGAACAGAAACGGTTATTTTTAGAAATGACACATATACAAAAAAATAAAAAATGTGTAAATAGAAGATCAGATATTGACAAATTAAGTAACATTTATTGCTACATATTAACATATCAATAAATACCGTCAAAATCTCATTTTCTATTGACATCCTAATATTAAAAATTCATATGTGCTTAAGCCAAACTGCTGACTGGATTAATTTATATTTTTTATAGACAATTAAATAAATTATAATAAAAACTATTGTTACTGGTTTTGCTTTCCACATAAAGTAACTGTATTTTCATTCATATATGTCCATTAATCAAACCATGACAGTGACATATATAGTGACAATATAGTTATTTTTAATAAAAAAATTTTATTATATTTATTATGGTTTGTTTAGTAGAGTACAATATTAAAAACTGTAATCTCACGACTAGTAAGTAAGAAAATTAACAATTTTAACTAGTTAATTTATATTTCTTTTTATAGATGTCTTGAAAAAGAATTAAATAAAATTCGAAAGCTTGACAGTAAGTCAAAGAGTTTTCTTTGTCTTGTGGGCCAAATAAACTGACTGCATCCTCAAAAATCATAACTTATATTTAAATCAACAGTCAAGCATACCACCATCTTATATATATATATATATATATATATATATATATATATATATATATATATATATATATATATATATATATATATATAAGAGATAGCAGTTTGAATTTGTCTAAAAAGAGTTTATTATCATTAAAATTCTACAATATAAATTATTAACAATAATATTATAACTAACATAACTTAACAAATATACAAACCTAAAAAGAGAATCAAGAACAATGCTATTTCTTACGCCATTAAGTAATTTGACAATACAATTTAAAATATGTCAATGTCAATAAAACTTAAACAGTCATACAACCTAAAACTTTAATTAACTAAAAATAACTAAACCCTGCTGTTTAATTTAAAATAAACATAGGTTTACTTTTACATCCCCCTACCAAAAAGGTATGATAAACCATCTAAGTATATGGTTTATCACAAGGCATCAATTTTGAAATATGGAAATAATTCATATCATTCTTTTTGTATCCAATATCTACTTCATATAATGTATTTGAAATTTGTTTTTTTATTTGAAATGGACCTACTCTTACTTCGTCAAGTTTTTTTCTATTTAGTTTTGATTTATTTTCTACATATGCCCAATCTCCCTCTTTGAATTCATAGGATTTTCTATTTTTGTCATACAGTTTTTTATTATATTCATGATGTCGTACCGAATTTTTATAGGCTATTTCTTTATCTTTTGATAGATTTGTTGTCTCACACAGTTCCTCGGGAACAATCGGATCTGCTTTTCCAAAAAGCAAATATTCTGGGCTATATCCGGTTACAGAATGATCTGTTTTATGGTATTCCTCTATACATTCTTCAGCTATTTTTGTCCATGCTCGAATTCTAGTTTCATTTTGTTTGCATCTTATTCTGTTAACTAATGTCTGATTAAGTCTTTCATTTAATCCATTCGAGAATGGACAGTCTACTGCTGTAAAAATTAATTGAATATTTAAATGTTTCATATGATTTCTAAATATTTTGGAATTAATTCCTGGATACTGATCTGTTAATAATGTTTTTATGGGGTGTTTATCTTGAATTTTGGCGATTAATTTTATGAAATCATCTGTGGTCTGATTTTTAGAAGTAACTGCAAACGCATATCTGGTGAAGTGATCTACAAGTAAGTGGAGGTATTTTTTTGTCGAACGATTGCCACCAAATCCTCCTATTGTATCTAAGGACATTATCTGAAAAGGTTCTTTTGCTGGACCCAATTGTGACAAAAGACCATATTTTGGACCGATTCTTGTTTTATTTTTACAGCAGATCTCGCAATTTTTACAGATATCCTTTGCTAGTGAATCTATATTCTTAATGTAGTAAAAATTTCTAATTTTGTTTGTTACTTTACCAGCACAAATATGACCATAAAATTTGTGAACTTTTCTTATTAACTCTTTTCCAAAATCTTTGGATAAAATTATTTTTTTTTTTAGCTTAAGTTCTTGATTTATAAGAGATAGCAGTTTGAATTCGTCTAAAAAGAGTTTATTATCATTAAAATTCTACAATATAAATTATTAACAATAATATTATAACTAACATAACTTAACAAATATACAAACCTAAAAAGAGAATCAAGAACAATGCTATTTCTTACGCCATTAAGTAATTTGACAATACAATTTAAAATATGTCAATGTCAATAAAACTTAAACAGTCATACAACCTAAAACTTTAATTAACTAAACATAACTAAACCCTGCTGTTTAATTTAAAATAAACATAGGTTTACTTTTACATATATATATATATATATATATATATATATATATATATATATATATATATATATATATATATATATATATAATATTTTCATGTAAAAGTTTTAAATATTTAAAATGTGGTTTTCAATTTTAAAATATATAAATCTCGTATTTGTGGATCAACACTTTGTAAACTAATTTCGTCATCTGTAAGTTATATTAACTTTTGTAATCCAAACCATATATTGTAATATTTATATAATCCATGCAATAAAACACTAAAAACTTTTGTTTTTGACAATAATACAAAATTTATTATAATTGGTAATAAGTACAGCTGTTTTAGCGGAGTGCCTTTTTCATGTGAGCTATATTTGTTATGCGTCTACTATAGTTTTTAATTGTATAGGTTAAGGAGACGCGAACTGTTTGTCTCAAGTAAGTCATTCAGAATTAAATCTGTATTTTTTAAGTTGTTAATTTCCATAGATTCTAATAACGACAACAATATTGATTTTTAACACTACCTAAATATGGTCTATACTTTCAAACCAAAAAATCAAATAAGCAGATCTTACAGATTTATTTGATTACTTTCTAACTACGGGAATAATTTAAGGCGATATTAAATGTACTAATCCAATATGAAGGTCTCTTGAAATAAACTATTAGGTTAAAATTTTGACGAACTTCGTCACTTCAAAAAACTTATAATACTTGCTAATCGATGGACAACCAACCCTCTATCTTATAAAAAACGGGCTCTTCACAAAAGCTTCCATGAAATGTAATACGATTTTTATATGGTCATTACCACTATCCTATTAGAGTCATTTTGGTAGATAATACCGTGGAGGATAGTACATTTCAACACACCTACCCGAGAGTTAATTTAGTGCGAACTTTGTGCAATAAAAATATTTTTTTTGTTACACAAATATCGTTTCACAATTATTTAGGATAAGATTTTAAAAACATTATTAATCTTTACAAATCACTTTTCAATCAAGACAAAAACTTGATTATGGGTCAATGATTTACTGTTCTGTAAAGAAAAGAGTACTTTCTCAACTCAAAATTTTAAAAATTACTCATAAAAGCTCATATGAAATGTTTAACGAGTCTTCAAAATTCAGAAACCAGTATCTACTGTTATTTAAGGCTTCAAATATTCAAGAGATGAAGTTGCATTCCTTTTAATCATAACATTGAAAAGCATCTCAAAGAAACATAAAAAAAACATTTGGACACATCCTCAATTCTACGAGAGAATTCGAAGGTACTTATCGTATTAGTAGAGGGAAAATGATAATTCTGGGCGTACCGTTTATATACCCCGCACCACCGGTTGTTAGTTAAGGAGTGAGAGTTCTGGCCACACAACCCCTCCAGTACCAAAAGTATACCAGTATACCTTCGTATACCTCCCTTCCGGGTCGTATACCCCCACCACTGACGGGGTGAATGAACGGTCAAAGAGTTAGGGTCAAGGGGTTAAAGATCGATTAAAGGATTAAAGACCGATAAAGAGGTCACGGTCAAAAGGTTAGTCAACGAACGATGAAGGAGTTAAAGACTGGTAAAAGGTGATAAAAGTTAAAACAGGTTCTAAACAATTTTGGTAAAACAGAGGCAACGTCCGAATGAGAGTTAAAGAGGTTTTAATATTCAAACATAAAATACATTAAATACTCACTTCCCTTTGGTGAATTCTAAACGGCTAAATAAAAGAAATATTAATAATACAGAAATACCTCTAATAAATACATTATACCGCTAGGTAAATTTATTTCAGATAACTATATTTTATGTAATACATCTATGACATAGGCATTAGTATGATAAGTAATTGATAAAAAGCGAAGTAGAACAGTGTTCCTAGCAAGGTATGACTTCATTTGTATGGCTTTATTACAGCAAATATGTGTTGGAAGTTCATTTCATTTATCCAATAGATCAACCTCATTACCATGATCCAGAACGTACCACGCTGGAAATCGTAATAACTCTTGTTTGTTACATAAAAAAAAATCTTAACGGCAAAGATATACAAATACAAATATAGGAGTCGTTGACGAAAGGAGGATACATCACTCCAACACAGGTGGAAGGACACTGAATATACCAGCGAGTAATTTTAGATCGAATATGCGGATTATTTTTCACATCTTCCAACAGTTTATATTTATTATTTCGTTACTCTTATGCTTTTATATACTAAATACTATTTAATTTTATGTAAAACATTTAACCACTACAAGAATAACTGGTTTTACCCGCCACTCACAGATACTTCTTTTCCACAGATACCTCCCACTTACAGATACCACCCACAGATATTTTCCACTTACTAACTAGACAAAGAAGACAAAAGTTATTCTGACCTGTGTATTAAGTCGGTAAACATGTCTTAGTACAATTTTAATGATAACACACCCATTCAAAAATACGACGTAGAGAATAAAACAGATGTAATAATAGGAGAAAGAAGTTTTGAGTTAAACAGATCGAAGAGCAAATTTGTGACTATTGAGTTAAAGACGGCACTGAATGTATACCAGTGATATCAGGATATCACTATATGGAAATTCAGACCAACGAGTAGTATTTACCGAAGAAGATTGGAAAGATTTTTTATATTACTAAGAAATGTTTACAAATTATCCGTACACGGTGAAAAATAGTTTATCTATAAAAAGAAAAAACTATAGTGTAGAAAATAAAAAGGTACAAACAGCGAAAGTAATAAAGATGTCACAAAGTAACTATTAGATATAATTTGGAGATGAAAGCGTCTATAAATTATGGGGTGTGTTACCGCTTATACAACATCATACCCACCATTTAAAACAAGAAAATTTCTGGGAATATTTTTTAAAGAGTCTATATGCGCGACTACGAAATAGTACAGGTGATTTCTATGAAAACATATTAAGAACCGTCAATACTAACACTCAAGTTTACTTTGACACTATAACTAATATTTTGGAATCGATGTACGTGTATCCAGAAGCATTAAAAGATGTCTAAACAAGCTGGGAACAGACTAACTTTTAATGATCATCTTAACAGAACACATGTTCTATGAGTTTGAAACTACATATATCGTTAAGCACGACAAAGGTACTGGAAAATGGTTGTAATAGATGTAGTAAGGCTTAAAAAAGGATTGAGAAATCTTCAAAAACAATATCTCCGATTTTACATATAATTCATAAAATTTTGTATACAATGGTAGGTTTAAATAAATATTAAATTTTCGAGTTTATAAAAAATAACAGTGTTCGTAGCTTAACTGCCTTATGTGTTATTTTTTTTAAGTTATACCAGATTTATAATCCTCACGTCAAGATCTTTCATTAGAGTGGTTGATATTGGTGTGGTTGATAGTGGTACATTTTTGAAAGTAACAACAGATTCGTATTCCTGACGTCAAGACCTTTCATTAAGGTTGGTTTTCAAAACGTACGTTTTGTCGAGTCAAAATGAAATCTACGGTCAGATCGCAAAAATGATGGGAGAAACATAGTTTTGCGAAAACTGATAGGATAACACGTTACGTGAAAATACATGTTCAGACAAGTCATCCGATCTTGTCTTAGTTGACGACTAGCTCCATAATAGTTCTATTTCAAAACCAAGTAGATTGCATTACAGGTTTCAGGAATTATTTGGTTTAACGTTGGTTTGGATATTATGGTTATGAACTCCTAGTCCACGAGGCTACGACCTGTTGCAACGTATCTGAGAGTCTTTCATAGTAATGACTTTTCTAATGCAGGTGTCTTGTTTCAATATGTATTGTGGTAATAACTCTAGTAATAGATAATAGGCTGAGGTGATCATTTGCAAATAATTGCGCCAGTCATCTGATTTGCCTCTCAGTTCTTTTAGTAACGAGACGTGGGAATACTGGCTTCTTTTCAGAAGCCATTCTCTTGACCATATTGTCTTTTCCCTCTTTATTCCCTTTATTTACATTTTGTCGTACGTTTTCTATGACCTACAAAGACCGGCGAGTTGTTTAGAAGTTGACGAAAATTCACTTTTTACCTCTTATCACTTATCCGGGCAAGGTGGTTTTAACGGACCCAAGACGCCAATTCTTTTATCATAAACTGATAAAAAAAAATTATTGAATTTTATGCATGACTGAATTTGTTTAGAAGTATGTTTATTTTAACATATTCATTAGCTATTTAAAATATTTATTATAATTTTTAAAATTATTGCGTCTAAAAAATTTTGTCACGAAAAGGTTCAACACGGGCCCGTCGGACACTATTTGTATTTATACCGAAAGCCTAAATATTTGTTTCAAAAGTTAATCTGGCAGTTAGGTAATGTTTTTGTGGATTATCTAAACGACTTTTATGATTCCGGAAATCCAATAATAAATGCTAAACGTGTAAAACAATGTAAACATCTCTTTGATGTGAACATCAAAGAGATGCTTACAATAGGTGTTATATCTATTCTAAATGAATTTTAAAAACTGATAATCATTGTTGGAATGCAATATTATTGTTAGTTAGGTATCTATACATTGAATTAATTAATTCTTTTGCTATTAGTCGTTTGATATCGATGTTATTGTCGACAACTAAGCTCCTAAAATTATATTGAATTACAGTGAAAGTAGATAGTGCGAATAAAATGTCTTGAAAATTATTATTAGCTGCAGAACTGTAAGATATTGCTAATAATTTATGGGATCCAAATGATGAAGAATTTCCTGAAGTGGGTGGGATTAAAAGTGACTCTGAAATTAAAGATCATCTTTCGAAAGCAAGTAAAGAGGATGATTAGCAAGTAGTATTGAGTGATAATAAAGAAAAATGCGTAGCGACAAGCTTCTAGATTTTAGAGTGTGTAATTTTTAAAACTAAGGATATAATTAACTGATAAAGTAATGTTATCCTCTGGTCAAAGTGCAGATAATCCTGCTGATTCCTTCTGTTTGTTCGTGGGCGAAAAATTTTTGAAAGAAATAGTAGTAAAGTGTACAAATAAAGAAGCTGAAACAGTCCCGGGAAAAGAAAACTGAAAATATTGCGAATATACAGAACTATATGCCTTTATTGGACTACTACTATTGGCAGGGCACCTAAGTGCTAACATCCATAATGTAGATATACTTTGGAGTAACTTTTATGGACCTACTATATTTAAAGTTACGATGGGTTTAAAACGATTTAAAAATTTGCTATAATTTGTTTGATATAAAGCTAAGGACACAAGGTCTGAAAGGAGAAGAAACGACAAATTAGAAGCAATACGAAATGTGTGAAATAAAGTCAACCAAAACATTAAGAAATACTATTTGCCAGGAAAAAAAAATAACGGTAGATGAGCAACTTGTTCCGTATCGGGGTAAGTGTTCTTTTAAGCAGTATATGCCTTCTTATGAAAATATGGTGGGCCTGTGACTCGAAAACATATTACCGTTTAAGTGGAATACCATATACAGGAAACATGGAAATACGGTAGCCAAAGATCTTGCATCTCAAGTTGTTAAGAAACATTGAGCCTTATTATAATTTCTGAAATCACTGATCTTGCTCTTAAACATGAATTACTGGCAGATTTACTATTTGTTGTGGGCACAGTAAAAAAATAAAAGATTTGATTCTAGGAACTTTTTACTAAATAAGGTCGGTTTAGATAAATCTTAAATTTTTGGATTCACTTCAAAATAATCTTTCATTTCATACGTTCCGAAAAACCAAAGAAGTGCCTAGTCCTGTCTACCATGCATCATAATGCTTACTGTGTAGACAGTGCTGACAAAAAATCAGATATGATAGTTTTTATAGTAACACAAAATGTGGTGTCGATACGTTAGACTAAATGGTTCATAAATATATGTGCAAAAGACGAACTTACCGTTGGTCTTTTGCATTTTTTATGAATATTTTAGACGTGGCTAAAGCTACCCCATTATTACTTGGACAAATTTACATCCAGAGTGAAACGAAAATAAAAATAAAAAGCGAATATTGTGTCTTATAACCACAGAAGAACAACTAGTGTTGCCTCAAATTTTGAGAAAAAAATAAAGGGGACTATAATGGGAAACAAAACAGTGTATTGAAAACTGCTTACATGAAGTTGAAACACACAATAAAAAGCAAAAACTACAAAAACTTCCAGTTTTAACAAAAAAAGCTATAACATGTGCCCAACAAAAAGACAAGAAACAAAATCAAATTTGTGAAATATGTAGTTAAAACTATGTCTAACGATCACTGAATATTTAAAATATTTGTAAGTATTACAATAAAGAAAATTAAATAACTAATCTATGTTTCTTTTATTTTTTATTGTTTTTTTTTTAACCTAATACTTCCTAATAATTTAATTTGCCATATCAATTTGGTATTTTTATTTGGGAATAAGCTAGTCTTGCGGCTTCGTCCCAACTGATATGACAAGGTATTAATTTGTATAAGTAAAATAATAATATTCTTCTGACTTATGCGTTTTATTGATTTTGCAAAGATTGTTTTTGTCGGCACTTGATATATGAGCTGCTAATTACCATAATCTTTTCTCAGAAGAGTTTTCACACAATAATCACAGGCAACAACATTCTAATCTTTTTCCAGGCTATGCGTAAACACCAACTCATCTTTTCAAATAAGATTTACAAAAGTTTTATTCATTTACTAATTTAGTCTATACTTGGCTCCAAATGTTCAATACTTTTGAATAAATATTTTTTCTACAAAGGTGTTCTTGCATTTTATTATTTTGTGCTAAACCTTCAGGTAGATCGCTCCCTCGAGTTAGACCGCATATTATAGTAGCACCTTTTTTTTAATCTAGACAATTTAAATGTAATTTTAATATAAAATCAAAAAAGAATATTAGAATATATTGGTAAATATGAATAGTACATTTAAGAACAGTGATGGGCCCAATGGATCTGAGTTGCCTGGTTACGTAAGTAAAATGTGTTTTATGGATCAGAGTTAACTGCCCTATCTGTTCATTTTTTTAAAGAGACTATGTGTTCATGAAGAGATTCGTATTTATGACATCATGACCTTTAATAAATTAGAGTAGTTGGAAAGTGACAAAAATACACTTTTTTCCGCTTAACTATGTTATGTGAAACTTTATGTTATGAGTTTAACTATGTTATGAGCTACTTTATTTTTAAAAGTAATGACAGATTCTTATCCCTGATGCTAAGACCTTCCATTAGAATGGATTGAAGTAAGTTTATAAAAAAAACTTTTTTTTTACCATTTTATGCGTAATTTTCTGAATTATATGTACTGTTATATTTCCGTTGTAAGAACTTTTCATTAGATGGGTAACATGTCATTATTTAATTTAACAAAAATTGTGTTTTTTGTTAAAAATGTTTTTTTTGTAAAATTTTTAGCTTGTCAATCCGGATTATATTTTAATAATGAAAATTTCACTAAAAAGAACAAAAAAAACTTCCTTAACTTAAAAATACAAAAGATAAAAAATTGAACAAAATCAATAAAAAGTATAAAGCCAATAAAATGTCTAAAAACAAATAAGTACAACGCATAAAAAAGTGCAGCATGAACTATTGGAGGTGCTGATATCTAAAAGACGTGTGGTATGGGCTCCTCCACTCTTTTTAAGTTTTAAGTTAACTTAGTGCGGAATCGGAGAAGTTAATAACTCCACCGGTAGTGTCACGGTGAGGGGGTAACGAGTTCACCGTCGGAAGAAAGCGTCATATTTATAAGTGAACAAAAAATAAAACCCAGCGGGCGACGACAAAGTCAGGCGCAACGCCTCATTTTAAAAAATGATAAAAAGAAGAAAAACACCTGAGACGGTGCACGCTTCAACCATGGGTGCTTCCCTATCGTCTGAACATAAACGGCGTACCCAGGTAGAGGATGAAATCCTCCATGTCCCAGAAGAGGTAGGTGTATCTCGTATTGGGGAGGGTTTCAAAAAACTCATGATGGGAGAACAAGTTTGGGATGATGAAAATTAATGACCGTGGCAGAACCGTTCTTAAAATAAGGAGGAGAAAGCTTGTGACATCGTATTTTGCGACGATTTAAAAAAAGGAATAGTGATGCCTTTTAAACGCTATCAGGACCGCCTTCAGCAGAGGTTGAATAAAACTGACAATACAAGTCAGTTTCTTCGGAAATCTTTAGAAAATTTTTTTGAGTATGCTGACAAAATGTTGGTGAATATCCATCTGGATCACTGCAAAATAATAAATGATTTAAACTAAAATACTAAAACTATGCTGGAGAATACTATAAAATCGGATTCTCAAGGTACAATATATTATAACAATTTTACTAAAAAAACATAGTAGTACTACCAATAATTAGAATATAAAATTTAGGTGGTATTACTAGTGACAGTTCGGTCCTGACAGGTATACTAATTAGTGCGAATTTGTCAGCTCCAAACAAAAACAGTTATTTCAAATAGAAGTTATTGATTAAAATTTTTTTATTTTATCAATATAAGTGTATAAAAGTGTGTTCTCATCCATCCTGTAAGTACTCTCTAAAATTATATAAAACAGAGTCATTTCACAGGAATTTACTGTATTTATTTATCATAAGTCGGCTTGATATAAAAACTCTAAACAAGTTTATTCGTTATCTATAACGACATGATAAAATTGCCTGTCCTAAAACAGGTCCGTATTTCAGATCTAAATTAAATTTAAATTATAAAGAAAAGATGCTAAACCCAACTGACGGGACTTCTGACTACAGAGGCTCCAAAAAGGAAAATAATACTAAAACTTATTCTTCTGCTGTGATTGAACAACAATTCCCTACCAAAGATCAAGCTATTGTACTCCCAGCCATGGAAAACCTAAAACTTCAAGATTACCTGATTCCATTAGGAATGTTGATCGAGCCCAAAAATATTCTATTTTCTTCACGGCTTTCTAACAACAGAGTGTGTATGTACCTAGCAAACAAAAACATTGTTGAACATTTTATGAATAATCATGGAGGTTTTATAGAAATTAATAACCAACAAGTCCAAGCACGCAAACTAGTTACTCCAGCAGAAAGACTAATTCTGTCAAACGTTTGTCCCACCATTCCGCATGCTTTACTAACTCAAGAAATTGAAAAATTAGGCCTTAAAACCATGTCTCCCATGTCATTTCTCAAGATAAGTGCCGGTTTGCCGGAATTCAGCCACGTTTATAGTTTTAGACGACAAATTTTTATTTCACCACCACTTGATTCAATACCCGAATCCATATTAATAAATGATGATAACACCAACTATAGGATTTTTTTGTCACAAGATTCCTTGGTATGTTTTTCATGTAAAAGGCAAGGCCATACCGCAGCAAATTGTAAAATAACCCAAGAATCAGTTTCTGAAAATTATAACCAAAACCTTCACTCCCAGACATCTTCGCAATCCACACCTAATCAAATACTTCCAACTAACCCCTCAAAAACTCAAACCTCACAACCAATCATCAATATAGATACAACCCAGCCTACACAAAATAGCTCAAAACGCAGTTTAGAAGAAATAGTCACACCTCCTCCAGCGCAAGACGTTGATTCAGAAAACCCAAGTCTAGACCCGTTTGTTAAACCAAATGATGCTCCATCCAAAAAACCAAAGAAAAGTAAGGAAAAGACGCCAACTCACATACTCATGGAACCGGCCAAGGCATTCATCTCAGAGCAAAACCCTCCATTTATTCTTGATTTTAATCAAATATCCGATCTATTTGAAAATGTTTATGGTGCACAGGATCCAGTAAGCGTCATAAAAAACTACACTAACGATTTAGAAGCTTTAGTGAAAATGCTAACAGCAATATACCCTTATTTCAAACAAAGATCCATTAAATCTAGATGCACAAAAATAAAAAAGAAACTACTGATACATTTACAGATGACCTACTCGGATAGTGAGACATCAGAGACTGAAAGTGATTTATCCCAGGAATCGAGACATAAACTTCTGTAACAATCCCAAGTTTAAATTTTTATTTATTATACACGGGCTTCTCTTCAATTTTGCAATGGAACATCAACGGTTTCTACAATAACCTTCCGATGCTTCAAATAATTCTGTCTAGATACAATCCAGATATAATTTGTTTTCAGGAAACTAATTTCAAAAATGAAAAAACACAAGCTTTAAAACAATTTAAAAGTTACTGCAAAAATCGAACTAGCCACGAAAAAGCCAGCGGCGGAGTAGCTATTTTTGTAAAAAAGTCAATTGAATCCACTGTAATTTCTCTCCAAACTAATTTAGAAGCAATTTGCATTAAACTTAACTCAAGTCCAAATATCTACGTTTGTAACTTATACCTACCTTCATCAACGCAAGTCGACTCAGAAGCATTAACGGAGCTGCTACAACAAATACCCCAACCCAGACTTATTTTGGGCGATTTTAATGCCCACAACTTTTTATGGGGCTCTTCTACTATAAACGCTAGGGGAAGACTACTAGAAGAGATATTTGAACAGTCCAACCTTTCAGTCTTAAACGACGGCAGACCCACTAGATTCAATATACAAAACGGTGAATCTTCATGTATAGACCTTACGATATGCGAACCAGGTCTGACCCCACAGCTCACCTGGGATAGGCTCGACTTCCTATACAACAGTGATCACTATCCACTCTTGATTCACAATAACAAAAACCAATGTGGACAGTCTTTTACACCAAAATGGAATTTAAAAAACCCTAACTGGAATCATTTTTCAAATTTAATCGATAGCAGTATAACCACACTTAAAAGTACCTCAAATATAGACGAGACACTAAAGAACCTTGTTACCATTATCACAAACGCAGCAGAAAAAGCAATAGGAAAGACTACATGTATAAAACAACGCAATCCTGTCCCATGGTGGAATCACGAATGCAAAGCAGCAGTTGAATCTAGCAAAAGAGCTTTTAACCAATACAAGCGCTACAAAACTGTTGAAAATAAAATTGAATACAAAAAACAACGTGCTATAGCCAAAAAGACAACTAGAAATGCCAAACGCCAGTCATGGACTCAATATGTATCAACGTTAAATGCAAACACTCCCATGACTGAAGTATGGAACAAAGTCCGAAGAATATCCGGATTAAATAGTAATCAGAATATCAAAAGCCTCGAAGTAAATGGAAAGGCAGTTACTAGTAATACTGAGATTGCCAAAATCCTTGCTAACACATACAAAAACCGATCCAGTAATATTAATTATAAAAAATCTTTCATTAAATACAAACAGCAAGAAGAAAATAAGAAAATTAGCGTTATACCTAATACAGATGAACCGTTAAATTTACCCATTTCTGAATTAGAGTATACAGAAGCATTATCAAATCTCAAAGAAACTAGCGCTGGCCCGGACGATATTCCTAGTATTTTTATCAAACACCTTCCAGATAGCGCTCACAAACAACTTCTAAATCTGTTTAATATTATTTGGCTACAGCACAAATTTCCTGAAAAATGGCGTGAATCCACAGTTATACCTATACAAAAACCTAATAGTATTAAAACAAGTTCCGAGTCATACCGACCGATAGCTTTAACATGCGCCATGTGTAAGTTACTAGAAAAAATTATTAATAATAGACTAAGATGGCACCTGGAGAGACAAGATTTAATTATTCCAGAACAAAGTGGTTTTAGACAGCAAAGGTCAACTATAGATAATATCATAGATTTGGAAAGTGACATTTCTGAAGCATTCGCACTAAGGAATAAATGTCTAGCGGTTTTCTTTGACATATCAAGAGCTTTCGATACAGCCTGGCACGATTATATATTAAAAAAATTACATCGTTGGAACATTCAAGGCCACTGTTTCTTCTTTATTAAAAACTTCCTTCAAAATAGAGCTTTCAGAGTTAGGACTAACAACACAACATCAGATATAATGTATCCAGAAAATGGCATTCCTCAAGGCTCGGTAATACGTCCTACGCTCTTTATAGTGGCAATGAATGATATTCTCATAAATCTAAAATCACCCATAAAGGCACGCGTCTACGCGGATGATCTTGTAGTTTTCTGCAAAGGTAAAAATATACAAAACATATTTGATCATACACAGAACTTCATAAAACACTTAGAACTCTGGTCACAAAAAACAGGTTTCGGTTTTTCCACTGAAAAAACTCGTTTCATCCTGTTTTCTAAGAAAAATGTCACAAACATCCCTAACCTAAGACTATGTGATGAGGACCTAAAACGTGTAACGTCAATAAAATTCTTGGGCATGACATTTGAAGAAAATTTAAGCTGGAAACTTCATATAACAAATTTGATCTTATCTTGTCACAAGCGATTAAATCTTCTTAAAACTCTGGCCAATAAAGAATGGGGTGCGGATCGCCAAACACTTTTAATGTTATACAGAACATTAATCAGATCAAAATTAGATTATGGATCTACTGTGTACTCTACAGCCACTAAGACACTGCTAAAAAAACTTGACAGTCTTCACAACCTATGTTTACGTATAATATCTGGAGCTTTTCGCACAACACCAATCGAAAGTATTTATTGTGAAGTTGGTGAACCGTCCTTAGAACACAGAAGACTTTATTTAAGTGTAGCCTATGCCGCAAAAATCAGGTCTAACCCAAAAAACCCTACCATTAACAATTGTTTTACGAAAAGTTTCCAAATCTCTTCATAAATAAGCCAAGAACTGCCAAACCTTTCTACGCAAGGATTAGAAGCTATTTAAATCAATTAAACTACACGTTCCCAGAATGCTTTTCTTCCCAATTGTCCTCAATTCCTCCATGGCAAATAAAGAATCCTCAGTGCCTAACCCGCCTCATTTCTTTCGATAAACATTCAACAAACCCACAGTTATTCAAATCTGCCTTCAACGATATGCTTCACAACTACAAGGACTATACACATATATACACAGATGCATCTAAATCAAATGAAGGTACTGGTGCTGCAATCATAACCCCAACATCGACAAATAAATATAAACTCCCTTCAGAGTACTCCATTTACTCTGCTGAACTGTATGCTCTATACCAGGCTACCCTTGCTGTCAATGCATCCAATAACACCAATTATATCATACTCACAGACTCTCTAAGTTCAGTCCAGTCAATCCAATATGTCTACCCAACTAATCCTTTAGTCATCAAGATAAAAGAAGAAATCCACACCGCTCAACTGAATGGAAAAAATATTATATTATTTTGGATACCATCCCATATTGGAATTCCAGGAAATGAAGAGGCAGACAACGCTGCAAAAGAAGCTGCAAGTAGTGATAGTGCGGAATGTACTAAGATATTTACGAGTGCGGACGTGAAAGCAACGGTTAAATTTAAAGTGCGATATATGTGGAATGAAAAGTGGAAAGTGTCATCGACAAAGCTACGCGATGTAAAAAAATCGATTAAACCCTGGCCCACATTACCAACAAGTCGAAGAGACCAGGTAATATTAACGCGACTTCGACTGGGTCATACGCGACTAACGAATAGCTACGTATTCTCTAATAAACAAGAACCAAAATGTGACAACTGTGATGAAAAAATAACAGTCAAACATATATTGGAAAAATGTCCAGCATTAACGCCAAAGCGCATATTGTACAGTATACCAAACAAACTAAGTGACATTTTAGGTTTACAGTGCAATATTTCAAACATAAAAAGTTTCTTATCCTCACTTAATATTTTAAATGGTATATAAACTAATGTTATAAATGTAATAAAAATGATTGTTCGCTAATAGCCAATTTGGCTGATGCGATTTTGTTAATAAAAAAAAAAAAAAAATTACTAGTGACAATTACAATATTGATGATATTTTTTACGCTAAAGTTGTACATACTATGGTAGATTGTCCTAAAAATTATAAATTAGTGATATGTTTCATAAATCTTTATATTATAGAATTATTATAACTAAGCTATAAGTTATATTATAACTTTAATTATTAGTTAACATAACAATTAAAATTTTAATGCACTTTGTATTTTATATTGTAGTTATTGTATTTTATTTTTTTGCTAATGACCTTCAGTGGTTGATGCAGTAAATAAAAAAGTACAATTTTTTAATATTCAGCTTCAGCTAAAGTTACCTATGGTACTTTTAATAAAATATAGATATTGGGCACATTATTTATTGTAAAGATATTAGCGTTTTAAATTAATATTTGGTAACTTAAATATCTAGAGAATATCAACCTGTATTTGATTTACTCTTTAAAATTAAAATAATTTAATTTTCCTATCATAAATCTATTTTATTCATAGCCAGCAAATAATCTGCGGCTATGCAATAACCATATCCTGAATGGAATACTGGATATCACGAACTTCCTTTTATACCCATTATAGCTAGAGACATTGACATATTGTCATTACGCGTCTGGCACTCGATGGGAATTCAATAAAAGAGTCAGGTCAAGCTCTCACGTTGGCTCTTTTAGGTCACTTAGAGCAGATAAAGCGGTGATATATGTTTGTGTTCGTGCTGGTGCAATTGTTTACAAGCAGCTTAGACCTAGATGCATGTTGGCCGCACATTATATAGACGAGAACTACGATTTTATCTGGCGATCCATTCATAATTTATTCTATCCGATACTTGTTACGTGATATAGACGGAAACCATAGAGCTGAGACTCAAAGGAGTAAACGTCCACTGATAAATAATGTGATACAACATATCCTTTGTGAACAATACGGCGCTTTGAATAAATAATAGCAAGTAAACCTATCTGTTTTCTCGTCGAAAGAGATTTCCAATGGTAGTCTTAATGAAGTAGTAAAAAATTCATTGCGAAAAGTAGTAATAGATGTAAATAAATAAGATTACGGTGGGAACAAACACGTTTTTGTTTTAGTAGATACATCTAAAGGAGGTTTAAGTTTTTAAAACGAATTCCATTAGCGCTCGTTACTATTCAATGCTTTTTTTGTAACACTATAATTAAAAAATAAAGTCTAAATATATTAACGATCAATTTTTCTTGTTTGCCGTTTTTCCCAACTGACGAAAACCACTAAAGATAAAATATATCGAATGATGTTTTTATTGTCGACCTAGTGACACTAAACAACCTATTAACCAGTTATCGTAAAAAGAGGTCCGTAAAATTGTACTGTAGTAGTAATTATATTTTCTCATATTGGATAAAATTTTAGATCTAAATTTATTAGGTTTTATTAACTTAATTCAATCAAATATTTACGCGTATCAAAATAAATAAATAAATTTCTCTTAAGGTCTTAAATCAAGTAATATAAATAAAATTATATTATATTATATTCGTAAATGTATGATAGTACAACGTTTTTTATAAAAAACTATTTAAAGCAAAAAAATTGTAAATATTATTAACAAAAATTGATAAAAAATAATATTACAATTCAGAAAAACTTCCGATAGGATACATAAAATGCAAATGAGCAGTGGTATAAACGCTGTGCTATAATTAATTTTAAAACGAAGCTTAAACATAGTTACCTGCATACTTTTTAATTGGTGTAGAAAAAGTAGTATTTGATATAAAATAGGTGTTTTTTGCACATTTTTCATCTTTTTGTAGATTCCGCTTATTTGAGCTTTTTTTTAAACTGTATGTCACACTATTCATACTACTATTACTAATATTGTATATGTAGGTGTAATATAATGGAAATGGTGTCGAATGTATTTTATATTCCTTTATTTCACTAATTAAAAACATGTATGTCGTGTGTTGTAACCTACATAACGCAACTCCGTAAGTAGTGAAGTGAGTAACGTCCCATGACATCTGTCAACGTCCAATTGTCATGCCGTAGAACTACAAGATGTCAAGTATATGACAACTCCTCTCCTCCTCGTAAGGAAATGCTAAACTTGTAAGGTTAATAAATTAAAAACAAAAACATAGTAAAAATCCACTAGGAAACTAAGTTCCTGTAGCTGGCTGTATACCATATATCACAAAAAATGTTTGTGTTACCAATTCATACAATAATTCATCAATTTAACATATTACCAATTTTAACGGTAACTTAAACATCCTAATTTGTAACTATATATAATGTAAAACAACTGTAAATTTATAATATTTAAAGGGTTTTGACCCATATATTTTGATGACTCATAGCATGTATACCCTGTTTACAGTGATGATGGATTTAACAATCCGAAAACGTTCTGTTGTAACGTAATTGTGATAGCACGTTTGGGCATTTTATTATATACCTTTTATAAAGGATTTAAAATAAATTTTTTGTGAAAAACATAATACTTATAGCACATAATAACTAACTCCAGCCTTACAGGATTTTTTATTACCCGTTGGGTTCTTTGTATTATGGGGCGTCATCTGAGCTAGCTGCAGTATTTGTTGTGTTGGTTTTATATTAATGTATGCAGGTTTATTTTCCCCTATAGATCTGATTTGGTCTATATGTCGCTTCCATATTCTTGTATCGTGTAACGGTATAAGGTAGTTTAATTTTCCTAGTTTACGTTTGACTCTACCAAATTCCCGTTTATCAGCATGTATGTAATCACGAGTCTGTACTTTCTCTCTCTCTCTCTCTCTCTCTCTCTCTCCCCTACCTCTAAGCTTCTTTCCTTAAGATGGTTTTAATTTTACACAGGTGTTTTGTCAAACGGTTTCAATACATCTAATCGTGTTTGGATCCCTCTTCCAAACATCAAGTTTAAAGACACAAGTTGTACTATGTGGGGTCCTTCTCTAATTTCGTAACAATTTGTTGAGCTGTTATTATTATCTCTTTTTGTGCATTTAGCGCTGCTTTAAATGTTTGTGCTTACCTCTCTACCATTATATTTGTATCTGGATGATATGGTGCACTGAATTTGTAAAAAAATCCATTTTGCTCTATAAATTGTTTAAACTTATTTGTGCGTTATCTTAAACTAAACAATTTGGAATTGCAAATGTACAAAAAATTTGTTTTAGTAAGTTTATGGTCGTTTTGCTTGTCAAATCTTTAACCATATAAATTTCTGGCCATCTGGTATAGACATCCACTATGTAGTTGGTAACTAAGCAATAAAAACACAATAATAAATTAGTATGACATAAAATAAATTAATAGGTATTTCCATTATTGACTGACGCTTCTGCAAATAATTTTTTTTGAAATTATGTTAATTATATTTACTGGGCTATTGGTTAAAATATTACACAATATAGAAATTTTGTTGTTTCCATATATTATAATATTCATAAAATGGCAATTTTGAAGATAAAGTACTTTTTTTCTCATCGATTCCAATTATCACAGTTTAGTCTAGCAACATTATGTTGCTACATTGACAAATGTTTAATATTTTACTTTTTTTTTTAATACAAAAATTTTTCATTTTATAAAGAAGTTAAAATATTAAAATTAAAAAATCGATCAAATAAAGTTACCATACTTTTACTTTAGTAGGCAGATGTCAAAACAAAAATAAATCCTTTACTAATAAAACTATACAATGTAACGTGCCGATTATCCGTTTATATATTCTTATCCATTTTTGAAT